>OX336372.1:4626541-4959805 GCA_946902895.1 Fragum fragum | reverse complement strand
GGTGGCTTGGACCAAATCTTATAGTTATATTGGTGTCATCAACGACAGGTAACAATAGCTAGGTACACCGGCCGCCGAGATAATAATAAATTCCCGTTGAAAGTGGGCATACTGCTGATATTTGTATTCCTGTTTCCTGATACCAATCCTTTTGCGTTACATTACTTTAATAGATTCTCTTTTTTCTTGTTTCGTTCTTATCCATTAAATGTTCGATAAAGATCTCATAGCTGAATCAAATATGATTAAACCTTTCATAAATATGTTTCTTCTGTGTTTGCCTCCTTTTGAATGATGTACGAAGGCGGGTTGTTTTGTAGTTGAATTAACATCGTGTGTCGGTCTAGACTCTTTGTATGTTCTTGCAGATTATTTATATGCATGTATCCCCTGAAATGTACACACATACACGCATACACAAACACAAATAAATGATCTAGGCGATGGCTTTTGACTGCTTGTGTTTTAGCTTTTTCCTATTTGATGTTTAAGACTAACAGAATACATTTTAGGAAATAGAGCTAAGATTCATAGTGTGGATCTTAAATACATTGTATTTTAAATTCTTAAAAATTTCTGACTTCAATTGCATTTGCTTGCGAAATGGATTTCGTCGCTCGGAAATAGATGCTCATATGCCAAAGAATACGCTTTTCTCCCAATATTCTATGGATAAAGACAAGCTGGTGAATCTTGAGGCTCATTCGAAATAAATGATTTTGGGATATTTTCTCAAAGGTTTTGTGATCATGACACCGGAAACGATAACGTGACGTCGACACTCTCCGTCTAGAAATGGCGGGCGATTGGGTAGTGGTGTTTGACCCGATGTATATTCAGACAACACTGTGTCTAGGAATTACAAATCCGTCAAAGAAAACCTATTTTTCAATGAGATGTATTTCGTAAGCGATTTCACCATCTTATTGACATTAGATAGTCAGTGGAACAGTGCCTGTAGTTGGTAGCGAAATATACAATATAGTTTACAATTCTCAGATTGTTAGGAATCTTTATAGAATAATTCGTACTTACAAAAACTATCGTCAATAATGATCACGATTCCTGTGCTAATTGATATAACCTGCATAGCTTAAACATAAAAGCTCTCTAGCTTAAACACGTTTGATGGCATTAGACTTCAGAATAACCGCCAAGTACTGTAGTATACACAAGTCGCATTGTTATGGAAACTATGTACATTTTTGATAGAAAAATTTAAACTTATTTCTCGGTCCTTTCCTGTATAATCCCTTGGTTGTACGTCCCAGTGCTTTTATACTTGTGAAAGCATGTGGAAAAAAGCCACTGCTCATTTTCCCACAATATTCTACCCTGTAACTTGCTTGGTTACTTTTCAATTTGCACTGACTCTGACTGTCGTCTGCAATTTCTTTCGAATTTGACAAGTCTAAAAAAAACACAACCCCAAACAAATAGAAACGAAAAACCCGAATCAGGAAAGGGTAAATGTTAAGCTTAACATTTACTACCTATTTTGTTCCAGCTTGAAGAAGAACACGTTTAAGTCTCGAAATATTTCATTGTCAGATCTCAAGAAATGCATCAAACAATGTCACGTGAAGCCCGTTATCGCGTACATGAAAAATTTAAAGTATATTTGGAAACGAAGAGGTCGTATTTAAGAAATAATAAACTTTGTTTCAGGTAATAGATTTATATAGAAAACTCTAGAATTTATAAATTTCCGGGCTGGAAGGACTAAACGAATTTCCTTTGGCTGAGAGGTTAAACCTAAGTTCAGTGTGACGAAGAATTGCGCGGAGTAAGTGAAAGAACTTGGTTCAAAGTAAATTCGCCCTGCTTTCTTCCTCTATCCCAGATAACAATCTACCAAATTCTTGGGGCGTCGCTCATATGGACAAAGCTACGGTAAATACGCATATAATTTACCACCCTCGATAATATTATAAATCAATATTTCATCTTTATTGCACAAACAAACAAACAAAACAAAGCAAAACAACAACACCCCCACAAATCAAACATCAATGACAACAACAAAATAACAGAACAAAAGACAATAATCAAACAACCAAAACAACATCAAATGACCAATTGGTACCGTCAATCAAGAAAAATATCTATACAAAATCACTCTTATTTTCAATATTTAGGCAAAAATGCCTTTATCAAGAAAAAGAAAATAAATCTTATAACTAGAACATAATTTTATGAACACTCTCTATAGCCATTTTGGCTCGCTGAATATTTCAAAAGCAGAAAACAATGCATTTCATGAGCTCCTTCACCATCCAGATATTGTAATTCGGCCAGCCGACAAAGGGTCTGGTATTGTAATAATTGACAGAGAAAAGTACTTGACAGACCTCAAGGAAGATATTGAGCAATGCCCGTCGTATGAAAAGACCGACAATGAAATGGTAAATGAATGCTATAAAAGAGTGAAAAGGTTGGTAAATGCTATGTATAAGGAGGGGGCAATTTCAAAAGATTTACATGCCTATCTTATCCCAAGGTATGTTTCACCAGGTAAACTTAAGGGTAACCCTAAGTTACATAAAAAGAATGCTCCATATCGTACTATAGTAAGTGGTATAGACACACCCACTGAAAAGATAGCCGAAGTAGCTGAATTTGAACTAAATGAGTATGTAGAGAGTTCTCCTAGCTATGTAAAAGACACAACTGATTTCATAAACAAACTCAGAGAAATTCAGGAGCCGATTCCGAAAGACTGTTTCCTCTTTTGCTTTGACGTATGTAAACTATATCCTTCTGTTCCAAAAAAGGAAGGTTTATTAGCGTGTAAGGAGGCTCTCGATCAAAGAACTTCACCCCTAATAGATACAGATAATGTAATAAAAATGATTGAAACAGTCCTTGAGAACAATGTTTTTCAATTTGGAGATAGTAACTACATACAAACAGAAGGGGTTGCTATTGGCTCTAAACTGGGTAAAAACTTTGCATGTACTTACATGCGAAAATGGGATGAAGAACTAATGAACTCACCAAATCGGCCGGCATTCTACAAAAGATTTATTGATGATGGTTTTGGTCTGTGGTTAGGTAGTAAGGAAGAACTTTTAAGATTTGCTGAACACGCTAATAGTATTCATGAAAATATCAAGGTTGAACTGAGGTACAGTGATCAGCAGGTTGAATTCCTTGATACGATTGTTAGGCTGGAAAATGGCCACATTTATACTAATCTTTATGTTAAGCCATCAGATAAGCAGTTATACCTTAATCAAAAATCATGTCACCCCCCGTCAACAAAAAGAGGTTTAGCCTATGGTCTTGGTCTGCGTATCAAAAGAATATGTGAAAAAAGAGAGGATTATGAACAACAGCGGAAGGCCCTTAAAAATAGACTGAGACAGAGAGGATATAGTGGGAGAAATATTGAAGGGCAGCTTGAAAAGGTAGATAACCTAGATAGGGGTATGCTATTAAGAGAAAACAAGAGTAGTAGAAACAAGACTAACTCTACACGGGTACCTTTAGTACTTACATTCTCGCACTTCTTGCCCGATGTTCACAAAATAGTCTCGAAGCATACAAGAGTACTGTACGAGTCAGAGAGAATGAAACAGGTCTTCAGAGAACCCCCTATGGTGGCCTTTAGGAGAGACAGGAATCTAAGTGACACTCTAGTTCACGGCAAAACCAACAGTATAGTACGTCATTGCCGTGTTCCTTGTGTTACTGGGTGTGAGATGTGTGCGATAGTGTTAGATAACCAGGTAACGGATACCAGCTTCAATAGATCATACGGTGTCCCGTCTAACACTAGTTGTAGGGAAAGAAATGTTGTGTATGCGATTAGTTGCAGGCGGTGTGAAAAGGTTGTTTATTTGGGCGAGACGGAAAGACAGTTGAATGAAAGAATGAAGGAGCATCTTCGGGATGTCCGATTGAAACATGAAAAACCAATCAATTTCCATTTCAAAATGGAAACACACATGTATACGGATTTAAGGTTCACTGTTTTAAAAAAGATGTACTCTGCAGACAAAATAGAGCGACAGGTTCATGAATCAGCATGGATCAAAAAATTGCAGACGGTACAGCCATTTGGTTGCAACGTAAAGGACGCGCAATTCCATTTAACGTTACGTGACGTCTGATTAAGCGCGGGAACGTCAACGTCGCGCAAACGTTACCATACGACGTTGACGTCATATCCTCTATTAGATAAAACAAAATGGCTATAGAGAGTGTTCATAAAATTATGTTCTAGTTATAAGATTTATTTTCTTTTTCTTGATAAAGGCATTTTTCGCCGAAATATTGAAAATAAGAGTGATTTTGTATAGTGTTTAAACAGTTCCCTGAGGAACATTATTATGATACTAAGAAAAATATCGACTAATCAAATAATTCATTTAGCCCGGAAACGAGAATTAAACTCCGCCATTTGCCGCCATTTTAGTGAAACATTTTCGTTTGTTTGGCAACTTAAACTCAGTAACTATTCAAGCTGTAGTTTCGACGATTAGGTCGCAAACCAACCATTCTAATTATTCCTATCATGCTACTGGCCATACTTTTTGCAAAATAACGCCTTTTAAAATCGAAGCAGAACTTCCTGTCGGAGTCATTTGGCAAGGAGTAAGTGGACGGGACCAGCGATTGGTCAATTACAACAACGACAACACCAGAGGTGCGTTCTTTTCGTCAAGATTCTTAAGATTCTTAATTAGATTTTTAAGATGAAGCGTTCTTTAGATTAAGATTTTTAAGCCGCTAAATAAGAATCTTAAGAATTCTTAATGAGAAATTTAAGCGTACTCGGCATTGGCTTAAACGAGTAGCCTTGACGACGTCGAATTTTTTCACTCAAAATAACAAAAATCGTTCTTTATGACCTCTCAAAAATCTTATTTAGCGGGATTTTTCATCTCGACGTAAAGAACGCACCTCAGAAATATTCCACCCCTTATTTCACTAAAGCGCACTAAAAAGCCACTCTGCAAAAATCTAAATGCATTTATGCTTTCTTGATTAACCCTTTCCTGTAAAATCACTGGTTTTTACGCCCCTGTGTTTTTATACTTGGGGAAACATTGTGGAAAAGAAGAAATTGCTTGTAACAAGCAATTTCTTCTTTTTCCGCAATATTTTCTACCCTACTGAATGATTATCTTTAAAATAAATTCAACTTTGAGTTGTTGTCTGCAAAACCTTTGATTTTGGACAGGTCTAAAATTTCAAAAAACAGGAAAGGGTTAAGCATTAAATCATTTTGAAAAACACGAGTACTGAATACATGTTATATGTTCTCGTTTGAACTATTGATATAAATAATTGGTTTAGTATAATCGGCTAAGCTTTACTAGGGAAAATAATTAGATATGTCTATAAGACTCGGTGAGAGATCCCTTATCAAATAGCTGACACGCTGCTGAAGATTGTTTCTCAATTGACTGCTACCGGCGTGAATTTTGCAATTACTCTAATTGAAGACGTATTGGGAAATCATTAGAGAAACTGAATTTCTTCCCTCAAAGACAAGTAAAATGTACATGTACATTCTAGCGTTTCAATAACGGCTAAGCATAGCTTTCATTGAATGTGGGTCACCTATCTATGCTAGAATCCTTAAGACCTTAAAAGAGCGGCGAACTTATTTGTGACGGAGGGAGAAAATTGTCATTTCTTGTTTGTCGAACTTGTAACGGTAAAAATGTGCGTTTACCGCTTATATAAATACCGGACAACGAACAGTTAAATCACGGTAATAACAATACAGCGGGCCTGTTGGGAATATTATGAAACATTAATCAAAGGTGGGAAAAGGAGTAATGTATCCAGCAACGACAAGGGCTCTTTTCACGCATGTTTTCTCTATTTCATGCCGCCAAATGATTTCACACATTTCGACACATAGAAATTGTAAACTGGTCCAATTTCAGTGAAGTTGCAGTCGACAATCTTTAGTTGATGTTACTTTTAAACTCTTCGTCTTTTGGACAGAAAAAGTTTTTGAATATGAAGGAATTGCTTGTGACTAGCAATTTTTTGAATTCCATGTTTTCCAAAGTTTTTTTTCTTGAGGGGCGTAAAAAGAGGTATTATGTTGGAAATGGGTTATGAAATGCTTTGATGCGTTTTTATTCTTACGTGAAAAAAACAATTCTAGTATAGGGAAAATATCCTCTAAACAACGGAAATATGTTTAACCCATTCCCCCACGATCACGATTGTTGACGCCAAAGAGAAAAGCTTCGGAAAACACTGGGAAAAATGAAGGAATTGCTTGTAACAACCAGTTTCTTCATTATCCACACTGTTTTAACTCTAACCGACAAATATTTCTTAAAATTCCTTTTACCAAACTTACCATCTGCATCTCCTTTAACTTAGGACCAGTCTAAAATTGTGTTGTCTGGTAAATGGTTAGTGAAGAAGGACAATCTAATGCAAGAGAGTATAAAAAACCCATACTTTCTAAGCATTTTTTCTCTTTTTGTAGAAAAAGTCATCAAAGTGTAAGAAGCTAAACGGCAAATGAACAATTACGAAATAAATTGACGATTAAACAGGAGGAAACAGGGGCCGTTCGTGTGGATTAACCAGTAAAATCATTTCCTTTTTATTCACAAAATAAAACAAATTACTTAATTGAAAGTGATAAATATTATTACAAATATATATAACATACTTATATATCAAAGTATCGTTAGAAGAATATATCATAAATTCTCAAGTTTTTTTGAGTAGTTGAGTAAGATGATAAACCGCGATTCTCCTTCATTTGTTCAGAAAGTACCTTTATTTTTTTAGATAGATAAGATAAAAAATCAAAGTACTGAAACGTACTTTTAGCTAGCAAAGCATTGTTTTGTTCGGTGATCTTCTTTGTCATACGTTATTATTATAAAGAAACGAGATTAAAGTAACCTACGAGTTGACCCGTTTCCACACAATCCCTCCTTTTTATACCCTTCAAGAAAATAACCGTGGAAAACAATGTGGAAAATGTAGAAATTGCTTGTTTTTTGTGACAAACAATTTCTTCATTTTCCACATTGTTTTCTACCTAAAGAGAAAGATATTTTAGAATTTACAACAATTTGAAATTGACTTCTGCAACTTCTTCGAAGACTGATCAGAGTCATTTTGAACACGATGTGCTCATGTAAGCTAAAATACCCAGGAGAAAAAAAAATCCAGAGTTTGCAATATTCCTGAAATACATAAGAACTACTTTTTATGGCGTAGACATTTAACGGAATTAGTGGTTAAGCATCAAGCGACAGTTTGCTCTCGTTGAACTTTGAGACGACCTCAAAAGTTTGTCTGTTAACTTAAGCTATCAAAGCTGACGCTTTGCTAGCTACAAAGGAGGGTCAAATTTTGAAAGAATTCGCAAAATGCCTCTAAAATCAACCATCATAGTGCACTTTGAGCTTTGAAATATCATATTTGATTGTGTTTATAAGAAGCCCTTATTATATCATATCAACGATCGTTTAGCCTTTAACAAGGAATAGAGTTTAGCAATGTTTTCAAGCATAAACGTCGAAATCAATTTAAAGCTTCAATGGTACACAGAAAATTTGTCTAAAACCCTAAAAAGTTGATCTAAAACATATTTTGAAGAGTAAAATAAATATTAACCGGACGAAAATACATTTAAGAGATGAAGAGAATATTTTTTTGTTTTCATGGAGGTATGAACCGAAAAATACGCGAAGCATCGAGCGAAAAAAAAAAAAAAAAAATAATAATAAAAAAAAAAAAACAAAACAAAACAAAAAAAAATAATAATAATAATAATAAAAAAAAAAACAAAACAAAAAAAAAAAAAGCTTTACAAATTTTGATACCTTTTTGTATGGAACTATTTTGTGCAGAAGCATACAAAATCGCTGCGTGCTCAAAATT
The DNA here is from genome assembly GCA_946902895.1 of Fragum fragum. Classification (NCBI taxonomy): domain Eukaryota; kingdom Metazoa; phylum Mollusca; class Bivalvia; order Cardiida; family Cardiidae; genus Fragum; species Fragum fragum. The sequence continues at coordinate 4,951,927 of OX336372.1, read as the reverse complement.
TTGTTCATGGAGTTATGAATAATTTTTTTCGACCAATGAGAATGCTCTTTTTTGGTTGACGAAACAATAATTAAAATTATTTCAAAATAAAACAAATCAAAACAACATCAACAAGGAAAACTTACCGAGTGATGCACTATTTACCTTAATTGAACAGTTACAGTTAAAAAGATCCTTTTTGGGACGAATTGTGTTTTGTTAAAAAAAAACTTAGAATATCAAAGGAACAGTTTGTTTTGTTTGAATGGGGATTAACTAGCCTCCAGCTGCTATCCCACTTAAATTTAGAATTATCCACCCAATGGTGAGAGACAAATGTCGGAAATGATATGTGCCGCCGCCGGGGATCGAAACCATGAAAACCCATGACTGAAGTTTGGGAGTTCGGTGCGCAACCAACTGCACTATTACGACAGCTCCAAAGAACGGAAAGCGAATTTCTAAAAACTGCGGTTCAAAACTTCCACGAGACTGAGTGAAACAAAAACTGTGACTTAACACGCGAAAAATCCACATTTAATATCAAAATGAAATTTTAAATCAATCAAATTCTGGTTATGCTATTTTTACGAATCATCGTAAAACTAAGCAAATTGGCCACTAACAACAAGGATACATAACTCTATAGATGATTTATTTTGAAAATTTATAAAACTAAAACCTAAGCCCTTGTGAGCGTTTCTGATCATCCATGACAAAAACTTCACAAATACCTAATCAGCATGTGGTCGATGCGCGAAAAAAATGTCGTAACTACAGCTTAATTAAAGCTGTAGTTACAAGATTTTGCTCGCGCATTTACGATGCGTATTTATTCTTTGACTAAAATCGTTTGGTTGAAATGTTAATGGACTGAAATAAAAGGGAATGAATAATCGGTACAGACTGTATTTTATAATTTATCTATGTATATGGCGAAAATTCTCTTTTCCTTTATTTAACGATGGAATTTGTGCATTCTTTCTGACATTCTTCTAAATTATTTTAAAAGTGAATTAACTTGTCTTCATTTCTTAATAATTATTAGATTTTCAAACATATATAATAAAAGTTTCAATGAATGAACAGTGCAACAGCCTTGTGTCTATTGGCGTTCGTCCGTTTGGTTCTTTTTTATTCCTGTTCACATTTTTTCAAAATAGCCTCTGGGCGAGGCTATAGCGCAGTTTGAAGCGCGTTTGCCTCATAATCTAGGGGTCCAGGGTTTGATCCCCGGTAGCGGCAAATATCTTTTCCGACATTTGTATCCCACCAATGGATGGGTAAACATAAGTGGGATAAGCAGCTGGGGGCTCGGAAAGGATGTAGTCGTAGTATTTGTGTCACAAATATCAGGAATCCATGGTTAGGTGCTGCATTCACCACGATGTGTCTGTTATAAGTAAACGTAGCCTGACCGATAAAATCATGATTAAGACCTATGTTAACTTAAACATTATGTTAAGCATTGTTGTTGGCTTGGTGACTTAACCCATTCCCAGACTGCAAAATTTAAGACAGGTCCGGAATTGCAGACTATATTTTAAAGTTTAAGAAATTTTACCTGTTTTCATCTTTAAACATTGAAAGCATTATGTAAAATGAAGAAATTGCTTGTCACAAGCAATTTCCTCATTTTACACAATGTTTTCCCTGTTGCTTTTCTTGGGGGCGTCTAAAAGCGTCATTATGTGGGAATGGGTTAACACGCCATACCAACGTCTTATTCAAGTTTTAGTGACGACGTTTAGGTCTTACACCGACGAATCGTCTTTTACATAATGTCGATGACCAATCATTGCGCAAATCAATGGATTTTCTAGCTTCAGTCGAAAACTCATGTCGGAGGTCTTTTGACGGAACCGGCTCTCCGTTAATTCAATGATAGAGGTTGGGATCGCAATAAATCTTTGTCCTCTAGTTTTCACTTGAAAAGTAGCCATCCTATATCATGGAAATATTGTGAAAATTTTCCACAATGTTTTCATAGGAGTAATATCAAAGGAACGTAAAAAATTATGGATATTACAGGAATTAGTTAAAATGAATGTAATTAGTGAGGAATATAAACACTCATCTGGCACTTCGTTACAGTTACAGGTGCTACTGCCTTACGCCAGAGAATTCTCCCCTACACCGTCTTCACGAAGAACATTCACATATTGATGGAACAGGAGCCAAACCAACTGAATGCTTTAAACATATTTTTGGGGGATATAAATTGAAATTAATTCAGGAACTACACTGTCGGGGACATTAAAAAAAAAAAAAAAAAAAAAAAACAGAACGAAACAAAACAAAAAACAAACAAAACAACAACAACACCCCCCCTAAACAAGAACAAAACAAAAAACCAAGAAGCAAACTAACCGTTGATGAACGAACGACCTCCAGGTCGAATAACAGTCGATTAAATCTCGATTTTTACTACCCTAACAACTCGTTTCATAACATAGTTGTATCAAAAACATTTTTTCCTTATCATACAAAATTTATCTAATGTTATTAAATATATGTTCTATTGTATTTACGTTTAATTACTGCTCAAGATTGCACGCTATGTCTACAATGTCTACAAAATAAGACAATCATACAATGGAATGATTAGTTAATCATGTTATTTTGTAAAGGGAGGTATCGATGCTTCTGAAACATGGATAACAAATATTCCCAAATGCCCGAAAATACCCTCAAATGAACGTTTTATACTTAAAAGTCATTAAGACATTGTAATCTGATAGGCATAACATTGTTTTTCTGGTACTCTAGGAAAGGTTAAGCGGAAATCAAAATTATGTTTTAGAAATCACGGCATTCTGTTGTCGACACCGCATGACCTTATTTGCATACGACCGAAATTAAACGAAAGATAACAAAGTGACAAGGGATGGAACCAATATCAAGTAGTTGGCGCAATACTGCAGTAAGTATTTATATTTACATTAACTCTTACGACAGTTCTCGAATTCCCTTTACGCAATTGAAAACCGGCTTGCTATTATAAATCCTGATGACGTCACATTGACGTTGGTTTGATTCAAACTGAATGTATGATGACGTGAATGTCCAAATATTCATTGCAAATATCTCGGCATTATCTAAAAATAGATAGCCTACGTAGGCTATAAGGCAAACACCTTAGTTTATTTTGATAAACAACCCCTGATTCTCGCAAAACTACTTTTCAGAGTGTTGTATTCAAATAATATATGATTGGGAATAAAAATAATCAAATTCGTTGACGAAGTAAAACAACAAAAACCAAAAACACATCGAAACTCCCCTTTAAGCTTAATGTCATTGTCAGCCAGTCATTGTTTTCAAGACTGTAAGTGGGTGCACATACTATTTTAACCCTTGTCATGCTGAACCCGGAATATTCCGGTTTTGTCAGGAGGTGTAGACTAAGATCAGACTGCACTTATGTGCAGGCTGATCTTAGTCTATACCTCCTGCTTGTACTTTTCCTGCCAGAGTTGCTAATGAAATTGATTTCTAAAAGAAAATATTTATTTTTTAACAAGTTCTATCAGTGCTTTCAGCCCTTTGATTTGACAGCAATTCAGTAAAGTAATTTATACAGCATGACAAGGATTAAACCCCGACGTAATGGCACCGTCGATGCTCTTGCATTTGTGATTCAAACTGAACGCATATAAGAGAAACTACGCTAAGAAAGAATCAATTTCTTGTATTCGTTTTTTGTCTTCTGCTGTTTTATTGCATCTGGATCATCAAACGGCAAATAACAATGAATTTACCAGACGACGCCTGACATTTAGTCAATTAGTTGTGTAATCTTCCCGATATAGAATCTTCAAATCCCTCTCAGCGGTTTCCAATTCATCAGCTTTTCGACTTTCTTCTATTATAGACGATTTTTAGAATTCACATATTTGTAACCGTTCTGTTTGGTTATTCCCTTCCTTCACAATCCCGTTTTTACGGCTCGAAGGAAAATGCTTTGGAAAACTTTGTAGTGAATGAAGAAATTGCTTGTGACAAGCAATTTATTCATTATCTACAATGCTTTCTAACCCAAAATACAAAGATATTTAGTTTCCTCATCTGAAAATGTGGACAGCAACTTCTTTCAACCTAGATTTGTCTAAAATGTCAACGTGTGGGAATTGGTCAAAGAACTCATATGATACTTCCATGAAAACTATTTTTAGAATGGAACTTTTTGTTTGCCTGTTCATAAAAAAGATACACCAAACTGTTTCAAAATGGATAAATATTAATTATATTCGTCTTGATAACATCTAATCTGGTTACCATAGTAACGAAAGTGCAATTTAAATTAATATTTAACAATATTCCACTCCTAAACCAGTTGGTCAAGAGCCTTCATTTCTTTGCATGAAGCATCAGTTTATTGTTCACATTGCTAAAACATTGCCATTCGGTGAAGCCGCAGAGGTACCGTTGCGTGCCTATACAGAAATACAGTTTGTTTAAACGATATCTCCTCATAAGCACTTGGTTAATTTGAACCGAATTAGATAGGAATATTCCTGACGTGGTGTCCTATCTAATTAATTAAGATAATTTAAATCTGTTAAAGATCCTTACTTAAAGGGAGCAAAAATGAAATGAAAAAAAGAAAGAATAATAATAATAATAAACATGGAGAAAGGCCTACATATAAATATATAATTGTTAGGTTGACTTGAAGGATAATCTCCGACTCTGAACTAAACTCTATCATTGAAAAGAACATATCCTTTGTCTCTAGTGAGTGCACCAAGACCAATGACTCTCTTGCGTTTCAGACTCCGGTTATTTTTCAAAAAAAGTTGGCTGATGTATGTAAAACTAAAGTAGTAAGAATTAACCCATTTCAATTTCATATAAAATTATTCTTAATGACAAAGAAAGTATCAAACAAGTTCATTGTCTGGAATATAAAATTTACCTAGAAACATATGTCGAAAGTTTTTACTACCCCCCCCCCAAAAAAAAAAAAAAAAAAAAAAAAAATCAAAACAAAAGAAACACTTCACCTGTTCTCAAATAAAGTAAGAATATTTTCTGACAATTATACTCATTTCGATTACTTTTGGACATAGACTGTTATTTTGACTTTTGATATGAAACACTATCAAAATTTTGCATTATAATCATCTTAAGTATTACTTTTAAATATACATGATACGTTGCTTTTTTAAACATCGACGCCGATTTCCAAATGGCCACCATTCTTATTTATAAAGTCCGGACGAATTACGAATTATCTGTAATCATCGGGCCGAATTTGATGAAACATCACACACTCATTCAGTATTTTTTTTTTTAATTCATATCTCCTTGAATCGACCTTTTCTGTCCGAATGAATGCTCAGTAACACAACAGAGCCAGTTTCAACAAAATTTGACAGGAATGTCCCGTTGGTGTCCCTTTATAAAGTTTCCTAAAGAATTGCAATCCGTTGAAAACCTGTTGCCGCAGCATAAAGGAAAATTTGTTTTATTTTTTTAAAGATCATCTCCTCCTAGCCCAGGCGATGCAGAACCTTGATATATAGCGTGAAGCTTTAATACAATGACTTTGTCAATATTTATTCAATCATTACTGTCGATTAGTTCTCTAAAGATATAAAGAAGGATTTTTAAAACGTCAACTCCTCCCAAACTTGAAGGCCAATTTCAACTGAATTTGGAAGAAACGTTCCCTATGTGTTCCCTATAATTGATAAAAGAATCGAAATCCACTGAAACCCATGTTTGCCATGGAATAAAAAGTAAATTGAAATTTATCTTCCCCTGACCCAGATGAGTTTTGATACTTGCATGAAGCATTAGTTCATAATAGACCTCCTATTACTACAATCATACCGTATAGTCTCAAGGGGCAGAGACCCAGGGCCTTTAAAGAAATAAAAAGTATTTTAAAATCCACAAGTCCTCTAAAACTACAGGCGTATATAATAAGAAAAATGCAGAAATATTCAATTAAACAATTGAAGGCTCTGGTTGTCGTGGCAACAAAAGTGAATTACAAAAGAAGTCCATCAAAATTATCTTCTCCTGGTCCCATAAGGCGTAGAGCCTTGATAATTTACACGAAATATTCGTGCATTGACCTCTTTCAAAAAGGCTAAAATAATTTCCCGCGGGCCCCAGACAGGCGGGGCCCAAAAATAATAAAAAAGGATTATCAAAACAACTCCCTCCATATTACAGGGCTAATTTCAAACAAGTTACCTGAAACTTTTCTTTTGGTGTCCCTTTTAATCTCTAAATTTGGCAGGAATGTTAAAATTTGACCCAGAAGACGCAGAGCCTTGATGCTGTGCATGAAGCGTCAGTTGACCTTTCTATAATCTATAGTCTATTGTCCCTAGGTCTAGAGCCCAAGTCGGGTTTGGGGTCTCTATAGAAGGATATATTCTATAAGAAATATTTAAAAATCTTCTTTTTCTGATCGGGAGGGCGTACATCCTTTATCTCAGGTTGGCGCATCAGGGTTAGTAGCCTTCTTGTTTCAATATAGGCTCCATTTACCCCTGTGTGCTGTGATTATTACTAGTCTAGACGATTGCTCCGTAGCTATTCGTCCGATTTATATGAACCTTCACCATCCTGTTAAATAGCATCTGCAGCACAATGCTCAGTTACCAAAGGGTTTATATTGATGGAAATTCACGCTCTTGTTTCAGTATGACCTCTTTTTGTGCATTACACATTTCTGGTTTAAATAGTTACCACTTTCAAAATGCCCGCTATTTTAATCTGTTTTACGCCTCATTTGAAATGCAATTAATTTATTAGTATTGTAAGATCAGGGCTCGAACCCATGAATTTGAGAATTTAAGTCAAATGCTCTACCAATTGACCTAATCGGGCAGATATGATGTCTTGTTGCCTTTAAAAGAATAGCCGCCAATTTCTCCCTTAAATGACAGTTCGCTGTAACCATAGGGCCGATCATGAGAAAACTTCATACGCTTGTTCAGTATCATATGTAATTATGCAAAACACTTTTTCCAAATGGTCACCTCTTTAGTTCGTAAGTCAACATTTAATTTGTCCCGATAAATGCTCAATAATACTAGGGCCGATTTTGATAAAACTTCAAGCACTTCTGCAGTATCAACTAGAATTGGAAAAGACACGTTTTTTTAAATGACCGATTTTGATGAAGGTTATTATGACACGTGGCTGAAATCATTCCTAACTCAACATCTTGATGAGCATTCAAGGAATTGTAAGAGTTATTCAAGATGTTCCTACTACGTTACAGATATGTGAGATTATTTTCTCTTTAGAGTGTCTGTCACGCGTTACTAGAGCTCTGCTTGAAAAGTCCGACATTTAATGATATGCACAGACATGAGGGCGTTCTATGAAAGCTCATTGCTCTATAAAGTAATGCTTTTTTTTAATTTATTGGATTTGTCATCACACCTTTTTTGACACAGACTGATCTAAACCACGTCCAGACAAAAGATAACAAAATCAACGAATGAACTAGACGGTTTTCAGATTAGGAAGTTTCAATGAAAATCGAGTAAGAGATAATACTTTTTCTTACGTTTTATGATTTTAACCCATTACCAGACGACAAAATGTTAGACTGGCCCAAGTTCAAAGAAGTTGTAGGCGACAATTCTTAAGTGTAGAAATTTTAAAAACTCTTTGTATATTTGGGTAAAAAATACATTGTGGATAATAAAGAAATTGCTTGTGAAAAGCGATTTCTTCCTTCCCACAATGTTAACCAAACATTTTTTTTCTTGGTGGTTACCAAAGTTTGCATTTTGTGAGAATGGATTAAATCCAATCTTAAAACCCCATGACCTAGGATATACAAGACATCGTTTGATAACATGACGTCATTTAACGAGTTATTCTTCACATCTTTAAAGCGAGGACATTCTTGATTGTCGTTCGCTACAGAAAATAGGAAAAGCCACGCAGGAAAATAATAGTTCCATCAAAGAATCAAGTAATTGTACAACTTATTCGCATTTTTGTTAGAGCTTTTTGTCGGAAACAGAAATCTTCTTCATGTATTAAAAAACGAGAGCTTTCTGATTACAAGAATTTGTGTGTTAGCCTTGTCTCCTAAATGCATCATCGTTTCTAGTGAGTATTACAAGAGTAAAGCCTTTCGAGCAAGTGAAGCTAGGTAGACCCTCGGATGCCCAACGGTTACATTTTAAGCATGAGAAATTGAAATTTTTTAAAGCGTTTAAAAACATAGTACAGCAATTAAAATACTCTTTGTTTTATTAATTCATTTATTATTATTCAATTATCTTATTCAGTCCTATTTCGCCCAACCCGAGCTTTGCATCATAGGGTTATTTTACTTAAACTAAAATTGCATCTTGATCACAAACCCGTTCTCACTATATCGTATTTCTTCTTCGTCAAAGCATATTCACTTTGGTATTTATGACATAATAAAAGAAGGACCTAAAGAGTTCATACCCGGATTGTACTGTGTCAACGTGGCTTCTAATTTGTCTTATTTTAGGAAACCTATATATCTACATAGTTCTTGTTCGATAACATAACTCTAAATGTTGATTGATTGATTAATTGTTTGATAAAATGGGGTTTAACGCCACTTTTAACAGCGGCTTGAGCACCTAACAATGGATTCGTGGTATTTCTCACACCAGTACTACCACTACATCCTTTCCTAGCCTTCAGCTGCTATCCCACTAAGGTTTACGATTATCCATCCATTGGTGAGAGACAAATGCCGGAAAGAATATGTGCTGCCGCCGGGGATCGAACCCATGATATCCCATCTAAACGATGAGTACCGTTTAAAATGTTTCACGTCAAAGAAATCAACCAACACCAAATATGATTATATTGTGTCCCGTAAGTCTCGAAGACGTCAATCAGGGTTTTCTCTGTTATATAATAAAGCATTTTAGTCACTGTAACGCTTATCACAAACAGAATATTTCCATAGACACAAGACTCAACGAACTTTCTAAAATCTGATGTATCAAAAATAAAAATCTTTTAACAACAAAATGCTTAACCCATTCCAACACGGCAAACTTTTAGACTGGTCCTAATTTAAAGAAGCTCCAGACGACAATCAAATTGGTGGAATTTCAATTGTTTTCGATCTTTTGGATAGAAAACATTGTGGATAATGAAGAAATTGCTTGATACAATACTTAAGGGGCGTAAAAAGGAGAGATTGTGTGGGATAGGTTAATTGTAAAGGTTGATAAATTTGAATTCAAATATGAATGTAACATGCCACTCTAATGAATAATCATTTAGAGTACAACAATTTATTCCTGCAAAATTGTCGCGGTTGATACTAAAGCCGTAAACCTATTTTGAAAAATATTAGACCTGTCTAAATTCAGAGGATTTGCAGACGAAAGTGAAAGTGGACTTGATTAGAAAAATATCCATTCAGTAGGGTAGAAATATTGCAGAAATAAGAAGAAATTGCTTGGTACAAGCAATTTCTTCTTTTTCTACAATGTTTCCTCAATGATAAAATCACTGGAACGTAAAAACAAGGGATTGAACAAGAAAGGGTTAAAGGCTCTATGGCTGTCTTAGGGACACATTTTTCCAACAGAAAGAAACCTGAAATCTTGTTAGATTTGTCTACAGTCCCCCCCTTTAAATAGTTTTAGAATAGGTCACAGGTTGTTTTAGAATCGGTCGCAGGTTGCTTTAGAATCGGTCACAGGTTGTTTTAGAATCGGTCACGGGTTGTTTTAGAATAGGTCACAGGTTGTTTTAGAATCGGTCTCGGGTTGTTTTAGAATCGATCCAAGGTTATTTTAGAATCGGTCACGGGTTGTTTTAGAATCGGTCACAGGTTGATTTTGAATCGGTCCCAGGTTGTTTTAGAATCGGTCACGGGTTATTTTAGAACCTGTCACGGGTTGTTTTAGAATCGGTCACAAGCCTGCTATGAAAAAGATTGCCGAACAAAAAACGAAAATAATTCTAAAAATTATATTTTTGTTGCCAACATAAGATAATTTTGGAAAATCACGTTTTCTGTTGAGGCAACACTTTTCATAGCGGGCTTGTGGCGTATTCTGAAGGTATTTGTAAAGTCATCTGTAGATAATTTTAACGAAAATTTCAGGATTCCTTTTAATGAAAATTCTGCCCTTAGGAGATCTGTAGAGCCTTTTAGCAGTAGCACAAACTAACGCGTTTTTATGTGTTTTATAATTAAATTATAGAGCAGAAGTTCAACACCACGTCTATATATATATGCAAATAAGTCCTCCCCTCAGGCATACACTTTAACAGTACCTTAACAGAGATCTCATGTAGCAGAAGTTCGGACTTGTCATCTTTAGGCTAATATGTTGTGTTTAATTCAATCGGAAGTCATTGTGCTGTGTAACCTCCAGTTGATCAGATTATCATGGACTTGCTGTCAGTTTGCAATCAAATCGTATCACTTACAGGATTACATATGACCCTTTCTTGTCCTGTACGACGGGAGAACGGGCCCTTTGATTGATCGACAATCGATATATAATCATGGTCACCGGACATCGGTAGTTCGGTAAATATATCTAGATTTGCTTGTGATTTATTGGCGACTAGCGACTACTCCTTTTAAACCATTCCAACAGAGTGACGCTTTTACACTCCCCCAAGAAAACAATTTGGAAAACATTGTGTATAATGAGGAATTTGCTTGTAACAAGCAATTTCTTCATTGTACACAATGTTTTCTATGCAGAAATGTGAAGAAAATCCCAAATTTCAATAAGTCTTACTTGTCGTCTTCCACGCCTTTCAATTTGGACCAGTCCAAAATTTCTTGTGTGGTAATGGATTAATCCATAACCAGTTTGTTTGTTTGTTTGAATGGGGTTTAAAACTAATTGTAACAGTATTTCAGTCATATCGCGGCGACTGAAGTAACTAACCAAATATTCGTGGTATTTTCCACACCAGAACTACCACTACGTCCTTTCTGAGCCTCCAGCTGCTCAACCCACTTAGGTGTACGATTATCTGCCCATTTGTGAGTGACAAATGTCAGAAAGGATATTTGCCGCGACTTGGGATCTATCCCTTGACCTCATGGTTGAAAGTTCGACGCGCTATTAACTGCGCTATGACCGCGGCTAGCCTATAATCGGACTGCAGAAGTGAAACTGGCTCAAATTGAATTGGATTGCAATCGAAATTACATAGTATGTTTAAACTGAAATGTGCGTTTCAAATAGGGGTAAAATATTGTTTAGAAGGAGAAATGGGTTTTAATATAGGATTCGCTGAATATTTCTTTCAATAATTGTCAAATATCGTCAATGTATCGGAAATATTAAGGTCATATTATACCGTAATCCTGAGTTGCCGAATTAATTACATCTTTTGTCGTCTACAGAAGATACCCCCCCCCGCAAATCTTCTTTTGTTTATAGATGATATAAAAAAAATCTCTTGATAGCAAAATATTTAGGTACATTAAGAGGTCAAAGGGAGCTCATGATACTTAACCCTTTCCTGTACAATCGCTGGTTTTTACGTCCCAGTCTTTTTTTATTTGAGAAAATATTTTGGAAAAAGAAGAAATTGCTTGTAACAAGCAATTTCTTCTTTTTCCATAATATTTTTGATCCCTTTGAATGGTTATTTTTCCATTAAAATCCACTTTGAATTGTCGTCTTCAAAACCTTTCAATTTGGATAGGTCTAAAATTTTACAAAACAGGAAAGGGTTAAATATGGCTTTCCCGTCTGTGTTTCCTTTGCCCAGGGAAACCTTTATGGGTCCCATCGGCGTAAACAGTTAAGGCCAATATGAGCAATAAAATGACCACCACTGATCCGTATGGTTGTCACATTACCCCTATGGTTCTAAATCGGTAAAACTTGAGACTAATATTGCATAATCCTGTAAATCAAGGACCTATAAGGAATTTGAAACCATAATAATTTTATCCGAAAGTATTTTTTTAACTTTGCTATTTTCACTCTTCACTTTTAAGATAGATGATTTTTTTTATTTAATTTTCGCTTGCTTTGGTAACAATGTTGGACCCTTATGGGCACCATATTGATGGTTAGTAACACCTTTTAATATCCTTTTGGACAAGGTAGAATCATTCGAAAAATGATAGCTTCCATATTGAACCCAAATTACCATATTTGCTCGGCCATTTTTTAATGACCACCAATTGAATATCCCATTTGTCTTTAGGGGCGTTTTACGACTGAATCCGTTTTCACAAACGGATGTCGAAGTAAGGACAATTCGAAATTTAATTTTTTACGACAACCTAATAAAGAGTTATATCTTGATATTTTTTCGCTTTGATAAGTTGTTCGATTTTAAAAGTGTTTTTTCCCCAAACTTTAGATAAGGAATTAATCTACGAAGCTAGTACTTTGAATTAAATGTTTACAATCAATGACCATTGAATAAAGACATAGGTTATTGATTGTGAATCTGCTGTTTCTCGTTTAATCTAATTATTTAAGTTGTAGGTTAAAACTAATTCTCACATAATACCGCTTTTATACGATCCTCAAAAATAAATGCTTTAGAAAACATTGTGAAAAACGAAGAAATTGTTTGTCACAAGCAATTTCTTCATTTTCCACATTGTCTTCTACCCGAAGACATTTTTTTAGCCTTACGAGATGGAGTAGACATTTCCATCATCTGGTTTTGTCACATATAAGGCTCCAAATACCGACTATCCCATAACCTTGCATAATGACGTAGGTTGTCACCGCTGCTATACAGAACACCCGATATTTTACAAGATTTGACCTAGTGAAAAAGTTTTTATCTCGACTTTTGCCGTGGTATCACATTGACTAAAATTGAACTAAGTAGATGTTCATCTCACAAGATCCAAATGGACGGAACGCTAGCCATGTCCACTGACTCTGCTAGCCATGCCTACTGACTCTGCTGGCCATGCCCACTGACTCCGCTTGCCATGCCCACTGACTCCGCTGGCCATGACCACTGACTCCGCTGGCCATGCCCACTGACTCCGCTGGCCATGCCCTCTGACTCCGCTGGCCGTGCCCTCTGACTCCCCTGGCCATGCCCACTTACTTCGCTGGCCATGCCCACTGAGCTCCGCTGGCCATGCCCACTGACTGCGATGGCCATGGCCCCTGACTCCGCTGGTCATGGCCACTGACTCCGCTGGCCATGACCACTGACTCCGCTGACCATGCCCACTGACTTCGTTGACCATAGCCACTGACTCCGCTGACCATGCCCACTGACTTCGCTGGCCATGCCCACTGAGCTCCGCTGACCATGCCCACTGACTCCGCTGACCTTGCCCACTGAGCTCCTTTAGCAAGTTCTGCTTAGATATTTAATGGCGTTACGTTGCAAAATTTATGGTCAACATTATGTAACAAAAAGCTAAAATGGTTAGTTTGCAGCGGAAATGTCGTAACTACAGCTTGAATAATCTGTGGTTACAAAGTATAAATCGCCAAACAAACAAAAATGCTTAGATGACGGCCAATTGCGGAGTTTGAATTTTACTTCTGGTCTAAATTAATGATTTGATTGGTAAAATGATTCTTTGTTTGAAATTAGCAATCCGTCAATTACGAAAGTTAGAATTTTTTAAACTCAAGTTAGCTGAAGCGATATGTTCTAACATAATGCCTTTTTTTAAATACGAAATCTAGATTCGATTGCTTCTTTGACCACCAACATTGGGTGACTTTCATGTTAAGCATTTTTGTTGGCCATATATTTTACAAAATAGCGTCATTCAATACACAACTGGAACATTCTGTTGGAGCTCGGTGAGCATGGCCAGAGATCCGTCAAATATAAAGGAAGGTAAAAAACCAACAACAACAAAAAAACAAGATGTGTTTGTGAAACATCATGCCCCCGAAACAGGGTGATTTTTATTGGTTTTTTTTCTTTGTTTTAGGGAAAAGGGTTAAAATTTTGACCTTGAGATTGATGAAATGACCTTCCCCAGTTGCACCTTGTTGAGACCTAACTACATACCGAATATCAGCATTGTAACTTAATTAGGGATTAAGTTAGAGGAAAATGTTTAGTTGGCCTGTTAAGTTTTTGAGTAACATTTTAGGGAAAAGGGTTAAGATTTTGACCTTGACCTTGATGAAATGACCTTCCCAAGTTGCGCCTTGTTGAGACCTAACTACAAACCCAATATAAGCAATGTAATTTAATTAGGGATGAAGTTAGAGGAAAAAGTTTAGTTGGCCTGTTAAGTTTTTGAGTATTATTTTAGGGAAAAGGGTTAAGATTTTGACCTTGACCTTGATGAAATGACCATCCCCAATTATTCCTTGTTAAACCTATCTACGTACCAAATTTTAGCATTGTAACTTACTTAGGGATGAAGTTATAGGAACATGTTTAGTTGGCAGGTTAAGTTTTTGAGCATCATTTTAGGGAAAAGGTTTAAAAATTTTACCTTGACCTTTTTGAAATGACCTTCCCCAGTTGCGCCTTGTATGGACCTATCTACATACCAAATATTAGCATTGTATCTTAATAAGGGATGAAGTTATAGGAAAATGTTTAGTTGGCAGGTTAAGTTTTTGAGTAACGTTTTAGGGAAAAGGGTTAAAATTTGACCATGACCTTGATGAAATGACCTTTCCCAGTTGTGCCTTGTTGAGACCTAACTACATACCAAATATTAGCATTGTATCTTAATTAGGAATGAAGTTATTGGAAAATGTTTAGTTGGCAGGTTAAGTTTTTGAGTAATGTTTTAGGGAAAAGGGTTAAAATTTTGACCATGACCTTGATGAAATGACCTTCCCTAGTTGTGCCTTGTTGAGACCTATCTACATACCAAATATTAGCATTGTAACTTAATTAGGGTTGAAGTTATAGGAAAATGTTAAGTTTGAAGTTTTGCAGACAGACAGACAGACGGACAGACAGACAGACAGACAGGCAGACAGACGGACACCGGGAAAACAATATGTCCCCGATTTATCGATTGGGGGGGCATAAAAACTTCTAGCAACCAAATATAAGTATGTGTATATTTAGGTTCATAAACTATCTGAGCTTCGGAGTTTGGAAATTATTATTATTGGTACTGATATATCAAACAATAAAACCTAACATTTTTCAAAGGAAGGTAAGCCTGAAAAGCAGCAGAACAATCACTGGCAGTGTCTTTTCATTGTTGCACATAAATCTCTTGAAATAAATAAATTCATTTATTACTTATAGAAAATAAGACTTGCGTACATTATTAGACGTGCAATACTTGTTTCGTCGAGAAATTATTTCCCTTACAAACACCGTGACTTCTCTTGAAATTGGCTTATACATAAATGTTATCTCACCAACGCTATTCTTTTTACAGTAATACTCTAAAACAGAACACGAAACGTTTTTAATGAACCAGGAACAACTCAATAATCGAAGTAGCAATGGGAGCCTGATAACTAACACAATCAGGTAAATAAAAGAGTTTTAGCCCAGAAACGATATGTACATTCTTGACACAGTGACGGTTTTGGAGATTGCATCTTTGCAAAAAATATGCAGTTTTCTTTGATCCTATACCAAATCATTGTACAGGGTTTTACGTTCTACTAAAAATATAGTTCATATCGAGGTGAGGCCTCTGTTTAAAGTCTCACCGAATACCGGAAAAACAGGAGATCGAACAAGGGTCTCTGAGCACTATAGCCCAGCGCGTTATCACTAGATCAAACCAACTCCCGAACCTACACCAAAGTATAGCAATAGTCATTTAGAAGGTACGTAAAATACATTTTTGATTATTGCAGAAAAAACAGATGTGGGTAACGTCTGGGAGCGTCAATTGTTCGATTGGCATTTTAATGGACTGATATAAAGTGGGACAAAATTGATCGACATGCTCTATATTTTGGTCAATTCCATGTCAATGGTAGAACGTTATTGACTTTAAGAACCAATGAAGAATTTGTTCATGCATAATTAATTTCTCTTGTTTGAATGGGGTTTTAGGTCGTTCTGAATTGTCCTACGGAGAAGAGCACTTGTTTTTATACTTACTTTTGAGTCGGCCCACGCTTGGACAAACATCGTGAATCGGCCGACACACGATGTCAATCAAGGAATCCTTAAAGTAATTCATATATACCGAAGGTGACCTTTGATCTCCAACGATGGCCCAAATTTATGTGAAGCACTTTTGTTGCTTTTGCGACTTAAATATCGCAATTACAGCTTATTATTTGAATTTTTTGTTACGTGTAACAGGCTATAAATTTGTAAAATAACGTCGTTTATTTAATCAATGGAGATTCCTGTTGGAGTTAACCTATTCCCAAACCATGACTTTTTAAAACACCCATCAATATGAAAGTTTTGGAAAAATTGTTGACAATGAAGAAATTGCCTGTTACACGCAGTTTCTTCATTATCCACAATGTTTTCTAACCCAAAAGATAAAGATTTCATTGACCTCAAGTTGTTGTCTGAAACTTCTTTGAATTTAGACCAGTCAAAAATTTGATCGTGTGGAAATGGTTTAAAGGGTGGGGCCACCGATCCGTAAATGGGTTTGCGTTCTTTTTTAAACCACGTAAAACGAATACTCTTCTTTGGAATATCGTTGCAAAATTTAAATTTAATTGGCTGTAAAAGCAACACACGAATTATTTTTTCTGGTAAAGACTGGCAAACTGATCAATCGCGTCTGTCAATCAAGGAATATATCGACCAACCACATCATTCATTCAGCCCGGAATTATGATTTGAACTCCGACATTTGCTGCCAATTTTGTTAAGCTTCTTTGTTGGTTTGGCGACTTAAACGTCGTAACTACAGTTTTTCCACGCTGAAGTTACGACGTGTAGGTCGCCAATCAACTATTCTACCTTTTTGTTACATGCTACCTGACATAAATTTTGCAAAGTAACGCCGTTTAAATTCGAAGCGGGACCTCCTGTCGGAGTCGATGGGCGTGGCAAAAAGGAGTCAGTGGGTAGGGTCTGCGATTGGTTGATTAAGCTCGTTGAGTACAATAGACGTGATCGCCTATTACGTAAACAATAAATGCGCTGCGAAAAATGTAGGAGGTATGATAAACAATATAATAGAGCCAATGCGTGACATTTCCAACCATTTCGTATGTGCGTGACTCGCACACATTGAGCATCCTGGACAGACATTCGGAGCAATTAGAACATTCGCCGATTGTTTAAAGAAGCTTTGGGTCAGTATCTATCTACAGGGCGCAGAGTGAAGACTCCGATCAGACTGTGCGGATGCACAGGCTGATCTGAGTTTTTACTTAGCGCACATATGTATTGGAAATGTCACGCACGCGCTCAAATAGTAACCAGTATAAACATATAGTCTGCTGGTAAGAAGTGCTTTAATTAATGACTGTGTAAAATGTAAATATTATACCATAATAATAGTTATAAATCAGTAAATCATTATGCGAAATGAGTTTTAAATTCGCCGGGCAAATCACACGTTTAAACATTTTCGCGAAATCAGAAGCCTCTTTAATACGGAGTTAAATTGATTTTTGCTTTTGGCTACAGTATCCCATCCATTTTCTTTTTCGAATGGTAAATTTCAGAAATAAGACATTGGAAATAATCTTTGACCCTGTGAAATGACCTTGATCCTTTTTCCGACAAAAGCTTCTATGTGTCAGGTTCTGTTCGAAAATATGGTTTCTCTGATTAAGTACTGACCAAACAACAACAACAATAAAAAATAAAGCATTAACCCATTCCCACATAACAAAATTTTAGACGGGTCAAAATTGAAAGAAGCTGCATACGACAATTTCAGTTTTATGGAATTTTTAAATTTTTTCATCTTTTGGATAGAAAACATTGTGGAAAATGAAGAAATTGCTTGCATAAAGCAATTTCTTCATTTTCCACAATGTTTTCAACAGCTGTTTTAGGGACGTTAAAAGGATGGATTGTGTGGAAATGGTTAAAACCATTCATCTAACAAATAAGGCTTTTCAAAAGTAACATTGACCTTTTTGATGGCGACTTTTAATATTAGAAAATCAAATACTCCAAATATGAAGAAACTGTAAATATCTAACGTGCTGCCAATCAGTGCACCAAACTGATGCGTCTCTACGAATAAATTAAATCTTATTATTTCTGGTGCATATCAGAGAGAGAGAGAGAATAACATGCAGCCAGTTCGGGACTCGAACTTAGGACCTCCCACTTTCAACCCGCCTTAACCTGACTGAGCTGACCGGACCGCATAATGCAATCTCTTATAATTGTCCGCGAGTTCAACTTGCGACATTCACTAATTCCCTTGTTGTCATACAACAAACTAAGTTATTGGTACGATATTCGGCGCCAAATGTGACAGAGAGAGAAAACATGCATCAACTTAAACCAGGACCTTTCGCTTTCAAGGTAAGTAACCTCTCGACTGAGCTAACCGGACCGCCTGCACGCAATTTTATATGACTGCGTGTGAGTTCAACCGTACGGCATCTGTTACGTAAAGGACACATGTAGATTTTGAACGCTGTTAAAAATGCACAAGAACGACAAAGGAAAAAAAAAATCAAAATAAATCAAAATGGTGACAGAGACTTTAGTCTGTTTTAGTTACAAAATGTCGGTTGGCGAGAGAAATGCTGTAACTACTTTCATTAAGCTGAAGTTACGACAGTTTGCTCACCCACCGACTAATCCATATAATATTTGTTTGTTTACCGTTATGTTTAACGACGGTAATCAGACAATTAATCAAACGCCCCTGTTTTGTAATAAGAACTTCGAGTAGGCGTGTCATACTTCGCTTTATCCTCGATTAAAACATTTTCACAAGAAAAAGTAACTCCGAACTCATGCCAACCACATTGATTGATATCTATATAACTGATTCAGTTTCTTTTAATGATCCATAGAGTAATTTGTGACATTCCTTAAATATATTTCACACAATGTTTTTACAAATTATTTTTTCTTGATAGGGGTAAAAATGTCATCTTTTGGGAATTGGTTAGAGTGATCTCCTAGTTTTTATCAGTTTTTTTCGCTAAATGAACATATATACATGTATTTCATAGTATCGCGTCACCTCTCACCAAAAGGACACAGACAGAGAAACGCGAATATGGATAGAAAGAAAGACTTAAAAGTAACGGACTCGATTATATTTTAGACAATTAACATCCACTATATACAGCTGGCATTAAGTTTTGTTAAAACTAAGATCACCATTCAGTTGCGTTTGTATTTCGGAAAAATTCTATATGTCCTTTAGACGCGGCACGAACCGAGATACTCGAGACAGACTATCCAAGTTCACCTTCAACCCCTTTGAGATCAAGTAATTAGTTGAGTTTATCTAGATTTTAGCATTTGAAGACAATAATATATTTTTTCCCCGCCATGTGATGGCGATAGGCAAATAGAGTTACCTCTATTCGTGTGTGCGGGGGTACGTATGTGTTGATATGTGTGTGTATCAGTTTCTTTAACATATGAGCCTATGCGTGACATTTCCAACCAGTTCGCGTGTGCGTGACTCACACACATTGAGCAGCCATTCGGGGCATTTAGAACATTCGCAGATTGTTTAAAGAAGCTTTGGGTAAGTATCTATCTACAGAGCGCAGAGTGAAGACTCTGATCAGACTGTGCGCTCATGTGTAAAGGTTGGAAATGCCACGCATGTGTTCATATTTTTACATTACTGGATGGATTTCAAAAAAACTTTGCACAGTTGTTTCCTTTGAAGACCACTAGTGATATACGAAATGTCTGTTTGATACGCCCTGGTTTAGGTCACAACTGAATATCATGTTATAAGCAATTATAATTTAATTTTCAGTTTCGTCTATCAAAAACGAGCGTTCTGATTGGTCGAAAAGATTATTCATAACTCCATTAACAAAACTTTGATCACGCAGCGATTTTTGTATGCTTTCGCACAAAATAATCCCATACAAAAAGGTATCAAAAGTTGTAAAGCTTTTGGTTTTTTCGCTCGATGCTATTAAATTATAAGAAATGAAGAGGATACTTTTGTTTTCATGGAGGTATGAACCGAAAAACCTAATCACACAATGTATGAATCCGCTTCGCGAATTCATACAGTGTGATTAGGTTTTTCGGTTCAATACCTACATGAAAACAAAAATATTCTCTTCATCTCTTAAATGAATTGGGTTTCGTGTCTACGACACAATTCATGTCAAATCTAGGAGAGCAGAAAACCGTGATATAAATCAGAAAGCATTACAGAAAAGTTTGGATTTTCTTAGGCTGAGATAGTTAAACAGAATTGAGATTTGATGTCATTCCAATTGATTATTCTTATCTGTCGATCAAAGAATCAATCGACCAATCAAAACATTTATATAGACCAGAAGGGAATTTCGATCTCTGACCTTGGTGACATTTTTTTGAAACGTTTTTAATTGGTTTGCAGACTAAAACTTTGTAACTACAACGTATTCAGGGAGTAGTTACGAAGTTTATGTCACCAATAAGCAGTTTTCCATTTTCATATCTTGTTACTTGCAATATTTTTAACAAAATAATGCTGTCTAATATGTTTGAGTCAGTGGGCGGGGCCAGCGATCTGTCAATCAAATTGAATGCTTATTTCAATTGACCAATCGCGGCTGTCAATTAAGGAATTTATCGACCAATTAAATCGTATAATCAGCCCTGAATTAAGATTTGAACTCCGACATTTTTCACCATTTGTGTGAAACTTTTCTGTTGGTTTGGCGACTTAAACGTCGTAACTACAGCTTATTAAAGCTCTGGTAACAGCGTTTAGGTCGCCAACCAACCATTCTTCTTTTTGTTGCATACTACTGGCCATAAATTTTGCAAAATAACGCCGTTAATAATCGAAACGGGACTTCCTCTTGGAGTCATTAGGCGTGGCCAAAGGAGAAAATGGGCGGGGCCAGCGATTGACCAATTTGGATTATGTGTAGGAGTATGTCAGATTTCCCATTTTTTGAAAGACAAGGAGACGTGTCATAATAAATGTTCGTATTCGTAACAACAACTTATAGAAACCACTTTTTGTATAGTCTAGGAAATTAACCCTTTCCTTTACAAATCCGGCATTCAACGTCGCTGTGATTTTTTATATCTAAGAAATCATTGTGCATAAGAAGAAATTGCTTGTAACAAGCAATTTCTCCTTTTGCCACAATATTTTCTACCAGAAAGGTTGGTTTCAGTTTAAATTACACCCAATTTTCATTGTCATCTGCAACCTCTTTCAATTTGGACTAGTCTAAACAACAACAACAAAAACAGAAATAAAGAAAAGGGTTGAACATTTAAATCTTAACGTTTGGTATAGACCTCTGCAATACACTTCATTTCGAAAATACCCGAACTAATGTTTCCTCACTGCTTCACAAAAATTGGTGAGATATGAATAATCTATAGACATTCGGTAATAAATAGTACATTTCATCTTGGAAGTCCAACTAAAACCTTGTCATGGAAGGGTTGATCTGGAGAGCCATTCTTAACGCATCTAAACGTTTTGAAGCATTGCGTCTATTCTATGATTTGACATTTAATTACTGGAATGTTCCTTCATTCAGAGAATGTGACATTGTATAATTTTGTATTTAAAGACAGTTCGTCCATTGAACAATTTCTGGATTTGACATAAGCCTCAATCTTATGAATCGTGATAAGACGGCTTCCTAGACTGTGTTTGTTAGATCCAACATTGGTGGTACATGATTATGTTCTTCCAACAGTTCGTTTTCCAGGCAAATCCCATTAGTCAGACTTTCTTAGGCTTTCTCCCTTTTAAAGGGAGGTATCGATGTTTCTGAAACCTAGATAAGAAAAAATTACAAAGTGCCGAAAATAGACTCAAACGAACATTTGGATCAGGTATTGTCTTGGTTGTAATCTTATAGACCTAAAGTGGCTTTTTGTGGTTATATCGGAAAGGTTCAGCGGAATTCCAGGTTATTTTTAGATATCACGGAATTCGGCTGTCATTACCTCATTTGCATATGACCCAAAGTCAAGTGAAGGTAACAAATTTACTAGCGAAACAGCCAACGTCCTAAATCATGTCACACGAAAGGCTATGCTCAAAACTACGGTAAGTGTTTAAATTCGTAATAACGCTTACGACAGTTTTGGACTAATCTTTACAGACCGGCTAGCGATCATTACTCCTGATGACGTAACGATGACGTTGATTTGATGTAATTTAAACTAAATGCAAGGTTCCAACGGTAATTCGCGCCATGTGATTGCCCTATAATCTTCGCAACTGCCTCGGATTAATCTAAGATCAGATTAATAGCCTACGTAGGCTTTTAGGGAAATACACTGCTTTTTTCTGATAAGCGACCTCAGAATTTTGCAAAACTACTTTGCGTCATATTGTGTTCAAATAGTTTATGAGAAGATATAAAAAATAATTGTAATCTGTGACATGAAGTAAACATCGATACCTACCTTTAAAAGAATCATCGGCCTTTATCAACTAGCGTAAAATGTCCAAAAATAGAGAGTAACTTTTTTCAGCAATATTTTGAGTACAACTAGAATGTATATTCTATCTTAAATTCTATCATACGAGTCCAACGAGTGATTCTAATGCTTATCGATAAATCAATGTTTTTTGATGAATATAAAAAAGGTAAGCACAGAGAATACTCGTAGAACTTTTGGTTGAAACTGAGCAAATAGATTCGGAGAAGAAGATTCTCATATGCAAACGGAAATTATCCCAGTTTACAAAAACCACGTTTTCTTAACTTCTTGAAGAATTCTGATAAGTGTCTCCTAAAAAGTCCTTGTGAAATTTGGTTAAAATTGGTGAGGTAGTCTTTAAGGAGAAGATATGTAAAGTTTCAGTTCCTTTTCATGTTCTTCAACCGATCTTTACTTCTTCAAAGAAACAATTAAATAACCCAAAAATAATTCAGGCAAATTTTGGTTGAAAATGACCGAATTAATTCTGAAGCTAACATTTTTGATAGTATCACTTAAACATATATTGTATCCCCCATCCCATATAAAACTGAGAATCCGATAGAGGCTAACCTGTCTGAAATCTAGTTATTCTTTTCAGGTTTTTTCCTTGTGCAGATAAAGAAATTTCCCCACAAACTATACGTTTTTTAACCGATCAGAATTTCTCCAAAGATTCAGATAGGATCATTCAGTTGAAATTGGATTAAAAGGAGTTTCTTATTTTTCGCTTAATTCCATATATGAAAATTATCGTTATCCATAAAAGTTTTCAACCGATCTAAAGTCTAAATTCACTGATAGCCTAGATTTATTTTCTTAGATTTTATGTACGCTTTCAAAGGTTTTAATAAATGAAACTGTTCATTGTTTTCTAATATCAATGGAAGTTTTATGGTACCACAATTAAATACATTTCTTATGTTATGTTTCATACCCTTGATTTCTCTGCTGTTGGATTCCAATTGGTGTACTAATACGGATTAAATTCAAGTCGGAATTTTTATGGCTAAGAAGCTGTTCATATAAAAGATAAATGTATCTTTTAACCCTTGTCATGCTGAGCCCGGAATATTCGAGTTTTTGGTAGGCGGTCAAGACAAAGATCAGGCTGCACATATGTGCAGTCTGATCTTTGTCTAGACCTCCTGCTTTTCCCTTTAAAGTCAGCATTGTTTATACTATTCATGTTCTTAATAATTAACAACCCCAAATAAGTGATTTATGTGCTTTCAGTCTTTTGGTTTTAACCCTTGTCATGCTGTATAAATTACCTTACTGAATTGCTGTAAAAATCAAAGGGCTGAAAGCACTGATAGAACGTGTTGTTCAAAAATCAATGACAATGTTTTTAGAAATCAATTTCATAAACAACTCTGACAGGAAAAGTACAAGCAGTCTTATGTGCAGACTGATCTTGGTCTACACCTCCTGCCAAAACCGGAATATTCCGGGTTTAGCACGACAAGGTTTAACACTACTTTGTAGCGAATTTTATTCGACATGACAATGGTTAAGTTCATTAGATCGCAACATATTACATTACGTAAGGAATTAGTTTAGCATTTTTCTTGGTGAACTTACAAAATATATTTATACAAATATATAAGGATGAATGAATGAATGATCTTCGCGGCTTCAAACAGTGTGGACCACTCTTAAGCTGACTTGATGCCTTTTGTCTCATTATGGATTAGCTCATTTTGAAATGAGTAGAGAATACAAATTAATCATTTGCGTTTGAACTATTGATAGAAATAATTATGTTAGAGTAATCGACTCAGTTTTACCAGGAGAAATAATTAGATATGTCCACGACTTCGCGAGAGATCCCTTATCGAATATCCGACTCGATGTTGAAGATTGCTTCTCAATTGACTGCTACCGGCTTGAACAATGCAATTACTATTATTGGAGATGTAGTGGTAATCATTAGAGTAAGAGAAATTCTTCCTATAGAAAAACCAAATTGTTATAAATGCGTTTACAGAATATACAGTAATCTAACGAACTTTAATCTTTAAGTTGATCTAATACAATTTGGCAATTGTTGCAATCTTTACGATATCATAACACCTTTTAGTGTTTATCAACGGGGTGTTATGTTTAAAACAAGTATTACTTTCATTGTATTTTTCGGAAAAAGATGAAGATATTTCCCCCTTATTAACTAACTAACTAACTAACAACAACAACAACAACAAAAAAAAAGAAAGACAAACGACATGTTTGTTGATTATGAGTAAAAGTATATGAGAATGTGTGTATATATTTATATACATAAATACAGGTGAAGACATTATGTCATACAATTCATTAAAAGAACGAAAAGTCAGAAAACATGTACTTATGAACTTCAGAAGTGTATCTCCCTTACAAAAGATTTCTTATCTGAATTTTAATGCTGAAAAATAATTCATTTTCGATGAACTGAGACGAAATAAGCTAACTAATCTAATAGAAAATTAATCAATTTGACGATTTTGACGTATCTTAAAAATCATCTCTCAAAACTGACATTCATTATATGAAATTTGGCCGCTGAATTTATCATTGACCAGATAGTATCAACATTACCCAAGCTGTAGTTACGTCGTTTAAGTCAACAAACTAAGAAAAATATTTTAGTGAAATGGCGACCAATTTCGGAGTTCAACATGCACTTTCAGTCTAAATGAATTAATGAATTGGTCGATTGAGAGCCGCCAATTGTTTTAAAAAAGAATAATAAAAAAAAAAAAAAAAAAAACACAAAAAATGTATAGACTATATTTAACGATAGACATCTTCTTAAAAAGTGTTCGAAACATTCATTAAACAGGTCTAGGTCAGTATCTTACTCTGAATTATGATATTGTTTAATCGAAAACGATTCGGTTGTACATTTATCATTGCTTAGGTACATAGTCTTCTATTGCTAAAAAAGGGAGCTTCTTCAAAAACCAAATGTTCAGGAGGCAAAGAATTCCTTGCTTATCTGACGCATTGGTAATACTCATATACAATTAGTAAAAAATATTCTGCATGTGTCTACCTATAATGTCTGCAATCCTGTAGCGAATGCACCATCCTGTTCCGAGCCCAGTAATATGCACGACAGAATAAGTAGCCGGTGACTCGAAAAGATTGTCGTGGTTGTACTAGTGTGAGAAATATCAGAAAACCATAACGCGGTGCACAGGCCGCGATTTAATTGAAAAAAAAAACTATTGAAAGTAGACTTAAACCTCACCAATTCAGTCAATTAGTCAGCTGAGTATTTTGAAAAATAGAATTTCCGATAAAACTGCGTATAGTTAAAAGTATCTGCCAGCCAAAGAACTGATGGATCGCAAACCCCGCCTACTGACTCTGCTGGCCACGCCTAATGACTCCAACAGGAAGTTCCAGTCCGACATTAAAGGACGTTATTTTGCAAACCTTTTAGCTAGTAACTTTTAACAAAAAGAAGAATAGTTTGTTAACAAGCTAGGGTTACGACGTTTAAATCGCCAAACCAACAAATGCCTCACTAAAACAATCAATTCCATTTTTTGTTACATGTGATTTATCAGGTTCGAAGTGGTTGAACCATGATTTAACATCAGTTAAAAGCTTCTTGAGGATTTTACCTTGGATCACTTAAAAATATATCTCTTAGATAAAAAAACAACACAAAAAAAAAACACAAACAAACAAAAAAAAAAACCCATGGAAACTAAGGTTTAGAATGGTGTAATCAATAACCAAATATAAAACGGAAAAGCCTGTAACGGAAATAACACGCAGTTCCTTTATATTACGAGGTTACTTTACTCAAATGTCGCCAAGAAGTGGTTTTCTGAGACTCATTATACCTTATTTCACCCGAGAAATTATGTTTCAGAGCGATACGGATTTCATCCTTCACAAAACACTTAGTTTTGAACATCTAGTTAAAAGACGATACTTCTCTTTTTACGATATTATGAACGCCTAATGACCTAAAGTTAACTTTCACCTATAATATAATACAAGAATCTGTACAGTATGGAACTTTATGAAATTGACATAAACAACGGTTTGGGATATTCAGTTAAAGTTCAACATAATCAAATGGGATCTTTAAGGATCGCCATATGACCATCGCGCGTTCTACGTCGTGCGATTTAAATATTTCTTTTGAAACGAACACCTCTAACTCCTTTGAATACCCTTCTTAAAGAAAAATGTGTGAAATTTTTGGTCCACAAGCATTTGAGTGACTGAGACGGGGTTCTTCTTCGAATTCTTTGTTGTTGTTGTTGTTGATGATGTTATCTTCCTAAAC
The DNA here is from genome assembly GCA_946902895.1 of Fragum fragum. Classification (NCBI taxonomy): domain Eukaryota; kingdom Metazoa; phylum Mollusca; class Bivalvia; order Cardiida; family Cardiidae; genus Fragum; species Fragum fragum. The sequence continues at coordinate 4,925,229 of OX336372.1, read as the reverse complement.
CTCGGAGCCTTTTGGACCAAACTTTGAAGGACTCTTCCCAAGTGGCTTTCCCGATAGATGTCCATGGCAATTCGATTGGCTCTTAAATATACGTGGACAGGTTTTCATAGAGTTTGTCACAATTATCGTCTATATATGTATGGGTTAAGACAGTGATTTTTTAGATCAAAGATTCGGAAATAAACTTTCTGAACAGACTCTCGGGTGACCCATTTTAAAAGTCATAGCAGACTAGGTCATGTGGATTCTCTTTCCTTCGTTTCCATCATAAAGCAAGTGGGCGATAAATGGCTTTTTTGTTTTTTCATGGTAGAGGCAACCGCAGTGAAATAAAAGTTTTGTTGTATATGTTAATGTATTTCCCCCATCTCTCTAGATAATCTTGAAATTTATTTTTGAAATAATCCGATTCAAAGAACGCATAATGCTCTTATATCATGCGATTTTGAACGCACTTCAGCGAACTGTAACATTTGTAAGTAAAAAGACATGAGTAAAAGGAAGAACTAGTTTGTGTAATCAATAATACTAGGTTTTTACTGGTTGTATGAAAATATATGAAAATGACATTCAAGGCTACCACGCACAAATTTGAAATTGTAAAATTTTTTGCGTAAAGTAAACTACTATTTTGAGAAGAACGATTTAAAAATTTAACTTTCTTTTGTAGTTTCGTAAATTTTCAACACGACTAGCGCGTTTTAGATAAAATCTTGGGTTACCGATCCAATCATGGCAAATATAGAGACGTCCAGCTAAATTTACTGTGTTAAGTAGGTTATTGACCATTCAATTTTCAAAGTTACTTAGGCATTATCTTTGACGTCAGATTTACGAAATTCCTCGTTACACTTATGTTCTGTTGTATTACACGCATAATTTGATGTCGTGTGTCAATTGCACTACAAGATACTATAGTATTGAACTTCCTTTTGTAATAAAGATGGCATAAATTATATTTTACTACATTATGAAGTGGTTTACAATGAGGTAATACTTTATTTCAGATGTGCAGGATGACTATTTATTCAACGTTCTCATTGGTGTGTAAAGGGCTTAATGTTATTTGACATGTACATGTACGTAAATCTAACTATTTTATGAGCGATTACGAAATTACTCTTGGTGTTTTTTTTAAAGCTTAATACTTTTTCATGGACTAATGAGGTGGAAAGTCTGGGTCCACTGGAAACTGGAAATCTATAAATGAATAAACTGAAACTAGTTCTGTGCAATCATGTTTTATTGATATTGAATCATATATACAACAATACATATAGCTAATATAAAATGATTTAATGTAAAGTACTTTTTGAAAGGGTAAATATTTACTCGAATGGCTGTTGAGAGGTGTCGAAATAAAAACATGCAATTTGGGATCTTTTTCACATTGTTTTCCAAACACATATATTTTACAAAGCTTCGATTCGTTTTCTATGCTGTTTCACATTACTTCATACACAGTAATATTTAGAATTAGAAAAGAGCTATATCAGATGAAAATTTTCATACTTGGGAATGACCAATCCAGTTCTGTGCAATCATGTTTTATTAATAAGGATGCCAGAACCTTTTTGGTCAGCAAAATTTATAGATGGTTCTCAGATCAATCCTGACACATTTGTTTGGCCAAAAATTAACGTTCAGAAAGTAATCAAAACTTGTTGTGTTTTTATATAAGATTTTGAATCTGTGGATGTATTTACGATTATTTTTTAAACAATATTTAAATGAATTATTTTTTTAAAATTTTTTTACTTGTAAATGAGGTGTTATGTAATCTTACACATCTAACACATCCCTTATTACGTGGCAAAATAGTTCATATATTGCCTTGGACCTTGTCGGTGCCGCTTACTTTACAGATTAATACTTAATATTGAAACATGAAATCAAAGCCTATCAAAATGTAAAGATAACAGATCAGCGAGTATCATATTATTATATGTTCAGCTTTTATTCATACGTTATTACGCTGTTTCCACTTGTAATCCTTATCGTTCAGTTGGTCTTGAGCCTTGCAAATACAGAATAAATGGTCTGAAAGTTAGGCTTACTAAACATAAAAAATCCTTTGTCTTTAAACTCTTGTCCTGCTGAATATTTTTCCTCTTTTCACTATATTTGAAAACTTTGATATAATTAGATCGATCTTGTTTTTAAAGATTTCTCTCAAAACAACAAATATGTAGTGTAGGCTTAGATTTGTCTGCACCTCTGTGCAGGCTGATCTTAGTCTATTCACCCGCCAAAGTCAGTGTCAAAGAGAAGAAATATTCCGGGATCAGCATGACAATGGTTAAAAGGAAATGAATGAATAATTGTAATTCCATCGACTAAATTCTTGTGAGACAAATGTACGGTACATGTAACACAACAACAATGAAAGAAGAAAAGTTAACAATAAGAAACTTGATAAATGAATAAAAGTTAAAGGAACGGCCAAAATAACATGGACACATGTTTTGCTATACAAATGAATGTCTCTGAAAAATTAGAAATACGTTCTAGTTGTGCACCATTAAAACTCTTTCCGCATACTGACATTCTTGAAATATCTGGCTCTGATAATAGAAAAATAACTCAGTTTTGGCAGTAAGGCGAGCGTCACACAGAATACTCTTTGGTATTCCTTTTTCTTTTAGGACAAATGCATGCATGCATGTTACTAATTAGCAACCGAGCTATAGTAATTCTTCACGACGGTTTAATCTAGAACCCAGTAGCTATTCACCAAGTCCCAAAGAAAAGTTAATTACTTGGGTTTACAAGACTCTTCCGGCAAGGAAAAATAGAAGTTTGGAATTACTAATAGATACTCACAACAATAACAAAATAAGTAAAAAGATAAATGAAATTATGCCTCCACTACAAATTTATCTGACTCCTCATCACAACGAATACCTTTATATCCTTGAGGCAAGCAGGAAAACAAGATAAAAATATTCAACAACTTTAGAAATGTTGTAGGTCAGCCCGATTAGCTCAGTTGGTAGAGCACTTGACTTCAAACCTCAAGATCCCGGGTTCGAGCCCTGGGCTGACCATATCAACTAACAAACTAATTGTCTTTCGTATGAGACGTTAAACCGAGGCCCCTTGTGACGGTGCTATCTACAGAGCACGTTAATGAATCAGGCGAAGCTCTCAGTAGCTTCGTCCTGTATCCTTGCACTATCCCCCGTAACAACTAACCGTCTTCTGGGGGCGTCGCTCATATGGGCATGTGCTACGGTAGCGACGATAAATAAACGAAAACACACATACAGAAATGTTATTAAAGGCGATGGACAATTTTCCTATTCTCAAGCGCTTGCATACTAGGCTCTAAGGTCTGTGAAAATACGGAAGTACCAGTAACCATCTTCGAGCCTTATAACGGACTACGAGAGTAAACGCCCTCAGTTCTGAAGAAGAATAAACAATGAAATAAGAAGAGTATATGAAAGACGAAAATGATACTTTTCGCCATCATCTATACTGGCTACAGAGGCTAAAGCACTTTCTTAAATGTCTTTGAACCATTTTATTTCGCTCTACGTGCAAACGTTTTTTTCTTTGAACTTTATAAATTTCATTGCATTTTTTGTGTGAAGCAAGATAAAAAAAAATAGAAAGAAGAGTCGGACTGTTGCGTATTCACAAATGTGCATCAGAAAGTTTATATTCTGCTACAACTTCTACATCAATATCTAGACCAATAGGGTCTATAACTGTATCACAACGTAATGCATTATAGATGTTTCCTTTCAAAGTTGTCTATATTTCGGTTAAAATGTTATTTTTAATAATCATATATACATGTATTATCATCAAAAGTGTCATATTTCAATTTTTATTTCATTTTTAATGCGAAAAAGTGTGTAACTAAAATTTCCTTGTTAATTCCGCGCAGCCGATTGCGGCGATTCCATGTTCTAACGATGCAGGTCTTTCAACTCCACTAATGGGCCAGATAGTTTAAAATGCATCACTGGTACCGAGATATATTTAAACAAGAATTGTTATCGTGGCCAAAATTTTCTTGCAGCTACCACTGATAATGGCAATGAAAATCTTTAACCACGCACAAGCTTCATTATGAATTTTCCATTTGAAATTGGGTTGCCATAAACTACTGACCGAGAAAAATTCTTTTAAACATATCTTATACAATAATAGTGTAATTAATCAAATGATTAATAACATACATAAATCGTAGTTTGGACGTATAAAATTTCGTAACTACAGCTTAATTCAAGCTGTAGTTACGACATTTTGCACGCCATACGACGAAATGCTTAATACTCTTATAAGTATGGAAACCAAAAAACAATTAAAATTTATCAGATTACTAGACAGAATACGACGAGATAATGATATTGATAAAACTATATCAAATGCATCTGATGTTCTAGTCTATATACACAAGCCAGCTGTTTCCCGGCTATAAACCTAGAATACAAAACGATATGTCAGGGAAATGACAATCAACTATTGTGACCTTTGATTCGCCAAATTGTCATAACGTGGTCGTCAATATGTGATTCCATCAAATTAGTTATTGGGATTTTTTGGTAATCCTTTACCGTCAGTGACTGCAAGCAAATCGATTGGAAATCAAATTTGTTATGAAAAGGAACTTCTTTTGAGGGCGTCATGTTTGACTTGTATCTTCTTCGTTAATTGAAATTGAATTGAATTGAATTTATAGCTAAAGATCACCTTTCACCTTTCTTATTTTCCTTCTTTGTTAACGATATAGAGATGTTTTTACAACAACATACAACAGAATGTTTTTCATTGGGACAATTATCGATTTATCTCTTACTTTTTGCAGACGATTCAGTGTTAATTTCCGACACCCCTACAGGATTACAACAGCTGTTATTAGCATTTGAAAAGTATTGTGAGAAATGGAAATTAAAAGTTAATGTTCAAAAGACAAAAATTATGATTTTTCGTAAATGTAGACAAAAACTAAATGATATTATCTTTACATATTCAGGAATTAATATAGAAATTGTTGATACATTCAATTACTTAGGCTTAGTTTTTAGTACAAACGGAAATTTCAATAATGCCATTAAAACCTTATTAGGAAAAGCAACTCGTGCATTAAACGATTTACACCAAATTACCAAAAATAAAGAAATTCCGTTAAAAATACTACTTCATTTATTTGACTCATTTGTTGCGTCAATCATTTATTATTCTAGCGAGGTCTGGGGTTTTATCACGAGCGAGCTTATTGAAAGAATTCACAGAAAATTTCTGAAAAGGACATTGAATGTTAAACCCTCAACCTGTAACTCAGCTATTTACGGAGAATTCGGAAGATTTCCACTACACATTAATATGAAAGTTAGAATAATAAAATACTTTTTAAATTTGTTTTCATTAGAGAAAACTTCTAATTGCATTCTTCAAACAGTATTAAAGGAAATGGAAAATTTAAACAATACAAATTTATGGACGTTTAAAGTAAAAGAACTTCTACAAAATTCCGGGTTCTACGATGTTTGGTTGTTTCCAGCATCTGTTAACTCTAAAATTTTCATTCCATTATTTCGAAATAGATTGATTGATATATACATAAATGAGTGGTTTCAAGATATAAATAATCGTTCTTCTTTATTCGTATACAAAAATCTTAAAGATAGTTTCTCCTTTTCTTTATATTTAGATAAAATGAAAATTGCTTCTTATAGAAACGCTGTGGCGAAATTGCGCCTTTCAGCTCATACATTAAACATTGAAAGCGGACGACATAGAAATATTGCTAGAAACGAAAGAATTTGTTCACTTTGTAATCTTAATGAAATTGAAGATGAATTTCACTTTTTGTTAATCTGTCCGGCTTACAGGGATTTGAGAGATTTATACATCAAAAAATATTTTTACGAGAGACCAAGCGTTAAAAAATTAATAGAACTTTTAAATTCAGAAAACATTAAAATTCTAAACGGAATTGGTATTTACTCTATAAAAGCAAACGAAAAGCGAAAACAAAACTTGAATATTGACAACGGGTATTTAATAATTTACATATCACAAATTTGGAATTAATTTAGAAAACAAACGATATGCAAATTTAATCCTAATAAGACCCCTACATTATTCATTATTTCCACATATACTTTGTAATTTATACTGTTAAGTGTGTTTATACCCATGTATGCTTTGTATAATGTTTTGTATATCGACGATGAACCATACGTGTTCAAGTCGTTATCTTGAATAAAATTTCTGTTCTGTTCTGTTCTGATCTTTTTACGACTGATATATATAACTTGTATTCAACGACAACTCACTCGATCGACAAGAAGTGGTCGTTAAAGAGAGTGGTTGCTTAATACAATTTTTGTGACATATGTCAAGCAATGGATCCACTGCGTACATAAATCATTGCAGGATTCTCACTTAATCCTATGTTGATGGCACTCAATGATGCGAAAAAGTTGTTAGTTTTTTTTTTATCATTTTTTAGCAAAAACGTCAATTTATGAAGATCCGTTGATTTTTTTAGTGGAAACTTTGATGCTGGTCGCTTGATGAAAATGTTTCCGTAATAGAGGTGGTCGCTTGAGTTTGTTTTATTTTATTTTTAAATGGGGTTTTACGCCGCTTTCAACAATCTTTCAGTTATATCGCGGCGGCTGGAGCACCTAACAATGGAATCCTGGTATTTCTCACACCAGTACTACCATTACATCTCTTCCTAGCCTCCAGCTGCTATCTCACATAGGTCTACGATTATCGACCCATTGATGAGAGACAACTAGTCGGAAAGGATGAGTGCCGCCGTCGGGGATCGAACCCGAGACCTCTAGATTGACAGTCCGACGCGCTACCAACTGCGCTATGACGGCGGCTGGCTTGAGTTTAAATGTAGTTGAATTAGATCTAGCCTAATTCCGTGTTAAAAGTGTTCGATATAGTTTTATAACTAAAGTTAACGTATCTGTAAGATATGTTTTAAACCCATATTGAAAAACGGGCAGTTAAGATTAGATCGAATGAAATCAATAGCTCAACATAAACCGGAAGTTCCAGCAACGGAAACAACACGTGGTTCTTTTGTGATACCAGGTTACCTTTCTCAAATGTCGTAATGAAGTGGTTTTTTGGAGTATCATTTTACGTTATTAATACCTACCCATTATGTCCAAGAACGACACGCATTTTTCATTTCACAAATCGAACATTTGATAGAAAGATTAAGATTCGTTGCACGCAAGATTCGTTTCACGCAAGAAAGAGCACTGGGATAGATTTATTTTACCACAAATAGGCGACAAGAATATGTAAAAAAGTAGTCAGTGAATCAGCCTCCTAATATGAACTCAATTGACCGATCGCGGCTGTGAAACAAAGAGTCAGTCTACCAATTAAATCATTCATTTATACCGGGAGTGAACTTTGAACTCAAAAGTGGGCCGATATTAATGTTAAAAGTTTTAGTGATTTCAACTTCGTTAATACAGTTTGTATAAGCCGTAGTTACAATTTTTAGACCGCCGACCAAACATTTTACTTTTTTTGTTACTGTGACTGAACTAATTTCTACAAAATAACGCCTTTAAATATCGAAGTGAAATTTCTCGTTTGAGTCATTGGGTGTGGCCAGTGGAGTAGGTGGGCGGGAACAGCGATGCGTCAATTATCAGAGTGAATGGCTGTCATCTGAATACAGGATATTTTAAGAGTGGCTTTACCAAATTATGAAACGAGCTATCTATAAAACAATTAAAATCTAGGCTTTTATTTAGTTTATATTGTGACCTTTTCCCCCTTAAATGACAATTTGAAATTACTCATCGAACGTTGTAAAGACGATTGTAAAATGACGTCATTAGATACACAATGACGTCATTATCGAGGTACATAAAGGCAGTAGCTCATTTTCATAGTGTAAGATAAAATAAAAAATCAACAGTTCTGTATGAATCCTGTGCCGTGGGTCATCTTGTAAAAGAATACCCAGAGTGATATGGTCTCCATGATTTTCTTGGGCAAAGTAGCGTAAGATTGTCAAAAACATCACAGATGATTACTCCTTGAACTTTTTTTTCCATAAACCCTTGTCATGCTGACTTTTTATCCTCTTTTCACTATATTTTAAAACGGTTACATCTTAATTAAATCGATGTTGAGTTCCAAGATTATCCCAACAAAAAAATAACAAGCAGGTAGTGTAGGCTAAGATCAGACTGCACATCTGTGCAGGCTGATCTTAGTCTACACACCTACTAATGTGAATATTCCGGGATCAGCATGACAAGGGTTAAAATCAGCATAACAGGTCGCTCTCATCAAAGACTGCAACCCTTTTAACATCATTAACTTAAGACATGATTAGATAAGGCTGATACCTATATATTTATGCAGTTTTGTTTGTTTTAATGGGGTTTACGCCGCTTTCAACAATCTTTCAGTTACATCGCGGCGGCTGGAGCACCTAACAATGGATTCCTGGTATTTCTCAGACCAGTACCGCCATCACATCCTTTAATAGCCTCCAGCTGCTATCCCGCATAGGTCTACGATTATCGACCCATTGGTAGGAGACAAATAGTCGGAAAGGATGAGTGCCGCCGTCGGGGATATTTATGCAGTAGATCGATCTTAGATTTTCTCAACTTGAAATACCAGTTACGATTGACCAATGCTAGATTTGACAATTTTTACTAATATTTGTTATACAGAGTAACTTGGCAGTCACCTGTCGTGTTCCCTACGACATATGTAAATATGTTCAGCTGCTGATCATATATCAAGTGTTGTTGGCACATGTAAGCACAAATATTCAAATTTATACAGAAAAAATGAGTTTGCATGGATGTGTGGCTAGCTACTCGGAAAAAACAAGTTTTCGTCTTTTTGAAAGATAATTGAAACAAATTTTTTGAGAGTGACCTTTTGAAACATTGCATAGGTTGTCGTTTACACAGAATTTACAAAGGGATATTTTGTAAAGGGTTTAACTTAATTTTTAGCATTTATAAATTCATAAAGCAATTTCTTCAACATCCACGCTTTTTTCTACCTCAAAATACAGATTTTAAAAGTTTCATCAACTAATCACTGAAGTATGCTGCTTTCTTTAAATTTGTACTAGTCTAAAATTCATTTAAGACGTCAAAATTTTGTTCATGGAGTTATGAATAATTTTTTTCGACCAATCAGAACGCCTGTTTTTGCTAGACGAAACTAAATATTAAATTATTTTCATTTGTGGGAACCAGAGATATAGTTTATTCTTAAACTTCAATAATATACACATCACTTTTTTGTAATTTACGAAGGGTTTCCTGGATAACGGACTATATCGTCGGTGTGAGAGCTGAATATCGTAACTACAGCTTTAATAAAGCTGTAGTTACGACATTTCGCTCTCGCACCGACGATATATAAACCATTTTTTACAGTGACCTAGACTCAGAAGTCTGTCTGTTTTCTGAAAATCCGTGACAGATAGATTGGTGGTTGTCTGAAGTTCTGTATCTTTCCAAGCAAAGTGTACAAACATATGTTAGAATAGACTAGGGACATCGTTCTAATTATCAGAATTTGATTACAAGTTTCAATTTTGATTGTGTTGTGAAGTCTGTCAGATTTTTCATTTGAACAGACGATGTTCTGCTGAGTATAACAGGTTTGCTTTCAACAACAATAACAAAAAAAAGCAGTTTATCATTCGGGTTACACGTCATTTTTTAAACTCATTTATTATACATCTATATGGCCTAGATTGATCCTTTTCGACTCTGCTTCATGGAGAATACGCAAGTACTCTTAGCCTAACGTCTTGGCCAATGAAAGAACACGACCATGACCATAACACAACAAGGGAATGATGCCTTTAATTCTTTACCCGAAGGACCTCTGAATCGCGAAAAGGTGCTATCCTGGTAAAAACAGCGCGGACTACAAATGTCCCATTTTGAACATTTATAGATAAAAACCAATCGTCTTTGATTTCTTTATACATTAATTATTCAATTGACGGATCTCTGGCCCCGCCCACTGAGGTCCGACAGAAAGTTTTCACTTAGATACTAAACGGCATTATTTTGCAAATTATATGCCAAGTAACAAGTTACAAAAAATAGTTGGTTGGCGACGAAAACGATTGAATAAGCTGTAGTTACGACATTTAAATCACCAAATCAACGAAATGTTTCACATAAATGTCGGCCATTGTTTGAGTTCAAAATTCACTATCGGTCTAAATAAATGTTTTGATTGGTCGATTGATTCTTTGATTGGCGGCGGCGATCCGTTAATTATTATACATCATCCATTTCCCTCCAATAATTTAACCCTTGTCATGCTGAACCCGGAATATTCCGGTTTTGTGCTTATGTGCAGGATGATTTTAGTCTATACCTCCTGCTTGTACTTTCCAGTTCTCCTCCAATGATTTAACCCTTGTCATGCTGAGCCCGGAATATTCCGGTTTTGGCAGGAGGTGTAGGTCAAGATCAGACTGCACTTATGTGCAGGCTGATTTTAGTCTATACCTCCTGCTTGTACTTTCGAGTTCTCCTCCAATGATTTAACCCTTGTCGTGCTGAACCCGGAATATTCCGGTTTTGGCAAGAGGTGTAGACCAAGATCAGACTGCACTTATGTGCAGGCTGATCTTAGTCTATACCTCTTGCTTGTACTTTCCAGTTCTCCTCCAATGATTTAACCCTTGTCGTGTTGAACCCGGAATATTCCGATTTTGGCAGGAGGTGTAGACCAAGATCAGACTGCACTTATATGCAGGCTGATCTTAGTCTATACCTCTTGCTTGTACTTTCGAGTTCTCCTCCAATGATTTAACCCTTGTCGTGCTTAACCCGGAATATTCCGATTTTGGCAAGAGGTGTAGACCAAGATCAGACTGCACTTATGTGCAGGCTGATCTTAGTCTATAACTCTTGCTTGTACTTTCCAGTTCTCCTCCAATGATTTAACCCTTGTCATGCTGAACCCGGTATATTCCGGTTTTGGCAGGAGGTGTAGACCAAGATCAGACTGCACTTATGTGCAGGCTGATTTTAGTCTATACCTCCTGCTTGTACTTTTCCTGCCAGAGTTGATTATGAAGTTGATTTCTAAAAGAAATATTGATTTTTGGACAACAAGTTCTATCAGTGCTTTCAGTCCTTTGATTTGACAGCAATTATGTAAGGTAATCTATACAGCATGACAAGGGTTAATGAAGTTGTAAAACGTTACTTTTTATCTAATGGATGCGTGTATCATTTTTCTTCTAAATTTTGAACTTTTGATTTATAGTTAAGATGGATATTCACAAAGTTTCTTGTAAACCTAGACTTTCGATTGAAATTATTTAGAAAAAATGATATGGTTTAAAGATTCTAATGTTATTCTCTGATGTTAGTCATAACTTTCTATTGCTGGTGAGTATACATTTTTTTTTTCATCTTGAAATTTCAATTAATACATTGTCATGGAAGAGGAAGTCTGAGCGCCGTTCTTAACGCATTAAAGGAGATTTGAAGCATTGAATCTCTTTTATGTTTTGACATTTAATCACTAGAGTTTTCTTTTGTTCAGGAAAAATGACACTGTGTGATTTTGTTCACCAACGGGAAAAAATCTGAACAAGTTGATATAGAATATCTCATGGATCGCAGTTGGGATGCTATCTAATTAGAGTTGTTTGAAATCTTAGGTTTGTTATAATCATTTGCAGGTTGAGTTTTTTTCAGTTTATTTTCAAGCCACGATGGTTAAGTCTAGTACACAAGTGGGATGTTAAGGAAACGGTTCAGGGTTTCAGTCCCCAGACCAGCTAACATGCTTTTCATAATATTGCGTATTGATCTAAGTACCATTTCGGGTATCCCAAATGATGAGCAATGATGAGCTCTGATTTTGGGGAATCTTTAGCTAGCGAAGCGTCAGCTTTGGTAGCTTTAGTTTAAATTTTGGGGGTCTTTTCAGAGTTCAACGAGTGCAAACTACCACTGGAGGCTTAACCACTACACCATAAAAGACGTTCTTATTCTAGGAATATTGCAAACTCTGCCACTGTTTTTTATGGCCACATAAATTAATTTTATACAAATTGTAGAGAACTCCTTCAAAAGCATGCTATTCAACTCCAAATCTATCACGTTTTTGAAGCATCTCGAGAAAATAGCTTTGGAAGACATTGTGGACAAAGAAGAAATTGCTTTTAACAGGCAATTTCTTTATACTCCACATTTTTTACCCTACAAGGCAACCGTTTTCTAAATTTGCTTAACCAATTCCAACTCAATCCCTCCTTTTTACGCCCCTCAACGAAAAAGCTTTGGAAAACATTGTGAAAAATGAAGAAATTGCTTGTATCAAGCAATTTCTTCATTATCCACAATGTTTTCTATCCAAACAGAAGGAAAAAAAAAATTCCATCAACTTGAAATTGTCGTCTGCAGCTTCTTTCAATTTGGACCGGTCTAAAATTTTGCTGTGTTGGAATGGGTTAATATGTTTAACTGTTGACAAAGAAATTTACTTAATAAAACCAGACTTTGCTAGTTTACAGTACTTTCGGTACTTTGATTTGTTAAGGTAGCTGTGTAGCGAATAAGTACTGAACAAAGTGTACTCTTATGTAAAAAGTAGTGCCATAAATGTCAAACCCTTTCTTATTTTGATTTTTTAAGTTTTTAAACCGTTCCCGTAAAATCCTTGATTTTGCATCCCTGTGATATTATATTTGAGAAAATATTGTGGAAAAAGAGGACATTGTTTGTAACAAGCAATTTCGAATTTGGACAAGTCCAAAATTTTGAAAAACATTATAGGATAATAACAAAACCTCTCAATGAAACCGTGACTTTACAAACTGAAGTGATATTTTACCTGCAGCCCACTAAAACGCCATTCTCTCCATTTCTTCAATGTGTCACTTGTTGTCCAAGTAAGCGATTAATGCCTGAACGAGCGCGTAGTTTTCGATATTGTTAAAAGCACCCCTACATGTATCATCTTTATAAATGACTATATATTATCATTATAATATTATATTATTAAACATATAAATATATATATGTTTGCAATAACAAACGCCCTCTATCCTCTTTTTCAAGAGTAGTTACTAAAAAATAATTTGATTTTTAGTTTCGTCTATCAGAAATGGACGTTCTGATTGGTTAAAAAAATATTCATAACTCCATGAACAAAATTTTGAGCACGCAGCGATTTTGTATGCTTCCGCACAAAACAGTCCCATACAAAAAGGTATAAAAATTGTAAGATATTTGCTTTTTCGCTCGATGCTATTAAATTGTAAGAAATGAAGAGATTTTTTTGTTTTCATGGAGGTATGATCTAAAAAAACTTATGTATGAATTCGCTTCGCGTATTCATACAGTGTGATATGTTTTTTCGGTTCATACCTCAATGAAAACAAAATATATTTTCTTCATCTCTTGAATAAGTTTGGCGTTTAATGATTTTATTCGTGTATAAGCGTTTTTTTTCCCTTTAATCAACATCTCCGCTAATTGATGGCATCTTTTCCTGATATTTTACCAAAAATGCTGTCTATGACTTTATGTAAACTCCGATATATAGCATAACAATTAATGTAGAGACTAGCATTTGATTTACCACAAAAACACATTAATACCAACCTTAAAACACTTAGATTTTTCATCTTCTTTTCGAAATATATCCTCGAGGTAAGATCAAAATTCGAAACTACAGCTTTGTTATAGATATAGTTACGAGATTTTCCTCGCGAATTAGCGATATTATCATCCCCACCCGAATAAACAATTAGGCCTATCATCAAACTGGCCGTTTCTCCTGCGTGGTTTATTTTAGCTTTTGGTAGATTTAAATTACAAATAATTTGGATTGCTATATACGAAATAGTTACTGTGATTGATTCGACCAAATTTCTATTTCATTAATTAAGTATTTGTTATAATACGCTTGTGATATTAGTTGATTGGTTGAATGGGGTTTAACGCCCATTTTAACAGTATTTCAATCATTTCGTGGCGGCTTAAGCACCTAACAATGGATTCCTGGTATGTCTCACACCAGTACTACCATTACTTCCTTTCCCAGCCTCTCACCTAGGTTTACGATAATCCACCCATTAGTGAAAGACAAATGTCGGAAAGGATATGTGCCGCCGCCGGTGATCTAGCCCATGACATCCCATTATTGAAGATTAGGAGTTTGATGCGCTACTGACTGCGCAACTGACGGACGCTATGACTGTACACTTGTGATACTAGGCCAGTGTAATATAAACTCAAGCCTGTGAAAACACATGTTCGTTACCTTGAAAATGACGTCACGTAATGTTTACAATATGTTGTATGTTTCGTATCATAAATCGATAAAATCTCAATCTCGATTTTATTTGTCGAAATAATCAACCCATTCCCACACAACAAAATTGTAGACTGGTCCAATCTGAAAGGTGTTGCGGACGACAATTTCAAGTTTATGACATTTTTTACATCTTTTCAACTTTCTGGGTAAAAAATATTGTGGAAAATGAAGAAATTGCTTGGTTCAAGCAATTTCTTCATTTTCTACCATGTTTTCTCAAGTGTTTTTCTTTCCGGGGTGTCAAAAAGCATCATTGTACGGGAATGGGTTAAGGTTATTCCATGACGCGAATATCAAATTTGTGTTCATGAATTACCGAATTTATCAAACTCATCATCTACAACCAGATAGCCTCGTTTTTATCTGATTATAGATGGTGAGTTTAATAAATTCAGTTTTTTATAAACACTAATGAAACATTCTCTGACGCCTGACTGTTTCCTAAGACCCTATTATCGAATTCACAGAGAGTTTCTGTAAACGTCGCTGATCATTGATTTTGTTTAGGATATCCATATAGCCATGTGGCTGTTTTGCTATCCTAAATTTAAATGAGAGTCTTTTGATATGATTTTGCTTTTGCTCGTTCGATACAAATGGGATGAAAACAAGTGTCTTTATGTTTTCTCAAAGAACTATCAAAGCTTGTCGTGATTGTACACGTGTTTAAGTGTATATTTTTGTTTCTACTGAGCGAGTATAAATATGGAGTATCCCTATCAAAGAGCTCCATGGTCCGGCGGCGGCAAATATCCTTTCCGACATTTGTCTCTCACCACTGGGCGAATAATCGTAAACCTAAGTGGGATAGCAGCTGGAGGCTCGGAAAGGATGTAATAGTAGTAATGGTATGAGAAATACCAGGAACCTATTGTTAGGTGCTCGAACCGCCGCGATATGACTGAAATACTGATAAACAGAGGCGTTAAACATGAAAAAAGAGCAGATAGGGATAAGAATGAAGGCCTTTACAATAAAATGGAAGGTCGTACTCTTTTTAAAACTACAACTCCCTTAAAACTGCATAGCCAATTCTAGTCGAACTACATAGAAACGACCCTGAAGCTTAAAAAGAAACTGTAGAAACTGTAACTTTTGCGTTATCGAATAAAATACTTTGAAATATTCATAATTAATATGCAATAAGTTTGAATTTTTGTGTTGAGTAATTCAAAAACATCGGCGATAAACAAAAGATAAGCAAAAATGTATTATAACATTCAACCGGGCATTTACAAACGTTTATCTTGTATAGTAATTTCAAACAGTAATTATTTTCCTTATATGCAATGGGAAAAGTAGTATATTAATTATTTTTTTTTTGGAGGAAAAGGGTATTAGGTTTGCTTGGAAAAATTCAAGTCTACATTAGAGATTGAACATGTCGCTCCACTCGCATTTCGATTTCTAATCTTTATTATTAGCCTTAACTCATTTTGAAATGAGTAAAGAATGAAAACTAATCGTTCAAGTTTGTAGTAATGAAAGTATTAAACATTTTCTGAAAGAGAAACTAACAAACTGGATGTTCTTTTCCATAGTCCTAATATTGTTTTTTTGAATCATAAGGAATAAAAGATGTCCATCTTCTAGTCTGTTTGACAAACTATTCCCTTCTCTTCATCCTCTTCCCAACAATTAACATAAATGCATACACGTGCAACGTTACTTCATAGATCTGCGAAATAGGCCAGGAAATTAAACAAAGGCGTTATTACTATTTGCAGTATTCGAGCTGGATTCTATTTGTAACATATTTTACTTGTCGTTGATACAATAAAAGGATATATATTTCATAAATTTGCAGCCGATTCAGAGAAAATGTTTGGTATTTTCATTAATCCATTACAAGATGACAAAATTTTAGACTTGTCCTAATTACAAGATGTTGTAGTCAATAAATTTTTGTTAATGAAATTTTTGGTGTAAAAAACATTGTGGATAATGAAGAAATTGCTTGAAACAAGGAATTTCTTAATTTTCCACGATGTTTTCCGTAATTATTTTTCTTTGGGGTGTCAAAAAGCGTCATCGTGTTGGAATGGATTTATTCAATTTCAATCACAATACTGTTCGGCGTATACTGGTATCAAAGATATTACTCCCCAATAAATAAGTCACAATGTGGATAACGTCTGGGAGCCCTTCAATAGCAGGATTGACATTTTAATGGACTGATTGTGGGACAAAATTGATCCACATACTCTATATTTGGTCACTTCTTTGTCAATAGTAGAACATTCTTGGCTAAAAAATCAATGAAAGACCTTATTCAGACAATATTCTCAGTCGGTTTTCTTGGTTGTTGGATGGTTGTTGGATGGTTGTTGGATGGAAAGGTACATACATGTGTAGTCATTATAAACGTCAGTCCCAGACTATTTACCCCCAAAGACACCGATAAGATAAAAACAGAATACTCAATGAAATTAGAAAGCTACATCTTCCTAACATTAACCCTTGTCATGCGGAACCCGGAATATTCCAGCTTTGGCAGGAGGTATAGACAAAGATCAGTCTGCACATATGTGCAGTCTGATCTTATTCTACACCACTTGCTTGTCCCTTTTTAGCGAGATGTATTAATAAGATGAATTTTCAATAGAATTATAAGCCTCTCGTTGGTGCTTCCAGTGTTTTCAGCCCTTTGATTTAGATGAAATCTGTAGATGATTTATAATTCAGCACGACAAGGATTAACTTCCTTTCATCACGGTCGTCAGTTTTATTCAGACTATAAAGAATACTTGTTTCCTAATTCTTAACTTGATAGCTCTTTTACTTTGCACCCAAAACCTCTTGTGTAGACAATGTAAAATCTGACAGTTTGCTACAAATAATGAAAGTTGTTACCGGAAATCAAGTTCATAGAATGGTATCAGATCCAGGATACTGCGTGTACCCTCTCTGTTAAGACATTTCGACGAAAGGAAATATAAAAAATCTTGCAACACTCCTGACCAATGAAAAGCCGAGGTCTATACCAGTAGTTTCAACAACCTGTATATTTTGCATATAAATAGAAGTTGCATTTTGATATTTTTGTAGGATATGAACTGATCCATTATCTGTATTTTTTCCAACCTGTCTATTTATGTAAAAGAGCTTGGAATGATATTGTACTAAACCAATCGCTCTGCCGATTTGATCCGTTCGCCCACGGACTCCGACAGAAATTTCCCTATCGATTTTAAACGGCGTTATTTTACAAAATTTATGGCAAGTTACATTTAATAAAAAGGCAGAATGGTTGGTCGGAGACCTAAACGCCGAAACTACAGCTTGAATAATCTTTAGTTATGACGTATAGGTCGTCAAACTAACAAAATATTTAATATAAATGGAGGCTAATGAAGGAGTTCAAAGTTCACGTCCGGTCGAAATGAATGATGTCATTGGTCGTCTGATTTTTTGATTGACAGCCGCGATTGGTCAATTTCATTTCAACATTTATTAGTATGATCAAATACAAATGTATATGATACCATCAAGCTATTCAAGACAATATAGAGAGGGTTAGTCCATAAATATTGTCCATGCACATCTTTTTCTACATTCGATTTTACCTCTCTCAATAAATCACGAGAACATGTCTATGCAATATGGTTAATGTCGCCTATATAACAAAAAAAGTCCAATAGTAATGCCACATATGGTACTATTGACGCTAACATGCCGTGCCTCGCAAGACTACATTTAAAAAGGAGCTTTTGAATATGACATGAAATGATTTGGACACTGAACAATATACATGTATTCGTATTTACTTTTGAAATATACCATAATTGTTTGTTTCAGTTGAAAATCGAGTTATCTCTCATCTGGTAAATAACAAAAGCTACAATTTCACGGGTGGCGGGCTTGGAGTGAAATTTAGTTGTTCACGAAATGAAAGGTTCATCGATATCACACAAAAACTACCGATTGGGCTACTATTTTGAGGCAAAAAAGACAAAAAATAAGACCTTCTTTGACAAATCTCCTAGAGCCCTTAATTTTCCTGTAGATATCATTTTAACCGGATGACGTCACGTCACGCTGCCTTGCTGCATTAGTAGCTGGGTGGGTGGGTTTGGATATCCCATTAAGGAATCGCCTATTTCCTCCACATTTACTGATCGATCTCAACATAAAGTATAGTTTTGTTGCCTTTAGCGTGTTATGATGTTTTGAGACAAATTCGTTCGCACACGCTCAGTTCAATTTCAGGGTCAAGGTGAAGTGACGAAATAGATGTTCACCGAAAGTTACTTTTTACGTTTACTTGTGAATTTCATAATTCCTTTACTTGTTCCCTGTAATGAGAACCTGTGACATGTGAAATGTTTTCCTTAGGACACTTTGAAGGACCAGGTCCAGGCCAATGTTCAAGAGACAGATTTACCTCGATCGGAGTACATTTACATTTCTTTATTTATTGACAGGATTGTTTCCCTTGAGCTGAACTAGCAAGTGGCAATTATACGGATATAGCCAATTCACAGGTAAAATCACAAAATTTGCTTTTTCCGGAACTTATAATTGTTTTTAATGGAGTTCAAAATAACTTAACATTGTTGTTTGGGACTACAACCGATGCCGTGTGAAACGTTATTTAGGAAGAGTGCAAGGTAACAGAATGCTTCGTCGGAGGCATTGTACATTATAATTTCATTGACGGATCGCAGGTATTAATCAACAAATCAATCGAAAACCAAACTATTCCTTTAACAGGGAAAGTACATTTAGACCCCGAAACTGGCTGCCGTGCGACCGCAAAGTTTTATTTCAAATTTCTTCTCCCTTGAAAGTTCTCTCACCAATCGGTGGATAATCGTAAACCTGAGTGGGATAGCAGCTGTAGACAAGGAAAGGATGTAGTGGTAGTACTGGTGTGGGAAATACCAAGACTCCATTGTCAGGTGCTCCAGCCGCCGCGATATGACTGAAATACTGTTAAAAGTGGCGTAAAATCCAATTCAATCAATCTCCCTAGAGAGTGCTGCACAGATTTTTTAATCAAATTCCACAGCAATAAGCCCATGGTAGCCGTTTTCTTCAAAGAATTGGAAAAAAAAAGTTTTTTGTCCGTCTGAGATGAATTCCTTTAAAGGTACTAGTATATAGGGAAAATTTCAAAAATCTTCTTTTTCTTAAACTAAATTGATATAGATGCAATCCACTGGATTTATTTTTGGGTGACTCCTCATCTATCATAGCTTTAATTGGCAGGGCTAAAATACATATATAGGGTATAGTGAAAACTTTTTAGGTCTTTTCAGAAAGAAGCTGTTGGATTTTAACTCAATTTCACAAAAATGGTCCTATGTTGACACACTTATTATGATATGTCCATTTAAAAAAAAACGTAGATTCAATTGATTTAAAATCGAAGTAGAAATTCCTGTCGGGGTCAGTGAGCGAACGGTAAATATTGCAAATGTTAAAACTTTCTTCTCAGGGGAAGGATTTTAACCAAATTTCACAGAAATGTTATTTTGGTTACCCTATATAAGATTTCTGGGGGATTAGCCAAATTTCAAGTAGAAATCACATAGTGATACAAGGGTAATGATTATTATTGCTTGACTGGGAAAACTTGTATAAAAGACCCTTGACTCTCTTTAAGTCAATGGAAAAAGGAGTAATTCTACCTTTAATTAGTTGCCCTCTTGTTTCTGTTTTTTAAGCTAAATTCCTTCTGAAATGTGCTCAAGCGCCTGTAGTTGTTGGTTTGGCGACATACAAATCGTAACTACAGCTTATTTAACCATTTTACTTCTTTGTTACATGCCACTTGACATAGATTTTTTTTACAAAATCGCCTATTACTATCTAAATAGAAACTCCTGTCGGGCGCAGTGGGAATTGCCAGACATACGTCGATTCGGAATGACTTGACACAGATATTCCCCTCGATAGATATTTGTGTCATGACAAGAGCCATGTCAAAGGCTAAATACTGAGTAGAAGATTTATTGACAAAATTAGAGCAGTCAAAAGCATATATCACATTTATGGATGGTTTGCAGTTACTTGATTTTAGTTTTGGATAAAAGTTTTTTACAGTTACTCTTAGGTCAGGTTAATAGCTAAAGGTCAGCGCAGGACAAACTTATGTTGTTTAGAACATACATCCCAATGATGCCATTTTCCTTTCCTGTAATACAAGATCAAATACTGCTATTCAAGAAAGAAAAGGACTAAAGGCCCAATGAAACTTTTGGGCGGAGCTACAAATTGCCAAAATGTACCCTTTTCGCTCTTTATGTAATGAGGCAAAAAACAGACAGGAGTGTAACCAAGTAGTGTGCCGATCAATTCTGACCAAGAGTGTCAGTACATTAAGATGTCAATCATGCTATTGAAGGGCCCCAGACGGAATTCACATGGTGGTTAGGTATTTGGTGTAATAGCATTGATTACAGACGTCGTCAAATGGTATTACACGTCTATCCTAAATGATTATTGTCGTAGTCTTAAGGCCCGGTCACACAGCCTTCCACGAGTCGATCACTTGTAATTTTGCCAAATTTTTCATTTTTTTTTTTAAACGCGGTGAAAAATCAGCTAAATTGTCTCAAACGTGCAAGGAACGCTGTAGACAAGCGGATCACAAGTGGGTGACAAGTGCTACACACGCAATCACACGGAGAAATTTTGCGTATGCCCGCGAGTGATCACTTGTCGTCCACTTGTGATCCGCGAGTGTACCACGTGTTATCGCGTTTGGTCCGCGTTTGTACCGCGTTTACACCACTTGTGCGACATGCGGTGGCCGTCGCGCTTAATTTTTGTGCTGCTCAAAAATAAAATCGGGCTCCGAGCGCGTGTAAAATTTTTCGCGCGTGTGCGCACTTGTTATTAGCGAGTCCTCCACGTTTCATTCACGTGTCATTCACTTGTGACCGCGTTTACTTCGCGTTTGACAGTTTTTCCCCGCGATACACTCGTGATCAACTCGCGGAAGGCTGTTTGACCGGGCCTTTAAAACACGGTTTCACAACGCTATAGGAATTTCAGCATTCAAGAGATTCGCAGATGCACATACTTACCTGTTTAACCCATTCCCACACAATGAAGCATTTTGACTCTCCTCAAGACAAAATAATGGGAAAACATTGTGGAAAATGAAGAAATTACTTGAAACAACCAGGTACAGTGTACTTCAGTTGCCACAATAATTTCTACACAAATTTTTGAGAAATAATATCGTCTGCAACTCATTTCAACTTTTTACTAGTCTAAAATTGTGTCGTCTTGTAATCGGTTAACAAGTATCAGATATTCTTTCTAAGTTTTCGAATTGTATATTTTCTTGCATTAAAAGACACACAGGGCCTATGGCCCCTATTTCTGTTTGTCTCTACCTCTATCGTTCTCTTTGACCTCTCTCATCTCTCTGTCTTTATTAATATATTACTTCAAAAGATGTCACAAAAGTATGGTGGCATGGTCATATAAAAATGTTAAACGACCCTACGTGGTCAGGGTTATGGGAGGGAAACATTTCTGGTGTTGGATACATATAATAACAAAGAAAGTCATAAAAAAACGGTTCTACGTTAATGTAGGAAGAGTCGTGCAATTAACCCATTACCACAAGGTGACACTTTTAAATGCCCCTAATAAATAAGAAACGTTTGAATACATCGTGGAAAATGAATAAATTGCTTGATACAAGCAATATCTACATTCTCCACAATGTTGTCCATCCAAAAATGACAAAAGTTTTAAAGAGCTCATCAACTTAAAATTGTTGTCTGCAAGTTCTTTGAATTTGGACTGGTCTAAAATTCTATTGTGTTGGAATGGGATAAAGATAGTTTCAGTCTGCAAGACTGCCAGGTAATTGATTGATCACTTGCCCCACCCATTTAGCTCCGACAGGAAGTGCGACTTAGGTGTCACTTCTACAAATATTCAAAAATAAATGTATGCTGGAAATGCCGTCTGGATACCGAATTATCGTGGTCGTTTCCTTATTTTGCATGGTCTCGAAGCATACTAAGAAAAAGCCGAATAAATCATTCAACCGATCAGCATTTTTTTAATTCTCACAAATTTATACGGGTTGTCTGAAATCTCGCCTGTTTCAAAGAAGAGTTTAAATCGACTCAGTATTTAGTAGAGTCCTAGGTTTTGACTTGCTGCATGCAAGTAATATCATTAACAACCAGACCTTGGCTTGAATAAAATGCTTTTAGATAGCAAAGCGTAAGCTTTGGTTGCTTACGTTAACGGACATAATTTTGAGGTCTTCTCAAAGTTCAACGAGTGCAAACTGCCACTGGAGGCTTAACCACTAAATCCATGAAATGCCTACGCCATAAAAAATGTTCTTATGTATTTCGGGAATATTGCAAACAGTATTCAAATTGTAATTAACTCTGCCAAAGGCATGCTATTTAACCCATTCCCTCTCAATTCCGCTTTATAAGCATTTCAAGAAAAAAGCTTTCGAAAACACTGTCGACAATAAAGAAATTGCTTGTCACAAGCAATTTTGCAATGTCCACAGTTTTTTCTATCCAGCAATGGATTTTTTTCCAAATTCAACTTTACTAGCTTACAGTACATTCAGTACTTTGTTTAGACTTATGTTTTCGTTATTAAACCTCTCAACTACAGCTTGATTTAAGAGTTCTTAGAAAGACAACGACGATATACCGTATAAATGGCTGATAATTTTGGCTCGTCCGACGAGGTTCCTTTTATGTGACGGGTACACATATATTTCGTCTAAGAAAGGAAAACCTCTATGTTAAGATTTATGCGTGGTTGGTATTAATGTGTTTCCGCGATAAATCAACTGCTAGACTCTACGGTTAATGGTTAGCTATTTATATCGGTGTTTATATGGAACCTTACATGTCACCGTGGCTTTAAGACTACGACTGATGGGCCCTACTTTTGGCCAAATACCACGTGAGGGTGTCATTAATCAAATAGGACATACATAAGAGGGATAAAATAATTAAGCTGGTAGTCATTGTGCTCCAAAAGCCTCATAGTTACAGCTTCAATAGGATTTGGATCTTAGTTAGTCATCGACGTTATGCTGATATCTAATACGGCCCTACGTTTTTAAGAGGCCACCTCTAATAAGAAACCACTTTAATTAAGCGACCGGAATCAAAATTCCCTTTCAAAAATACCAAAAGATGTTCATAATTGGACCTATTTGCTGATAAAAACTATCGAAATCAAATTCTTTGTTCGTGGATAGCATTATATTCGTCTCAATGAGATGTTTCTTATGAGTTTCTTCAATATTGGATAACGTGAGAATCTTAAGATGAATTTCGTATGCAGTCGAAACGACTCCTTATATAAATCACAAAAAAGTGTATGAAGCGACCACTCTCTTAAACGACCACATTTGGTTAGATGGTCGCTTTATACAAGCTTAAATGAAAATATCATTAAGGGACCTAATTAGCATACACTAAACACATTTGTTATCCAGATACGTTACGCACAAAGGCTGGCTCACGAAAAGTCCAACATTTCTTGCAAATAATCTTAGAAACAATTTCATCTTGAGCTTGCGGGCTTACAGAAATAAAGCCTAACACTTTATAATGAGATTACTGTTTCGATATCCTGACAACGACAGTGAATACCTATAGATTTCGACCCTTTCCACTACAAACACCAAAAAAATACCCGAAGGAAAACATAACATATATTTTATTGCATGAAAACATAACATGTTTTATAGCAAGTATAAATACAAATAACAAAGCCTGTGAAATGGATTAACGGAAGAGCACATGATGTTTAAGTGCATTGTTTAGGGTCGGATTTCATTTCCAAAAAAGATTTACTTTGACAAATTCAAAATGACATTATTTGGTGAAGATGACAGAAGGTTAGATAGTTTTTGAACTGTTGGCCATGTATAATAATATTCTTAATGTATTTCGAGCGAATGCTAGAAAACTTTGTACAAACTAGTATGAAGTGAAATCCGTGTTCTATCAACCCAGAATAGCGTTTTTACAAATTCCCTCTTATTTTGTCACATTATTTTTTTCACCCACTTTCAATAGTTAATTCAAGAGACGATAATCGTAGTCTTGTTAAGGATATTCTAATATTTGGGTGCGTGCAGGAAATCAAGGTAATTTTCATATATAAAATTATGTTTTATAAGGCTATAAAAACTAAGGCGTGGCGAATTATTGATTGGGGAATACCAGCTTTGCTTAAAGATATCAAGTATACGCTGTTTAATGATATTGATGTTCCAAAATGTCATTTATTCCTATTTGTTCTATTGCCTTTATATGTGAGGTTTCGATCAGTATCTACTTTAAGCAAATGATATGATTTGAATTATAGTGATTCGCGTTTTGAATTTAGGATTTTACACCAATACTAAAGGATTACTAATTTTCTATATAAGAACATAGGTATCCGTCCTAGCTCGCCATATATGTAGAAGTTTTTACACATAGAATTCTCCTGCAAAATTTTGAAAATACTACTTCAATATCTTGACAGGGGTGTACACCCCAAACTTCAGCAGAATAGTTTAACACAGGCAACCCAAGATAGTCGAACAAATTGAATTTTTCTAATTGTAATTTCTAAATGGTTTAATATTGTGAGCAGGTTGTGTAGCGGGATCCTTGCATTTTGTGCTATTACTTTTTGTGTAAGTTTCCAGTCTTGAAAAAATATACTCAAAGGTATTTGAAAGAATCTACAATTTCAATTTTTCTCGTTGTAAAGATAAAAGAACTGCATCATCGGCAAATAACAACATAAATATTTTAACTACATGAAGTGAAAAAAGTCCTTCTATATTAGAATAAATATTCTGTAGAATGTCATTAATGAAGAATAAACAAATAATACTGCTGCACAGGTAGCCTTGCTTGACGCCTTTTTTTTTTTTTTGACAAAATAGGGTTCGATTTAAGTGTGTTATAGCGTATTGGCGAATTTACTGTTTTATACATAGATTTGATTGCTGTAATAAGTTTGGTACTGATATCAGAGTCGTAAAGTGTTTTTTTTTTCCATAATAATGTTCTGTCAATTTTATCAACCGTCTTTTACCAATCTGGAAATGCTGTATATAACTTTTTTTCTTTTCTGATAATCTTTTTGAAATTATTGCGAGGAGAATAAAGATGCAATCAACTGTAGATTTGTTTATTTGCTTGTTTTGTTTTTTTAATCCAAACTGATTTTCTATCAATTTTTCATGTTTATTTGACCTCTTTATTAAACGTTCTACAAGGAGTTTGGAATAAATTTTAGATAAGATTTTTTTTAGCGTTATACCATGATTTCTTCCTTCATCATTACCCCCTTAAGTATCGGGACTATAATACCTTCATACCAGTTATCTGGAAAACACAATAAAATAATAATAACAACTTCAACCCCAGAATAGGGCTCGTGTTTAACTGGTATATCAGGAGTTTGACCCTCAAAATTCTAAAATTACCCCTTTTCACCCAAAAGGTATTTCCCTGGAGGTGTTTGTGACCCTTTTGGGCGAAATTTCTAAGGATCTAAACAGGAAATTTCAAACCCTCATATTTTCAGTGATGCCCTTTATGTATTATTTAAAATATCAACATACGCAAGTTAATTACCGTTGTACTCAAATCTTATTATTTACTCGTTTCAAGAGCTCTTTCTAGTTGTTTTGACCTTTTCAACAATAGTTTTGACCTCTAAAATTTCATGGCCGAGGAGTCAATAGCTCAAAGGCTATGAAAGACCGCGATAAAAACAACAACCAAAAATAAAACCGCAAAAAAAAAACGCACCATTTACAAAACTGAAACTTTGTTGTTTTTTTATATAGAAACTTTTTCCATACCAATTTTTGGGTGTCTTTTCACTATGCTCCATCATGTTAACTTTGCCGGTTAAGGTGAATACATGATAAACGTCGTTTGGAATAGAGCAACGTCATTTGTGAATCAATAGCTGTGTAGAGAACAGAACAGAATATAACTTTTGTTTAAATCCAAGTAAATGACTGTACAATATGGACAAATATACAACAAATACAAGTAACAAACAAACAAACTTTTCCGGCTAGTCAAAACAAATGAAAATAGTAAAGTTATAGTTACTGAGCGGAGAATCAAAATTTGTTTTCCATTTTCCATTACTTTTACTAGGGATAGATGGATATTGTTATAGGCCTATAATGTGTTGTGTAAATATTTTCTAATGTGGACATGTGTCGAATTGTTTCAAGTGAAAAACTGTAGCCTACTCTGAATTACGTCAAATCGTCCCCTTGCCTCTAAAACCGGCAACCGCAGCTTAAACAAGCTGTAGTTACAGATTTTCTGCCGAAAAAATTGCATAATACTAAGTATTGAAAAAAACAAACAAACAAACAAACAAACAACAACAACAACAAACTAACCCAATTTTACTCACAGGGTTTAACGTTTGTAGAAGGCACGACGTTAGTTTTTCAAGTTTACTTAACGTCATATATCCCTAACCCTTTCCTTTACGATCCTTGGTTTTTACGTCTCTGTGGTTTTACACTTGAGGAAACATTGTGAGAAAAGAAGAAATTGCTTGTCACAAGCAATTTCTTCTCTCATCACAATATTTTCTAGTTCTAGGTTGGTAACTTTGTGAATTGCACTCACTTTCTTATTGTCATCTGCAACTTCTTTCACTTTGGACCAGTCCAAAATTTTGAAAAACAGGAAAGGGTTAAATTATGTTGACTCAGTGGCACTTATGCCAGTTTAAGGCTTTTAATGGAACTACATTGCGAAAAAAAATCAATTCCATACTTTTTTCACGGTCGAGATATGAACGAATTTTTAAGCCAATCAGAGTGTGTTTATTTAAATCAAACTATTTAATAGTCATATTAAGAAAATATGAGAAAACGTCGAAAAATACATTAATTTGGGGCTTTAAAACGTATAGATGGTTTACTGAATAACATTCAAAGAATCAGTTGATTTTTCCCTTAGTTAATCCATTATAAATTTATAACCTGCATCTCTTCAAATTTCTACCACAGTGGATTTATCTGTTAAATCGAATAGCTAACACACTTAAAACTTCTCACTTTAGATTTCAGGCTACACACGGGCGACTTCAAACTTTTTAGACTTCCGACTTCAAACTTCATACTTCAAAGTTTATGTACGAAGTATGAAGTTTTGAAGACATCTCCGGTTATTCGTAATAAAATAACGTTTTCTATCATTTGTAAGGTACGTGTAGTTGTCGGGGAGCAATGGTTAACTTAGCTTTGTTTTAGAGGTGCAGTAAATCTTGTAATAAGCGACCACTCAAGGGACGACCAAAAAGTGGTCGCTTAAAAGAACGGTCGCTTAATATACTTTATTTTGAAAGAAGTGCATGGAGGCTAAATTCGATTGCACTGATGAATTATTACATGAAGTCTCGCGTAATTCTATGCTGTTGGGACTCATTAGAATCGTCTCATTGAGACGATTCTAATGAGTTCCAACAACATATGATTTGGTTACAATTTTACTTTATAGAAAAAAGATTTCAATTTTTTAGAGATTTCGCTTTTTTAACGGGGATTTGATTGTTGTCGCTCAATGGAAGTAGCAAGTTTGGCTGTAATTAAAGAAAAAGAATCTGTAATGTGAAATATAAAATTAACTTTTATTGTTTATCATTTCTGCAATACGATTAAGTTATCATGCTACCATAATCGCTTGATTTAAAATGAATCTCTTAATTGACAATCGCCCGCCCACTGACTTCTTTGGCCCCGCCCATTGACTCCGAAAGGAAGTTTCGCTTCGATTTTTAACGGCATTATTTTTCAAAAACTACGGCAATGTAGAATGGTTGGTTGGCGACCTAGGCGTCGTAATTACAGCTCGAATAAGCTGTAGTTATGACGTTTAAGTCGCCAAACCAACAAAAATTATTCACCAAAATGACGGCTAATG
This sequence comes from Fragum fragum, assembly GCA_946902895.1. NCBI lineage: Eukaryota > Metazoa > Mollusca > Bivalvia > Cardiida > Cardiidae > Fragum > Fragum fragum. The sequence continues at coordinate 4,896,973 of OX336372.1, read as the reverse complement.
TCAGATTTCAAACTGAACTTCCAGTCTAAATGAATGATTTCATTGGTCGCCCGATTATTTGATTGACACTCGCGAATTGTTAATTCTGACCGACAAATTAACGATTCAATAATGAAAGTTCCCTTGCGTTGAAAACGCCGTTACCAAAAATATTTTAATGGACCCGCCCATTTTGTATCGAAGGGTGAAGCAGAAACACAAGAAGGCAATGCCCGATTTGTTAGTATTAGAGATAAACAGTTTAACAAGGGTGAAATATTTACGATAATTGCCCTGTATCAATGGCTTCTTTATGTATCATTCTTACTAATTGGATAGAAACAAGAAAACTCCAGAATATGCTACCAATTTATTTGACAACGAGCTTCTTATACAGGCAGTTGATACGGCATTTAAAGTTACGTCAAACATGGTTAAAATGGCATTTGAGTAATATACAAAGGTATTGCAAAAATAAGCGTACGAACATCAAACAATGCGAGTTGCACAATGCGAGTTGTTGTCAAGGAAAAACATCTTGTTTAAGGACGAGACCTCAGTTTTCATTTTTACGTTTGTAATAGAAGTTCTTTCGTTTTAGTATTATTGTCATCACGTATTTTAGATAAATAGATAAAGATTCTACACAAATTAAATATACCACTTTTTTATGTATTACATTTATCATAAAAATACCGATTTTCATTATAAGATTCAAAATCTGCCTTCACAGATAAAAAAGATAATAGTTTCAAAAACGTAGTGGACCGATATACGTATGCTAAGAAAATGACGTCACATCAAGAATATGGTTATTTTGAATTTTGAAAAGGGAACGACTTTGACATATTTCGTTGGCTTCTTTATATCATTTATAGAAAAATGCTTCGGTTAGTAATCAATGATGTAGTATTAATACGAAAATTTTCAGTGGATTTTCGACGCGTAAGAAAATTTGATATTTCACTCGACATTCGAAATATCCGTAATACTCTACGCGGCTCGGATCCAATCCAAGTGTCACAACTAAAACATACTATTCCTAATGTCTGTCCGCTTTCGATATTACTTAGCCACAGTTGAAAGTGAGGGGTTTTATTTGTTTCATCTATTATTGTGACGATTTTTAGAGTAGAAAACAACAACACAAACAAGTAGTTTGTTAATAAAATGCTCATATTCTACTCTTAAATGCTCTCGGTTGTTAAACTGAATGCTTTAAGATGTAGTGTACATGTATGTTGGTAAGCTTGCAGATATCCTTGAAAAAGATTTTTGGAAAAAATCGAATAATCAAACGTACGGCTTAATTTTAGAAGTTTTATCTTTTACTTTTTTCATTACTTTTTTTCATTTATCCTAAAATTGTTTCAAACAGCAATAATTCAAGTAAACATGCACGCATTTTGTTCCACCAAACGGCGCTATTTCTCTATTAGTCAGGGCCTAAATAAATACTACCCAGGTAGGTATCACATTGACAAATTCCTAGCCTGAGATATGGTTACATCTGGAAATACTTTTATAAACAAATATCGCATAGTATCAAATAATCAAAGTTCCGAAAGTACTGTAAGCTAGCAAAGCATAGTTGAATTTAGAAAATATTTCCCTTGTTGGGTAGAAAACATTGTGGACATTGAAGAAATTGCTTGTTACAAGCAATTTCTTCATTGTCCACAATGTTTTCCGAACCTTTTTCTTAAAAAGCGGAATTGAGTAGGAAGGGGTTAAATGGCATGCTTTTGATAGAGTACTCTACAGTTTGAATAGAGTTTGCAATATTCCTGATATACATAAGAACTATTTTTTATGGCGTAGGCATTCCATGGACTTGGTGGTTAAGCCTTTAGTGGCAGTTTGCACTCGTTGAACTTTGAAAAGACCTCAAAATTTTGTCTGTTAACTTAAGTTATCAAAGCTGACGCTTTGCGAGCTAAAAAAGGGAACCATCCTGTTAAAGTCTAGTGTTTTACTTATTTCATATTAACATCAAGCAAAATAGTTTTGGGGGAAATCAGCATAAAATTGCCTACAATGACGCTGTCCGATGAGTATCAGTCCTGATCAGACTCAGATTGGTCCAAAATCTTGTCGCTTTTTGTAAATTTTCTGAATAAAGGTTGGTCATTCTAACTTACTTTATATGTTGCAAACCCCAATGGGCTTATATTGAAGATATTGATCTGATATTGCAGATATTTGTTCGAGAAACTCGCAGATTATTTTGCTTGACAGGACGCTGTTGCTTAACACAGTTTTATACGGCACGTTCATCGCTTTGATTTGTTGAAATGTGTTCCTGTATGCAAATTAAAGGAAGTGTATTTAATGTATGTCTGCAAGCACACCGACTTCAAAGCTTTTACTGCTAAATCAGGAAGTTGTCTGAATAAATAGGTGAATAATGTGCAACTTCTCACTGCAAACACATTATTTGTCGCCATTACGAGACGGTTTTAGTATCCACCGATGTGAAGGTATAGAATATTTAAGGATTTGCTTGACTAAAGACAAGAAATGTTGTAAACATCAGACCTGAAATAAAAGATATTCATGCACATAGATACAGAGAACGTGGATTCATTAAAATCATTAGAATGGCTTTCTTTAGATCTAACAAAATCTTTTTTATAACATTGGATGAAGATCATATTAATGTGTTAACAGAGTCCTTCACAACAAGATGACAATTTTCCTTGATTAACCCTTTATTGTACAAACCCAGGATTTTACGTCACTGTCATTTTATACTTGAGAAAACATTGTGTAAAAAGAAGAAATTGCTTGTAACAAGCAATTTCTTCTTTTCCCACGATATTTTCTACAACATATTATGGTTTCATTTTAAATTGCATCTAGTTTTCTCTGCTACCTCTTTCTACTTGGACCAGTCTTAATTTTTAAGAAACGGGAAACAGTTAATATTGAGATAGAAGAAATGCATTAAAATCAATGACAGATAGCTGTAGAATCATCATCAATACAAGAAATGATGGAAGTAATAGTATTAGTTCTAGGTCTCGTTAAAGTAATAAAGAGAGATGTTAGGTCCACGAAGTAAGGTTAAAGCAGTAAAGCTAATGGTAGTAGCAGTAGACGTAAAAGTAAATGTGCCAGTGTTTGACATGATGTATTGATTATATACAGCATATGTGTTTCAAATTTCAAATTTCTTTATTGTATGAGACAAAATTGTCCATAATACATATATAAACAAATTACATTTATCCAAATAAACTAATGTGTTCCGGTGATGATGGTATAGACAAAGAAAAAATATTATACAACAATGCTTTTCAATGAAAACCTCGTAACTGCAGTCTGTATTGAGCTGCAGTTACGAGGATTTTCCGAAAACGACAATAAATAATGTAATTAGTAGGTATATTAAATACCTGTGATACAAAAGTTTGGAGAAAAGCGGGAATATATCAATTATGAACGGGTGTTTTCTTTTCCCTTCTTTTATATTTACCTTGTTATTTTGCTTTGTTATCGTTTATTAGTTCCATGCGCAATATCGCTCGCTTCGTTCGGAAAAGCTGCAACTACTTTTGAAACCAGCCATAGTTACGGCCTCCTCGAACGCAACTGACGATTCGAAAAGAGAAACTGAATTTTTTGTTTTATAACGAGAGTTGGAACAAAGCATCGTACACACTGTTTTGTTAAACCGTGTGTACGGTATTCTATTCACTCTTTCAAACTATTGCTCTAATTTAACTACTATGAAACTATGTATTATACAATGTATATTAACATTTATCGATTCACGATGTATAAAATAAAATGTACCAGAAATCGCTGTCGCTTCGACGAAACGAAAATCGAAGCGTTTCGGAATTTCTGGATATATAGTTAACTGTATACACATTTTTTAAAACTATTTTAGCAATATTTCAACAAAATTGCCTCTTTTGAAGAATCGAAACGATAGAGGCAGAATATATAATGTCACCTTTTGTCACTCTTTATAAAATCCAGACTGGTCAATTTTCTATGTAATAGCCGTAAAGGATTTTTTTATAATTGATGTTTGGCAAATTTGTGGTATGTGGTATATTTCAAATTGGATCAGTCTGAAAGTGTTGTTTGGGAAGGAGTTATTTATTGGTATACATACAAATGTTAGATATACATGGTATTGTGTTACAGGCGTGTTTTCTAAAAGTTAAAATAGTGATAAGAATTTCTATAATATTTTCGAGGGATCAAATTTATGTTTCTTGTAATTTTCTCTTTTCAAAACTCTTATAGACGTATATACTCAGTTTTCTGTTGATTTCGTTACTTGACTTGTTAACAGTTCTATAAATTTTGGGATGTTGGGTCTTAACCAGAAGTGCTTTTTTATATATTTTGACCTAAATTCCTCATACATGGGGCATTCGGATAAAAAATGGAATTCGTCTTCGAGTATGTTGCATAAATTACATTTACGCTCAGATCTAGGAGTTTTATTAGGTTTTGTCCAGCGACCTTTTTCTATTTGCAAATCGTGGCTTGATAGTCGTAATTTTGTTAAGGCTATTCTATATTTTTTAACAGTTATAATATTAAGATATGTTTTAAACTCGAAAGAGCTGATTAAATTATAAGTGGTTGCTTTTGTTGATATGTTCAATTCTTGTTCCCAATTTTGGATGAAAATATCTTTAACCCTGTTTTTGAAAATTTTCATGAATGCGTTAATATTTTCGACACCTTGATTCATCCAAACATAACCAAAACCAGTGCTTTCTAAAAGATGTTTTACTTTTGAGGCCCAATTGTTAGTATTTTCGTTATCATTCATGTCGTGTAGCATTTGAAGGTATACGAGTTTTGCGTATTTTCTCTCGTTTAATCGGGTTAATTTTAACCAGTACTTGATAATGCATGACTTGCGTTTTACTTTTAAAGGTACTCTGCCAAGTTCTCCATAAATGAAATTATTTGGCGTCTGCATTTTGACACATAAAAGCTTTTTACAAAAACGTGTATGAATTCTTTCTAATTTTTCACAGTCTTGGAAACCGTGTACTTCTGCACCGTAATTTAAGATAGGAAGAATTAATTTATCAAATAGATCTAATATATGACTAATTGACAATCCTTTAAAAACAATTAAGTATTGTTTTAACGCAAAAATTGCTTTCAGAGCTTGACCTTCCATAGACTCGAATGTGTGATAAAATGATCCACTAGAGGAAAATGTTATACCTAAGTAAGTGAATTTGTTAACTTTTTCTAATTCTTTTTCGTTATATTTGAAAGATAAATTTCTCCGCAGTTTTCCACCTTTACGAAAGATCATTACTTTTGTTTTATCAACATTTACTGTTAATTTCCATTTGTCGCAGTAACTTTTTAATAGATCTAAACCGTTTTGGAGTTCGCTTTCGCTTTCCGAAAAGAGTACGATATCATCTGCATATAAGAGAAGGAATATTTGTAACATGTCTAATTCAATACCTTTAAATTCGTTTAATGTTATGTATTGTTCAAGGTCATTCACGTACATTGCAAATACGAAAGGTGACAAACAGTCTCCTTGTGGCGCCCCAAGAAAACACTTGAAGCTGTTGCTTAAACTATTGTTAGACTTAACCCTTGACTTAATATTTAAATAAAGGGATTTTATGACCGATAGAATTTTGCCTGTGACACCGTATTGAATAAGCTTATAAAATATATGCTCTTTCACAAGTAAGTCGAATGCTTTCGTAAAGTCGATAAAACAGACGTAAAGTTTTTTATTTTCATTTAAGAATTTATTTATTAAACCATGTACGACAAAAATGTTATCAATAGTGCTCATGTTTTTTTCGAAATCCTGCTTGTGCTTCTATGTAAACCTCGTAATCTTCTGCCCATTTCGTTAATCTATTGTTAAGAATTCGCGTAAATAATTTTCCAAACGTGCTTAGTAAGGTAATTCCTCTATAATTTCCCGGCATAGTTGCGTCCCCTTTCTTAAATAGTGGCACTATATAACCTTCTGTCCATTGAGAAGGAAAACAACCCATGTCTAAAATTTTGTTAAAAATCGACTTTAGATAGGGCAAGAGGTAATTAAAACCATATTTAAAAAATTCATTTATGACCATATCGGGACCTCCACTGCGATTGTTTTTTAATTCTTTACAAGCTTTATGTATTTCTGAGGAAGTAATTTCAGTATTAAGTTCATTAAACATTATTTGTATTTCAGAATCAATAATTCGTGAATTGAATAAAAGTACATCTTCATCTGGCTGGTAAAAAGTTGAATCTGGGTTGTTGATTGCCTTGAAATATTGCTCAAAAGACGAGATATTAACTTTATTTTTTGGTTCTTTTTTCTTATGTGTGTACGCCGATTTAAGTAAATCCCAGTATTCTCTAGCATTTTTTGTCCGTAAAGATTCCAATTTTCTAGTTTGATTACTATTATAATCCGACTTTTTATCCTTTACAATTTTTTTGTGTACTTTACGGGCCGAAACCATCGATTGTCTGTTCTCTGATGAATTAACACGATTAAACTTTTTTAATTCTGCATTAAATTTCGATCGCGAATTTCGACAATCGTTATCAAACCACGGTTGTTTAATTTTTTGAAAATCTTTTTTGTTTTTGTTTGAACTGGATTTCGTTTTGGTTTTCTTTTTACAAATTGGATCGCATATATTTTCAATAAATGAGTAAAAATCGTTTAGATTTGCATCAAGAGCTGATTGGGTAGATATTTCTCCTATTCCTTGAGTGATTTGTGACAATTTACGAATGTTTAAATCTGATCTAAGTTCATCGATAAATCGTTGTTCAATATTGTTATCCCAAACATATTTAAAATTCGGGCAATTTTCTTGTGAGCTATTTTCATCGTGTGGTTGATTGATATTTTGGCAAGTGTCCAATTCAATCGAAAAATTAACGACGCAATGATCCGTAAAAATATTTGGCTGTGCCACTTTGAACTGTGTAAACACTGTAAATAATTGTGGGTCACATAATACATAATCCACGACGCTACTACCTCTATGCGTTATACATGTAAATTGGCCTAAATTTTTATCTTCACAAATTCTACCATTTGCTATTCTTAAACCTGTAGCTTTACAAAAATTCAAAAGCATTTTCCCATTTTCATTAACAAAACCATCCATAGTACTTCGTTCTAAATCTGTATCATAAATATAGTCATCTGGCATCATATTAAGTACATTCAAAAATTCATTTTCCACATAATCTTTTTTGTTACCAACTCTGCTATTCAAGTCACCACATATCATTATTTGACAATTTTCATGTAACGATTTCAAAGTTAATATGTCATCTAAAATGCAGTCATATGTATTTAAATCATTTTCACTTTCTCTACTACATCCCGTTGGGGTAATATAAGTCAAGCAAAGCAATATATCAAAATCATTTTCCAATAATGCTTTGTCAAGGTTAAAGCAGTAAAGCTAATGGTAGTAGCAGTAGACGTAAAAGTAAATGTGCCAGTGTTTGACATGATGTATTGATTATATACAGCATATGTGTATTTGAAGTAATGCTGCTCTCACACCTTTGCGTATCTGCGGCGTTTGGGCCAAAAATATTTTACGTGGATCAAACGCCGATGTCCAAGGCGTATTTTGTTCGATCTCAATGGTATGGCGTATGTACTACGTTCCTGCGTCGTTTCCGCGGCGTTCCTTCTGCGTTCCCGTGTTTGTATGGAGATCCAGCAGCGTAAGTACCACGTTCTGAGGCGTAAGCGTGGCGTATAAGGCGTTGTCTAGGCGTAACCGCTACGTAAGCACGGCGTTCCATTCGTTCGCGCGGCGTTGCTGCTGCGTAATCACGACGTTTACTGTTTACTTTGGGGTATAAAACTGTTTATTTCACGTCGTTGTAGTCATTTATCAGAAAGCAGCCGAAGATGCCACCTAATAGCTGTTTCAGTTTGTTTTTGTAAGCAAAATGTCCAGGCAAGTCCGACAACAGCAATATCATAATCTTCTTGGTCCTGACTTTGGAAATAATGAGAGCAGACCAAGGATACTGGTACTATGGCGCTATTCAGACACAAACTCTTTGAACGCCATAGAACTCCGACAACGCAACACTAACGCAGCTGCAACGAAATAGAAACGAAATATACGTAACACATACGTAACACGTACGTAGCATGAACGCGAGATGTGCCGTACAAACGTAGCTCTTACGCCGTGGTTACGAAATCAAAACCAAGAAAACGTAGTGACAACGCGGTTAACGTCGCACATACGCCGCACGTACGCCACGCGTAGGCGGGCTTACGCCGTGGTTACGCGGCATGATTAGCTTTTCGTTCGTGCTACGTACAAGGCGTAAGAGCTACGTTCCCGCTACGTAACTGCTACGTTGTTTTCGTTTCTACGGCGTATACACTACGTAAGCGCGGCGTATCAGAGCTGTCACGTACGTGCGACGTATTTTTAAGTGCACACTTAAAAATACGTCGACCCTCGGCGTTCGAGGAGATCATGCTACGTATCGAGGCGTATGCGCTACGTTAACCCGCGTTCCTGCTACGTTGTCACGGCGTTCCTTTCTTATCGTGATACGCCACGCTTACGCGGGTCGATACGCAAAGGTGTGAGGAAGGTATAAGTAATTAAACGGAGATATGAATGAACGAATGAATAAATGAATGAATGATTGATTGAATGAATGATTGAATGAATGATTTTGATTTAACGAATGAATTGATTAATGAATGAAAGTCAAAGAAGTTTAAAATCTCACCAACTTAAAATGATCGTCTAAAATTTCTTTAAATTTCACAAGCCTAAAATTTGCCATCTGGTAATGGGTTAAAGAAGATATACTCGCAAGATATTTGTTATATGATGTATAGTAATTAGATTATCGTCTATAATTTCTTTAAAATTTGGATAAGTTGATTTTTTTTTTTTTATTTTGGTAATGGGTTCAATTCATTGTTTTTACGTTCCCATGAATTAATAATTGAGAAAACATTATCGAAAAAGAAGAAAATGCTTGAAGGCAATTTCTTTTTTTTCCCACTATATTTTAATCTCTACTGAAAGTGTTTTCTTTATCAAATTAAATCCATTTTAGAGTTTTTATCTGAAAACCCTTTGAATTCGGACAGGTCTAAACTTTAACCAAAATAGGAATGGGTTAACTACGGTATATACGCAGGATATTTGAAGTATGATGTATTGTAATTAGACCTTATACAATATTCGACTAACTGTTGCGTTACCTCATAAATCAGGAAGGCGATTCCACCTCAATCAATGTGTTATCTTTTTGTTTCTCAAGTTCTCTTTCCTGTCATGAAGACAACCAGACCGAAAACAATCCAGGTCAGCAGGTCGAAAAATGATTAGCACTAACTGCTTACAGAATTTTTACGATAGCCCAGTGGTTACTTCACAGCTTCAAAGTTCACGAATTAAAACAATCACTATTTAAGTGTAATTATTTAATGGGGGTTAACGCCACTTTTAACAGTATTTCAGTCATATTTGGGCGGCTGTGGCACCTTACCATAGATTCATAGAATTTTGTACACCAATGCTATACCACAACCTCCTTTTAGAGCCTCCTGCTCCTCATCCCACTTATGTTTAAGATTATCCACCAATTAGTGGGAGACAAATTTCGGAAAGAATATTCGCCACGACCGAGGATCGAACGCGGGACTCCATCATTAGGAGTCTTACATGCTATCACTGCGCGATTGCCGCGGCCTTTAAGTGTAAATGATGACGAAATCGTAGCTGTCAATCGAGAGATCAATCATCCAATCAAATCATTCATTTGGACTGGACGTAAATATAAAACTCCAATGACAGCCACGAACATTTTTTTATACAAAAAAAAAAAAAAAAAAAAAAAGCAAAAAAAAAAAAAAAAAAGAAAGAAAGAAAACTCACACACACACACATTTTGTTTGGATGGCGACTTTAACGAAGTTAATACAGCTTATTACAGCTGTAGTTACGACGTTTAAGTTGCCAAATTACCTTTTTACTTTTTTGTTACGTGCTATTCACCATGTATTTTGCAAGATAACGCCGTTTAAGTTTGAAGCGGAACTTTCTGTTCGGGCCCAGAGGGAGGGACAACCTTTCTGTCAATAACTTAAAAATCCTGACATTTGCTTGAAATTGCAGAGCCCGAGTCTGGTTCTACTGTTCTCCCGAAAGTAGTCAATTTCACCAGTATGGTTCTTTGAGTGGTTCCTGGCAAAGTTATTGACGGATCACTAGCCACGCCCATTGACCTCCGAATGTGTAGTTTTACTGAGGAATCAGACACGTTCGACTTTGGTGTGATCAGACTCCTAATCTTCAATCCACGGCAGCGGAACAAATTCTTTCCGACATGGGTGGAGGCTAGTAAAGGATAAAGTGGTGTGAGAATTACCAGGAATCCATTGTTAGGTGCTCCAGCCTCCTCTTCACGACGGATGTACTGTTAAAAGTTGCGTTAAACCCAATTCAACCAATCGATTTTGTTGTGCAAAATATATGGCCAGAGAAATAAGGCAAATGGTATTAACCAAATTTTCGATTTTTGTGAGAATTCTCTAGGGTTGGTGGATGTGAAATCAACAATCAAAATCGATTTAGCTCATCGAGTGGGTTCTTATGTTAATGGTAAAAACGCCCAATCGTTGTTAAATTTAATTATTTTCAAGACAAGCTATTAATTAAGCGGGCTTTACATGATAATCGAGAACAAATTTATATAAAAGTTAGTGACCAATATCCAAAAGTTATCCAAGACAGAAGAAAGATATTAATTCCGGAACTCATTTAAGCAAAGGGGGAAGGTAAATCAGCTGTTCTCAACTACGATAAATTGTACATCAATGGCCCCAGGTTTGTACCTAACCAGCCTGCATAAGGAGACGCCATCAACTGCTAGTCAATGTCATGGCCAAAGTTTTCTCTCTATTACTCAGGAACAGAATTAACAAGTGATGCGAATCGGAAAATATCTTTAATGAAAACCAATTCGGTTTCAGAGAAAACCGTAGCACGGCTGATTGTGTATACCTGTTACATTAAATTATCCAAAATATACTTAATTTGAAATCAAAACTATACTGTGCTTTTACTAATTACCAAATGGCTTTCGATTCTGTGGTTCGAAATGCTCTATGGATAAAGCTAATGCAGTTAGGCATAAGCTCTAAAATGCTGAATATTATTAAATCAGTATGTAATAACGTCAAGTCATGTCATGATCAAGATCAGTCTTTCAATGAGATTCACTGAGTTTTTCGATGTTAACGTGGGGTTGAAGCAAGGCGAGCCCCTTTCACCCATATTATTTATTCTTTGTATCAATGATATAAGCAATGAACTTGATTTTAACAGTTTGAACGATAATGATCTAAACCGTTTATCTATTTTTATGCTACTTTTTGCAGATGACATCGTTCTATTTACAACCGACCCAACAAGCTTGCAATCACAGTCAGACGCTATTTTTGAAAATCGCAAAAGCCGTATTAATTTTGAATGGTATATTGATAATGTAAAACTTGAAATTGTTGACCATTTTAGATATTTAGGTGTTACTGTTACTTATAATGGTTCAATGAAAAAATCAGTAATTGCACTATACGAACAGGCTCTTCTGGCCTATAATACCATCCTCTCATTATTTACTCGTTTGAAACTAGATCTAAAAACAAAACTTTCGTTTTTTGATACGTTGGTAGTGCCTTTTTTTTTATATAATTCTTAGGTATGGGGAATATATGACATGAAAGATGTTGATAGACTGCATTTGCGATTTTTGTAAAAAAAATATCAGGTGTCAATAATCTACCCCAAATGAGGCTGTCTGTGGCGAATCGGGTAAATTTTCCCTCTCTCTCATTTGTAAAGAACGCTCATTCAAATTTTGGCTAAAAATTATGGTAACCCAGACTCACAAATACATAAAATATACAATGAAAATTTTTTACTTGATAATGATAAATCCTGGATTTCTCACATGAAAAGATTAGTAAACAATCTTGGTTTCGGATATATAATTGATAATTTCGACCCTCGAATTAATTATTTCCCTTTATTAAAGCAACGGTTAAGAGACCAATACATCCAAAACTGGAACTTTGCTTTCGACAACTCACCAAAACTAGATTATTATAAACGTATTAAAGTAAAGTTTTGTTTTGAAAAATATCTCGAGATATTTCAAAATGATAGCTTAAGATAAACACTGAGTAAATTTAGATTATCCTCACACAGACTGGAAATCGAAACATGTAGATATTACAATATTGCACGGGAAATGAGGCTGTGTAAGTTTTGTAATCAAAAGCTAGTAGAGTCTGAATATCGTTTTTTACTTTGATGTCCTGTGTACCAGGAAATTCGTAATAAGAATTTGAAAAAAATAAAATGGCCGAATATGAATGTTTTTATTAAAATTTTGACCTCTATTTCGGCGACATCTATTCTAACCACAGCCAAATTCCTTAGGGATTCACTTATATTACGCAATATCAAACTACAGAACAATTTGCCTACATGATTATTATTAAGTTTTGAATGCATTTAAACAGCCTTAATTATGAATATTTGATTTGTGTTTATGTATGTTATATGCTATATGCCACATTTATATTGTTTTTTGCCAAAAGCACTGCTAGTGCTGATTTGCTGAATAAATGAAATGAAATGGTAAACCGTTGTTGGGCGACTTAAACGACGAAACTACAGCTTAACTAAGCTGTATTTTCGTTGTTAAAGTCGCCAATAAACGAAAGTCTTTAACACAAATGATGAAGTACAACAATGCATTTCTGGTGTGGATAGGTGATGTGATTCGCCAATCGAGTTTTGATTGACACTTGCACTGTGTCAATACAGTACAAAATTAATATTGATTTTAACCCTTTCCTGTACAAACCCGGTATTTAACGTCAACGTGATTTAATGCATGAGAACATATTGTGGAAAAAGAAGAATTTGCTTGTAACAAGCTATTTCTCCCTTTTCCAACAATATTTTCTACCACATCGGATTGTTTAATTTCAAATTGAATCCAATTTCCATTGTTGTGTCCAATCTCTTTTCATTTGGACCGGTCGAAAATTCCTAAAAAGGGGAAAAGGGTTAAAGAAAAAAAAGATACAAAACCACACACCTTTCCTGTAATCTTACAATTCATTTTTTAGACGCGACCGGCCAAACAAAGAAATAACTTCTACTGAGTGCATAAAGTATCGACGATACACAGGTTTCATAGATTGTGTAGAGGGGTCTGGATCGATTTTCCTTCTGTTATCATGTTATCTAAAAAAAGAAGTAATTCTACCTTACTTCAGATTTATTTAAGAAGTACAAATAAAATACGACTTGTGCTTGAAACGATTTGAGGGTATTTCTAGATACCTACTGTATGTATTTCTAGGACAAAAGGTTAATTGACTACATATCACTTAACGTTAATTTGTTGGAACATCTTCGGAAAATATTTAAAGGTGCGAAAATATTGAAGACATGTTTATTTTATTAAAACATGATGTACACTATGGTTAAGCGTTTACTGGTACTTCACGATGAAAGGATTCAGTTATTAATCTTTTACAAGAATATTTATTGACGGGGTTTGCCGTATAACTTTTATCACTTCAGTTACTCTTGGCAAGTTAAACACACACACACACACAAAAAAAAAACAGTCAAAACACAAAAACAAAAATACACACAAGAGGGAAGGACACCTTCAAGACGCAAAAGGAATTCTTAAACATTTTCTAGCTGCTAGACTTTTTTGTTTTATTACTTTTATATTTGAAACATTCTCACACTGTCTTGGTTTTTATGACCTAAACGAAAAAGCTTAAGAAAACCTTTCTTCCTTGAAATGTCACGGAAATTTAAGTTTCCTGATGTTTCAATTGTAGTCTGCATTTTTTTTTAATTTGGACCAGTCTAAAAATCTAAAATAAAATAAAAACATACATAGTTTACGTATTCTGGTTTCGAAATGCATAATTACGAGTACTGGACTGAAAATCGGAAATGTTTAAAAATATGTTGATTTCATACAAAAAGCGCGATACCATTTCACAGATTTTGAAGAACGAAAAGTACATTTATTCATTCTTCGTTTAAACAAATATTGAAGTACATCCCAACTAATTCTCGGGTGTTTGAAATGACAAACATCTTAATAAATCTGTTTGACAATATTTCACTGGAGTACAACGGATAGACAATTTCAAATGAAAAGGGTTATTTAAGCCCCCCCCCCAAAAAAAAAACAACTTTTCGACCCATTTCGAAACCTGTGGAAGAAGAGTGAATCTTGCTCGTCGGTGCGCGAGAAAAACATCGCAACCTCAGCCTTATAACAGCTGTAGTTACGATATTTCAAGAACATACATAAGCTTACACAATTCACCTATTACATACCAAAACGATGAAAATTTGAATGCAGAGAAAAGCTTTTAATTTTCGATTAATCTTAAATCCATTCGTATTTTCTGCAATACAAAGAATTCCACAGACGGTAAATTGTCACCGAGAATTTTTCAATTCTCTACAAATGTCTTTTTTTCCCAGTATGACACTTGTACTGAATGACTGAAGTTAGAGTCCTGACGGTTTATGACATCTGAACATAATATAGTGCTACCAGAAACACTTAATCGGTTTTAAATCTATTTATCGTGCAAATAGTAGAGAGAACTTGGTCATTAAGACGAACCATTAAGACTTCGAGAATGATGTTTAAACACGCGGTCCCTGTTATAGAAAGGAAACTACGTCATTTATGTACCATGAATGTAGGGCAGTTCAAAGTTGCAAAGAACAACTTACTTAACGAGGGCTTAGTTTATTCACTACCCAAGAAAAAAAAATAACTGGTCCAAACTGGAAGAGGTTGAAGACATTTTAAAAAGTCTTTGTCGTTTGGGACAGAAAACATTGTGGATAATAAAGAAATTGCTTATAACAAACAATTTCTTGATTTTCTACAATGTTTTCCAAGGGGCATCAAAACCGAGATTTGGTGGGAATGGTCAAATACTGGGACAGCTAGAATTGGTTTTCGAGGGCTTTGAGTGCTTATGAACCTATACAACAGCCTTTGGCGCTCACACCAATTTGCCTACACAAATACACAACATATATTGCATATTAATTTGCCAGTTAGCCATACACAGATAAAAACTGGGCTTTGTGATGTTTTTATTTGATTTGAAAAAAAGTTTTCATTTATCAAGTATTTAATGAGTACGAATTTATTATTCAATTTACAAATTGACCTAAATGTTCACGCAATTCAGCGGAATTATTGAATTTTATCAATTAAATATGTACCAAGAAGTAAATTAGACATTTTAAGATTGACTTCATTACATGTATTATGACGTCGTGTTTGCGATACCGGAAGACCGTCACTCCAAACTTTTACTCCTTTGCGAGACAAATTGCAGAGAGGTTATTTCCCGCGACCGGGAATCAAACCCCGGACCTCATGATTGAGAATTCGACGTACTACAAACTGCGCTATGGCCGCGGCATTTCTCAATCCTAAAATCGTCCTAAAATCGTCCGAGTTAGTTCATAAAATGTGTAGTTTCTCGATCGATTAACACCAGGAAAGATAATGATCTAGTATGAGAGTTTTCTCGAGTACTAAATTTTGCGACTAGCCTATAATCAAATTTGTATATTCTCTCATTATATTACATCATAATCGCAGTATTGGGTGCAATTAAGGCAGTAGGAGCTTAGAGAAATGTAACACATCATCGGTTTCCATTTTTAGCGTTAGCTTTTCATTTATTTTATTTCTTTTTTAAGAAGAAATAGTGATATATACAGTTAATAAATGAGGAAGAAGAGAAGGAAAATGGGGAGCCATAACGCCACACCGTCTTGTATCGAACTGGGTAGATTTCGTGGTCTGATCCTGCAATGAAATCGCCTTACCATAAAGACAGTTAAACGAGGGATCCTGCGTAGAAACCGCCTTGCCATTCACTATATTGCCGTTAAGACAACGTTATAGGGAAATCTTGCTTGGAAATCGGGTGTCCGTTTAGACCATTAAGCAGGGGGGGGGGGGGGGGGGTGCGTTGAAACAGCCTTGCCTTTCAGATAACATTTTAGGGTACGGGATACTTTACGGCGGTATCCTGTTGGAAATCGACTTGACATTCAGACAAATTTACGGGGGTTCTGTGTGGAAATCGTTTTGCAATTTAGACAAGTTTAAGGGAGATCCTACTTAGGAAACGCCTTGCCATTCTAACAACCTTACGGGAGGATAGTGCGTGCAAACGGTTTTACCTTTCAGCCAACTTTATGGGGAAATTGCCTTAAATATACCTGGCAATTTAATCAACTTTACTGGGAGTCTTGAGTGGAAATGCCTTGCCATTCAGACACCTTTACGGGAAAACTGCACGGAAATTGTCTTGCTATTTTAACAGGTTTCTTGCAAAGCCTGCATGAAAAACGCCTTGTCATTCAGACTTCACGGAGGAAGGGAAAATGCGCCGCGGCGCTAATGGCCACACGTGAATGTCCTTCGGCGAGAAATTTTGATGTCCCAATCGCAGTGCTGGTGATAAAAGAGAAAAAACATGATATAGCTTACCTTGCCGAAATTAAATTCTTGGTAATTGCAAACGGCCTTAACCACAATTCAATACGAATATCTGGTCTTCCCCACTAGCTCCGACATGAAGTTCCCTTTCGAATTTCAACGGTTTTATTTTGCACATTTTATGGCCAATAGCATGTTACAAAAATATAAAATGGTTGGTTTATAACGTAAACGTCTATAGCTGTAGTTACAACGTTTAAGTCGCAAAGCTGAAAAAAGAATCTTTACTAAAATATCGGCCAATATCGGAGTTCAATGTTCTTTTATAGTCCAAATGAGTTACTTGATTGGTCTATTAAATCTTTGACTGACAGTCGTTATTGGTCAATTAGAACGAAACTCTGTTTCAGCCCGGAGAAGGACATTTACGAATTTCTCTATAAATATAAGGGTTATTGGAGACACGAGGTAATGACAGCATCATTATTGAGTTTCTGCAAATTGATTGTAGTTGACGTAATTGAACATCAGTCGTTCTGTTAATATCCATTCTCAGATGGTTTGTACAGGAGCATCACTCCGAGTTACCTATGACATTTGTTTTCCTACGTCTCATCTTTCAGAATGTTCCGTTTTAAAAATGTAATTGTTCTTGTAATCGACACTTCAACCCGGGGTTACCATAGTAACGTATCATTTGTCATGAAGAAATCGGATAAATCCTGATTCCCACATTCTCCTCTTTTTTTATATATCAAATAATGCATATATACATTTCGATTTATCATGTGATGAAAGGTGTGAAATCATAACTTGGTAAAATGGTTTCTCGTAGAGAGCTAGATTTATTAAACCTGTTTAGTCTGCGCTGACCAACCTCGCAGACTGGTCATGATAAAAATCATTTTAGACAGTTGAATAGTATTTCTAACCGACTATTATTTTATTGTTGATGTATCAACTTTTGTTGACCTTTTCTCAATCCGATCTCCTTGCCATATATCAGACTTACAAAGTTCATACGGTTCCGAAATCTCCTAACGATCTCATATCGTTGGTGTGCTTGCAAAATGTCGTAACTGCAATTTTAACAAATGTGTAGCTACGACGTTTTGCTAGCACACCGATGATATTTATCAGGTATGATTGATGTGATTCGTTATCCGGGGAGACTCATTTTGTCTTTTTTTCAAGTTTTTGAAAAAAATCTTTCTGATTGATGAAAATAAAAAAGTCAATATCGTTAAAACTTACCAAGATTTGATGCTTTTGCATGAAGACAAAATCTTAGACTAGTCCAAATTTATGAAAAAAAAAAGGAGTAGACGATAATTGTTTTATAATCTGTATTTTGAAATATAACACTTTGTGGATAATAAATAAATTGCTTGTAATAAGTACTTTATTCATTTTCACGATGTTTTCCGAAGCTTTTTTCTTCTGAAGGAATGTAGCAATATACAAAATTTGTGACATCAACAAAATATTTTAATTTCCAAACGTCATAATGTAACGTAAGTTAGGCAAGTTTTCTCGGATAACGGAATATACTTCTTTTTGAAAAGAAGTAGAAGACGATTATCAAGAAGAAAAAATATTTTCTCTCTAATGTTTCTAATCTATTTTAATGCTTGGGTAATTTTAGAAATATTTTCATTTGTATCACGAGAAATTTAATGATCGTGTCTGTCAATCAAAGAATCAATCGCCAAACGAATAATTCATCCAGATCGGAATCAGACTTTCTACTCTATCAATTTTTGTGAAGAATTTTAGGTGGTTTTGCGACTTAAACGTCGTAACGACAGATAATGCAATTGTAGTCTAATAAATATTACCGGCCTTACATTTTACAAGATAACAACGATTATTATCGAATATCCTGTTTGAGTCAGTGGGCGTGGCAAGCGGATTGAGTGGGTGGTACGAGCGACCCGTTCACAAATTTTACGATTTGAGCCCTTGAGTGACATTTTCAACCATTGTGCGTGAACTGAAGACTCTAAGCATCTTCGGCAGCAACTCTAGATGTTTAGAATATTACGTAAAGAGTCTTGAATTGGCGTCTAATGATCTGTAAAGCGCAAAGGGAAGACTCAGATCAGCCTTTGCAGAAGCAAAGGCTGATCTGAGTCTTCACTTGGCGCACGTGTGTAATGGTTGGAAATGTCACGCACAGAATCGTTTTATTTCGTTTCGGTCTAATTCATAAAGATACACCTAAGGTCAATTACAGAATATCCGGCTTTAAAAGTTCATCAGCGAACATAGTTATACTTAATAAAACAATATCTTCATTTCATTCGTCAAAACCAAGCGGACTATCTGAAACACATCAAGATATCCGTATTTGATATATCCTGATTTTTATGGATCACCTTAGACGATCAAAAAACTGCATTGATCAATCAAATCATTCATGTAGACCAGAAGTGTATTCTGAGTTCAGACATCGGTCGTCATTTATATGTGTTGGTTTGGCGACTTTAACGGCATAACTTCAGCTTATTCAAACTGTAGTTACGACGGTAGGTCGCCAACCAACAATTCACCCTTTGTTTTAAGTGCCTGATCCGGTATTATGCAAATTACAGTCTATTTATATCCTAATTGAACTGTCTTGTCGAAAGGCATTCGACGTGGCCAGCGGTCGTTCAATTAAACATCACTAGAACGTTTGATTTCTGCTACTAGATATGTCGTGAAAAAAAAACACACTCGGAATGCTTACTTCCCTTTGTTGAATCTATTTCTGGCGTGAGGTTTTTGAACTCTCTCTCGAAAATACATTTTTATGTGCTAAGTTCAAATCAGAAATTTTCAGTTTGACATAAGCATTCTTTAAAAATAAAAAGACATTACCAGCATGACCTGTGTACTATAAAGAATTATGGCATGGCATTGAGGAATCTGCAGTGACACTTTTTACCCAATTTTGTGCTAATGCATCAAATTTGCCGACATTCCGTCTCGACTTAGACCACGAGGTTGCGTGACGTTTGCCTGTACTCTAGATGGCATCTGATATCCAATTCAACGTGTTTTTTTTTTATCCAGATACTAAGTGCATTAGAATGTTCGATTAGGGTAAAATGAAAATTGTTGCTGATGAAATACACTATGTGGGCAATTAACTAAAATATATATTTGAAAGAGGAGCAGATATTGTGACATGAGGAGAAAATGCTGTGTTTATAGTACTTTATAGTACCGGTCATGCCGGTGATGTCTTTTTGCTATGATAATGAGTTACTTGAGTAATGAATAAAGCAAATTGTAGTGGGCAATGCATTTTTTTAGCTCGATAAGCGGTATTCAATGTTTAAATTACAACGTCATTGTTTCATGCATCATATATTGATATATAAATATAAACCTCCTTTTGAATGGGATTTTCTTGAGCTTAGAACATTTTCATGATTAATAGTTCTCCTGTTTAGGACCGAACCACTACAATAACTCAGATCTATAACGATATACACTACAAGTTAAACTGGTAAGGCTTAGAACTAGATCCCCGTCAATTACACCACACAAACATGGTTTATAAGCTACGTGGTTCTCCTTTTCATGACCGAACTACTTTAACAACTCAGATCCACAACGAAATTAGCACTGGTAAGGTTTAGAACGAGATCCCCGTCGATTACACTTGTCAAACCACGGTTTATAAGCTTTGAACATAGTTCTCCTGTTCATGACCAAACCATGGCATTAACACTGGCAAAGTTTAGTCTGAGATCCTCGTCAATTCTACCTCACAAACCATGGTTTACAACCTCCATAGTTCTCCTGTTCGTGACCGAACCACTATACCTACTCAGATCTATAACGACAAAGACTATTGCAAGGTGTCAAACGAGATCCCGTCCATTACACTTCAAAAAACATGGTTTACAAGTTCCATAATTTTTCTGTTCATGACCGAACCATCATACCAACTCAGACCCATAACGACATAGGCTATTTCAAGGTTTAAAACGTGATCCCGTCCATTACACTTCACAAACCATTGTTCACAAATTCCATAACCGAACCACTATTACAACTCAGACTTCCAAGGTTTAGAACGAGATCCTAGAGGATTACCTCTCAAACCATGGTTTACAAGTTCCACAATTCTTCCATTCATGACCGAACCACTATAACAAATTAGTTTGATTGAATGGGGTTTAACGCTTCTTTTAACAGTATTTCAGTCATACCGCGGCGGCTTGAGCACCTAACAGTGTATTACTGGTATTTCTCACACCAGTACTACCACTACATCCTTTCCTAGCCTTCAGCTGCTATCCCACTTAGGTTTACGATTATCCACCCATTGGTGAGAGACAAATGTCGAAAAGAATATGTGCCGGCGCCGGGGATCGAATCCTTGACACCCCATGATTGAAGATTAGGAGTATGACGCGCTGCCGACTGCTGCTTGATGGCGGCGTCTATAACAACTCAGACCCATAGCAACAAAAACACTGGCAAGGTTAAGAACGAGATCCTCGTACATTACGCAAAACATGGTTTACAAGCTCAGTGAGACAACCAGAAATTCATACTTACGTTATAATCGCTTAGGGAATGCATTTCAGTAGAATAAGTCAAAACTTATTTTACTATTTTTATGTCAATTATTTTCAAATTTAAACATATAGGCGTTTTATTTACTGTACGTCTAACACGATCCCCGAGCTCTTGTAAATAACGGATCGCCAGCCCCGCATTCTCACTCCGTTGGCCCCGCCCGCTTACTTCGCTGGCCCGCCCACTAACTTCGCTAGCCCCGCTCACTGACTTCGCTAGCACCGCCCACTTACTTCGCTAGCCTCGCCCACTTACTTCGCTTGCCCCGCCCACTTACTTCGCTAGCCCCGCCCATTGACTCCACTGACCGCGCCCACTTACTTCGCTAGCCCCGCCCATTTACTCCACTGGCCCCGCCCACTGAATTCGCTAGCCCCGCCCACTAACTTCGCTAGCCCCGCTCTCTGACTTCGCTAGCCCCACCCACTTACTTCGCTTGCCCCGCCCACTTACTTCGCTATTCCGCCCACTTACTTCGCTAGCCCCGCCCATTGACTCCACTGGCCGCGCCCACTGAGACCGACAATCTTCCACTTCGATACTTATAGTTGTATTGTAAAATTTATGGCCAGCACTATGTTACATTGTAGTTACGACGTTTAAGTCGCCAAACCAACAAAAACTGTTGGCCAATGTTGGATTTCAAAGTTTACCAATTATCCAAATATTTGATTCACTCTCTCATAGACAGCCGCCTTCGACGGTTGCTGTTGACTAACAAAATCTGTTATTATAGTAAGGATAATGAAGTCACAGATTATTAAAACCCGGTACGTCAAACACGTAAGACGTGCGCAATCCTGAGAAAGGTTAAAAAACAATATTACACGCCGTAGGAAGAATGATTAAATGTGAATTTTGATAAAGGTTTCTAAATTTGAAGATGCCTTTGTAAATTTACTGTTGTAATTATTGAACTTTCGCCCCCAGGGAGTTGATTGAAATTAGCTTTCCTTGATTAAAAAACCATAGGTTGCTATGTATAAAGAGATACATGTAACGTGGGAAAAGAAAATAATAATTTCTGAAACTTGACTTTGGAAATAAAGATCAGCAAATCAAAGTAGATTTTAGAACAAAAATAGTAAGAGAATTGTTCTAAAGCACCCACTCTCTTGCATCCCGATTCATTCCCCATTCCACCCTGTAAATCGTTAAGTATATAGTCAGCCATTCCGTCATCATTTCGTCACATGACATCATACATCGCAAATGATTTCAATCAAAAAAACTGGCGAAGAGTTTTTTTCCGCTAGCAATTCGAACAAAAGTAGTTCGGTTGTCTAAAGGTTAATAATTATTTTTTAGCGAATCAACAGAAAAATAATAAAATGCCCATTACTTGCTGACAGTAACGAACGATAACTCCGCATGGGGATTACTAAATCACCGTGTCAATGAATTGGATTGGTTTTTGCATATTTTTTCATAGTTTAGACTTTATTTCTTTTAAATAAACAATAATAATAATAATAAATAGTGATACCTCCTGTCACTTGACTGATCGCGAGGATCAAATAAAAATCAATTAACCAACCAAATCATTCATTTTGACCGGAAGTGGACTTTGAAATCCGACATTAGTCGACATTCATGAGATGTATTTTGTTGGTTTGGCGACTCAAACGTCGTAATTACAGATATAAAAAAATACGTTTACTAGAGTACATACCTCGCGACTCCTAGGACTATCAGTCCTTTGATTAGTATATATATTTTAATTCAAATCAGGATTCTTGAACATTTCGTCGATGCGCGAGAAAAATGTCGTAACTACAGCTTTAATAAAGCTGTAGTTACGACATTTTGATCGGTCACCTTAGATTTTTATTACTCAAGTAAATAATCACAATTCTTATTTTTGTTGCATTTTCTAGAAGTGCATCATTAATTTTAAAATATTTATACAAAATAGTACTTTTGTTCATCTTACTTTTTTTCCATTCAACTATATTTTTTCATAGATTCGGGCTACTTTGATGTACGTTTAATGAGATAAGAGACGCCAAAAAAATATAATACCCCTCTTCACTTACTATTGCTCTATCAGATATAAGGTCACCGAACATTTTCCAAGTTTCTTTAGTTGATAAAATGGAATTCTAGACTTCCCGAAACATAAAATAAATCTATGTTTAACCCGTGTCATGCTGAATATAACCCTTATCTGAATCAAAGGCCTGAAAACACTGAGAGCATTAGATAAGGGTGAACATTTATTTTGAAAATTAATTTTTTATGAGTTGAAGGAATTAAGCAGGAGGTGTAGACTAAGATCAGACTGCACTTATGTGCAGGCTGATCTTAGTCTATACCTTTTGCCGAAACAGGAATGTTCCGGGTTCAGCATGACAAGGGTTAAGATTCAGCGTTATCCAATGTCTGTACATTGCAAAGTCACAGCGAATAACCCACTAAATAACGGCTATAGGTGACGACTTACTATTGAAATCTAATAGTACCGATACAGCAGACAGTTTCGTAGACCAGGCATTGTAGTGGTTTATTAGGAAGGGATAGTGTTGAAAGACGATGTGTCAAATTGTGGGAAATTTATGATGTAAAAAATATCGGCTTATTGTCAGATATCGCCATCGATTGAAAATCACCACAGAAACCAAGCATTATGAGTTGATCTTCGAGGAACGGTTCATTGTGTCTGAACTTAAAGTTGATTTTCACTATGTGGACTTCATTTATTTCGAATAACTTCTTAAGTCAAGGTAAATATGCATGTATAGCACCTTTTTGTTAAAACATGGATTTTTGAAACGCCCGTGACCAAAGCAACAGAAAGCCAGTATCTGTTAATAAATTAGACAAGGTGAAGAAACTGCTCATTCTGGGCAAATGAGGGATCGCTGACTCGCCAACTGACCTTCGACAGGAAGTTCGACTAAGCTATTAAACTGCGTTATTTGGAAGATTTATGGTCAGTAAAATGTAGCAAAAGAAGAAAGTGTTTGTTTTGGGACCTAAATGTCGTAATTACGACGTTTACGTCGCCATACCAAGAAAAATGCTTAACATAAATGTAGGAGGTCAAGTTTACTAAAGGTCTAAAATTATCTGATTGGTCAATTAACTGAATGATTTACATCTGCGATCCTTCATTCTCTAAAACTTTTCCACCGATGCTCTATCGTCATTATTCTAACCCGATTTGTACGATTTAATATAACATCAAAAATGAAAAACAGACCTTTGTACAAATATCTCGATTGATTAAGCTTAATTTAATTCGAATGGTTAACAGTGCAGAGCGAACAAGGTCGCTTGTTAGTAACTTGGTACCGCAATGACATTCAAAAAGTTTTTTGAGACGATTATATATACTAAGAATCTGAATTATTCAGGGGTTAACCCATTCCCACACAATCCCCCCTTTTTACGTCCCTGAAGAAACAACTTTGGAAAACATTCCGGAAAATGACGAAATTGCTTGTAACAAAAAAATTCTCCAATATCCATAATGTTTTCTCCACCAAATGACAAAGGTTTTTTTATATTTCATCAACTTGAAATGATCGTCTGCAACTTCTTTCATTTGGACCACTCTAAACTTTTCTCGTGTGGTAATGGGTTAAAACTACAGCAAGTGTGTTCCTTCATTAAGCAATTTTGCATGCACGCGGCAGTGATAAAGTAATGATAAGAATTACCAGAGTTAATCTCTACATCATTAACTTTACATCAAAACAACGAGGTGTTTGTGATCGACCGTTCTTTTCTAACTGGATTCATTTATCATTTGTGTGTACAGAAATTTGTGTTAATTTTGGATTTTAATCTGATTAAAAGGGTGAGTAATTGAATCAGCCTATCCTTTCATTAGATCAAAGTAATGAAAGGGATATGTATATATGAGAAACTTCATAATTGCACTTGTTTATATTCGTTATGTCGATACAGTTCATCCTTTTTTCCATACATCAAGAAATAAGTATGGTTTCTTATCTTAATTAACCAATTACCATACAACAAAAATTCAGTCTAGTTCAACTTGATAGAAGCTGCAGACGAAGATTCAACATTTGTTAAAGAATTTTGTTTTAAAAAATAATTAAGAAATGGAGTAGAAAAAAAATATGAGAAGAGGATTACTTGTTTAAGAAATTTCTTCCTTCTCACAATTTTTTTTACAATTATAATTTTTGTTTGTGTACAAATACGAGATTATATAGCAGCGGGTTAAAGAAATGTATAATTGAGGATGATTCACGTCATGAATTGTGCTCAACCCATTACCACACAATGACGCCTTTTGACGCCCTGAAGAAATTCAGTTATGGAAAATTTGTGGCAAAAGGATAAATTTTAATATTCTCCTACCTTATTTGACACTAATTTCCTATTTCAGCGCAATTTGAAACGTTTACCGCAATATTTTTTTACTTTGATCAGTTTAAAATTTTGTCGAATAGCAATGGGTTTAAATACGGTGGCGTGCCGTCTTCTTCAAACTTGGATATTGCGTGTAACATAAAGCCAATGTTGCGTTGAAAGTTGTACAATTGTCTTACTAGTGCCTCGAAATAGTGCGTCGACCTTGTTATCAAGATGGGAACTCCGAGCTGTCCTCTCTCCCGATGACTGTAATTTTTAAGGGTGACTGGGAGTAGGTCCCATGTTGTACGTCCTTTAAGCCTGTAGAAATTTAGGTATTTAACAAACCATGCCCATCATTTATTTTATATGATAATATATATATATAATTCCCCTAACATATAATGACAGGTTTCAGTAACAAAATGCATTTCAGTATGGAAACGTTGTTGCAAAATAAAACATGTAAAAAGCAGTTCCCCCACAAACAGAGGTCTAGATAAGAGGGGGGGTAACAGCATTCATTCTAAATTCCTTATTTCTCAACAGAACCCTACGTTGTAGGTACGCCGAGACGATTCTAATGAGTACCTACAACATAGGTTTATGACAGTATTGGTGAAAATTTCAAATCTAAAATACGAATTACGCCCTGTATCTGTAGCTCTGAATTATCACACAAACATTTTTCTACGTTTTGCTTCCTTTTCCCACTATATACACAATTTTACGTCATCGTTTGGTGACCAAAATGTAAATATACCTTTATTCAAGCTTTATTTAAGACAAAAATCAAATTTAGTCCCCAAAGACGACGTACAACTTTATATTGCTCCAGAATTTTTGTAAATTTTGAGGACTTTTTGATACACGAGGAGGGCTTGTATAAGAATCTAAGCAGAACTATGGCTAAAACAAGTCAGTGACTATTCATGTGACCTGAGTCTGCCACGGCTAAGGAAAACTAATTTTGTAGACCTGGGAAATAGGCGGAGCCGATATGGTACAGGGAGTGCGGACCTTTCCACAGAATTTCTAAGTATATAATTTGTAGTATAGGAAATTTGAAAAGAATGCTTCGAATATTTTTTTCAAAAGTCTAAATAAATATCCAATTTGTAAAAAAAAGTACAGAAGAAGCAGTAATTGCTTCTTGTCTAAAATACTTTCCTTAACATGACATCCAATGGAATCAAAGAAAGTTGGGAAAGGGAAGGTTTTTTTAGACACTTTATATTTAAAGGTAGGTATCTATGTTTTTTTCATGTCACAGATTTTAATTATTTTTATTTCCTCTCATAAACTATTTGAAAACAATATGCCGAAAAGTAGTTTTGCAAAAATATGAGGTCGCTTATCAGAAAAAAGCAGGGTATTTCCCTAATAGCCTACGTAGGCTATTAATCTATTTTTAGATTAATCCGAGACAGCTACGAAGATTGTAGGGCATTCACGTGGCGCGAATAACCGTTAGAACCTTACATCTAGTTCAAATTACATCAAACCAACGTATCGTTACGTCATCAGGAGTATTGTTCGCTAGCCGGTCTGTAAAGATCGGTCCTTTCATGTGACATGATTTAGGACGTTGGCTGTTTCGCTAGTAAATCTGTTACCTTCATTTGACTGGGTCATATGCAAATGAGGTCATCCGATGTCAACAGCCGAATTCCGTGAAATCTAAAAATAACCTGGAATTGCGCTGAACCTTTCCGATATAACCAGAAAAAGCCACTTTAGGTCTATTAGATAACCAACAAGACAATACCTGACCTAACTTAAAGTATTAAATGTTCGTTTGAGTGTATTTTTCGGCACTTGGTAATTTTTCTTATCTAGGTTTCAGAAACAACGATACCTCCCTTTAAGAAATTCTAATAGTTTAGGACATTAATGTACTCCTCCACAAATCCCGAAAACTCCACCCTCGTTAATCAGTAATATTTTAATCATTCCGTGGCTGTGAATATCTAAACCATAAAGCGAACGAAATTCTTACATTTCCGATCTCGTCTTAAGCGTATTGACCAATCTTTGGACCGCCCATTTACTTCCTCAGCCCCACACATTAATCCCTATAGGAAGTCCCGCTTCGATTTTAATCGGAGTTATTTGTAAAGAATTATGGCCAGTAGCATGTAACAAAAAAGTAGAACAGTTGGTTGGTGACGTAATTCGCCAAAAAAAAAAAAAAAAAAAGATTAACGAAAATGCAGCCAATCAAAACTCATTTCTGGTCTCAATGAATGATTTCACTGGCCGACTTGTCATTTAATTGACAGCCGCGATTGTTCAATTGTAAACTATCCTTGGAAGCCACTCCATCTACATGTATATAGGTTCATCTGTGTGCTATTTAAACATTTCTTGACGATAAAAAGGTGTTAAGGCAAAAGAAATTATTGATTCTTCACCGAGACCGGATATAACCAGGTTTGAGATGTTCTCTACATGCAATACCTCGATAAGTACGTCAAGACTGGTTTCAAATTATTGTTATTAACATTTTATATAAACATCCATTTAATTTAGTCTGTTTATCTTTATAAGTATTTTCATTAGTATTTCTTATCGTATTTACAAATATTGTTCAACTTTTTGATGTAGAATGGAATATTTGAATTAACCCGTTACAAGACGACGAAATGTGAGACCAGTCCAAATTCAAAAGAAGTTTAAGAAGACTTTTTTTAAGTTAACCCCTTGTCTTATAGGGTAGAAAAGATTGTGAATAACGAAATTTGCCTGTAACAAACAACTTCTTCATTTTTCACAATGTTTTCCATTACATTTTTCTTGTGGGATTGAAAAGGGTCATTGTGTGGGAATGGGTTTCTCCCAGCTTCACACACAACATTTTAAAAGAAGATAGAAAATGGTATAGTGTGTAAAGAAAAGGGGCATTTTAGGTTTGTTGCTGCACGCGTATATTTCCCAAAACCAGGAAGAGCGTGTCATGTTAAAGGTTCCATAGTAGGGACATTTTTTTTTTCTCAAAAAAATAATCCCGAAATCTTCGTTAAAATTGTTTGCATACCATTTAAAAATAATTCTCAGAATAGGTCATAAGTTCGATATTAAAAGCTTTGCCGAACAGAAGACGAAAGTGAATTTCAAAATGATTTTATGTTGCAAACATAAAATGATTAAGAAATATATTTCCGTTCTCTGTTCGTAAAAACCGGCTTGTTACCTTTATCAAAATTATTGATAGAGCCTGGTTTTTACGTCTCTCTGTTTTATATGCTTGGGAAAACATTGTGGAAAAAGAAGAAATTGTTTGTTACAAGCAATTTCTTCTTTCTCGGCAATTTTTTCTATCCTACCGAATGATTATTTTTCAAATAAAATAGACTCTGAATTGTCATCTGCAAAACCTTTGAACTTTGATAAACAGGAAAGGGTTAAACAATTTCAACGAAGATTAAGGGTTCCTTTTTGTGAGAATTGTTTTCCCTGCGCGGGCCATAGAGACTTAAGATTTTTTCATTGATAAGGAACTCAAACATGGTAAATATTGTAAGGTTGTAACGCAAAGGATACCACCAATAAGTGAACGCATTCACCCCTTGTCGTGCTGAACCCGGAACATTCCGGTTTTGGCTGGAGGTATAGACAAAGATAAGTGCAATCTGATCTTGGTCTACATCTCCTGCTTGTCCATTTTCAGTTGTTTGAATAATCAATTTTCAAAATAAATATTGACTCTAATCAAAATCTTCCAATGCTGTCAGTCCTTTGATTTTAAAGCAATTCTGTAAATGCTTTTTAATTCAGCATGACAAGGGTTGAAAATAAAGTTATTGTTATCTCATGAGGTGTTTCTCGAAATAGTATCTCGAAATGTAAGCAATTCTTCTCGACAGGAAAGGATCAAACGATCTGGTCAAGTGTATGTAATTGCCGGTTAATAGGTTAGTTTGTTGTAAATTATTACATATTACCGATTCACATGCTTCACTGATTTAACCTTGGTTCATCTGACTAAAATACTCCTGATGATGTTTGTCAACACGATAGATTTTTATCTATATATGATGCCTCGTCACACGAAAAGGTGTCATTTTGAAGGTAGCATTCTCGCTATGAATTGTATGTATATATGTCTTATTCTGAATTATAAAGCTTATTGGCCTTTGATAGAGATTATCAATTGTTTAATTGTTAATGTTTCAAAGCTCCACGTTGACCCCTTTCCATGTGGCTTGTCACACTTATCTTTCTTATATAAATCTGTCTTCTTGTCACAAGTGATGCTATTGAGGGATGGCTTGCCTCGTCCACTGATTCCGTTGACCCCGCACACTGATTCCGCTGACCCCGTCTACTGATTCCGTTGTACCCCGCCCACTGACTCAGCTGACCCCACCCTATGATTCCGCTGACCCAGTCCACTGATTCCGCTGACCCTGTCCACTGATTCCGTTGACCCCGCCCACTGATTCCGCTGACCCCGTCTACTGATTACGTTGACCCCGCCCACTGATTCCGCTGACCCCGTTCACTGATTCCGTTGACCTCGCCCACTGATTCCGCTGGCCCCGTCCACTGATTCCGTTGACCCCGCCGACTGATTCCGTTCACCCCACCCACTGATTCCGTTGACCCCGCCCACTGATTCCATTGACCTCGCCCACTGATTCTGCTGCCCCAACCCAATGATTCCGCTGGCCCCGCCCACTAAGCTCAAATGTGGAATGTACACTTCGATGTTAAACGGTCTTATTTTGCAAATTTTATGGCTAGTAACATGTGACAAAAAAAGATAAAATGATTAGTTGTTGACCTTAACATCCTAACTACAACATTAATAAGCTGTAGTAACGACGGTTACGTTACAAAGTCAACATAAATGCTTCACATAAATGTCAGCCAATGTTGGGCTTCAAAGTTCTCTTCCGGTATAAATGAATGATTTGATCGTTAATCCCTTCCAAAACAATGATGCTTTTTGGCGACCTTCAACAAAAACAATTAGGAAAACATTGTGTAAAATGAAGAAATTGTTTGAGGCAAGCAATTTCTTCATTTTACACAATGTTTTCTACCCAGCAAATTGAAAAGACTTTGTCGACTGCATCACTTTTCAATTTGAAACAGTCCAATTGTGCCGTCTGGTAATGGGCTAAGAAATCTGCAGTTACGATAAATATGTCTACCACCGACGATAAAAAAATCGAGACATTTTATCGGCAATTTAGGCCACCGGCCCAAGGAACTAATGAAAGCTCGTTTCGTCGTTTAGGACACTTTCAATGAATTTCGCTAATTAAGAAAGACATGAAATTCCTTATATATTATTCTGTAAAAAGAGTCTTTTGTTCTATTCTTAAGCCTGGTTTAAGAGAATTATACAATTCCTAGATTCCGTAATTTTTGCACTGGAAAAAGAAGTGAAAATCGGCAAAAAGTATGATTTAATTGGCACAAAGTAAGAAATAACGCTTCTTTTTTTTATTTATTTATTTTTTACATATCAATTCCAACCTTTTCCAATCATGAACTCGTGGTTTGAACGCGTAAAATTGCTATAAAGTCTGCGTAAATTAGAAATATATGAATACATTTCAAGAGATAACTTTTATTTAAAAGTTTTTTTTCTACCCAAATCGCCTAGCCATTTTAGCATTAAATAACACTGCTTTGGATATCTATGGTTTTCGACGTAGAAGATATGCTTCATTATTTTTCAAAGATAACTTAATTCTAAGTTTCGTCTATCAAAAACAGGCGTTGTGATTGGTCAAAAAAAGGTATTCATACCCCCACGATCAAAGTTTTGAACATGCAGCTATTCAGAATGCTTCCGCACAAAATAGTCCCATAAAAAGTGTCAAATTTGAAAAGGTTTTGCTATTTTCGCTCGATTCTTTTAAATCATAAGAAACGAAGATACGGAGGTATGAACCGAAAAACCTAATCACACTTATGTATTCATACACAAGTGTGATGATTTTTTTCAGTTCATACTTTCACGAAAAAAAAAATCTCTCCATCTCTTAAATAAATAATTGATCCGCTGTCTAGGACAAGCTACCTAAATGGCGCTACTTTATGACGTCACAACTGTTTGATTGTTGCTACGCCACAGAAGAAGAAAAAGAAATCTGAAAAAAAGGAAACTGGAGTAATGCTTATTACAAGCAATTTCTTGGTCATCCACAATGTTTTCAAAACAGAAATAAACTTTTAAAAAATATATCAACTAATATTATCGCCGGCAACTTCTTTGACATTAGTCCAGTTCTAAAGGGTGTCGTCTGGGGAAGGGAAAAAGTACAAAAAAAATGTGACTTTGAAAGTTTTTAGGATTTTGATATCTGTGAATAAAGTATAGACAATAATTTAGTTTAGAAAAAATTGAAAGATCATTTTTGTCACTTATGCAGGCTTTCCTGGATAGCGGACCAAATATGGTAAGGTAGAATGACTGTTTACTTGTAACATCTATCTTAGACAGCGAGGATAATGCGCGGATAGTGCGATCTAAGATGGATCGTTATTTGCGATTATCATTATCTTTAGTAGAGATTTTTTTCTAAAGTTTATTTGTGAAAGGTCACCACGAAGGCCTCCTTTGAATTATAACCCTTTCTCACAGAGTTCCCGCCTTTTGACGCCCCTCCGTCCTTATAAATCTTTTGAAAACATTATAGAAAATGTAAAATTTGCTTTGAACAAGCAATTTGGTAATTTTACACTATGTTTTCTGCCAAGAAAGACACAATATCTTAAAATCAAATCAATCTGCATCTTCTTTCAGTTCGGTTCATAATTTTGTCGTCTGGGAATAGGTTTAATGTGTATAATTTCCTTTTGAATACTATTCACTTCGATGTCACTGGAATTCACATAATTACTGTATTATTATTATCAAGAAAGAGCCATGACAGTTAACATTACGCAAATCTACCAAAATGCGATAAGATTTATTCCTGTTCAACATCTTAGCATTGTATGAATGGGACCCCTTCTTTCGCAGTCGGTCAGGTTATCGGTCCACTGTTTAGAAACCATGCTTTATATTGTTTAATACCTTGACTGCGTTTTCAATTGTTCAAACCCACTCATTATTAAAACAATCGCCTGCAGAGATCGAAAAGCCCAGAGGATGACTCAAAATCTTATGCTACCGCTTCTTGTATAAATTCCGTAACAAAAAAATGAGACGCATAAAGAAGAAATATGATGGAGAAATATATCAAAGCACCTATGTTTGAAATAAATGAAGATAAGAATACACTAGTGGTGTATCTAAATGAAAGACTGCTAGTTAATTATCTAGTCTAAAGTCTATATAATTTCAAAGATAAGACTTGTGAGCTTGGTAAAATAGATGTGCAAATATTAAGTTTAGGACCATCGAAGCTCTGTCGTAAGCATGGGAATGCCGTTCTATGGGTAACAATTGCGAATGGCGAGCGGGTAGTTCGCGTGAATGGCGAGCATGCAAACAATCTTTCGCACATTTGACAGAATTGAGAGATAGCCGGTCGCACATTGTGAGTTCTCTGACAACGCCCACTGACTCCGACAGGAAGTTCCACCTCAATATTAAACTTTGTGGCCAGTTACATTTAACAGAAATTAAAATCGTTAGTTGGCTACTCAAACGTCGTAACTGCGAATTGAAAAAAAATCAAACGTTTCCCTCAAAAAATCAGTATTTAATAGTTTATCATTGAAAAGTTTTCCACATTTTGTTAACTTTGTTATCTCCCACCTTACAATGGATATTTATCCCGTATATAGACATTTTAAATGTTACTTCTACCGTTATTACTCCAATTTTAGATCTAAATAAAACAAAGTGTAGTAATTTGCAATATTTTATGTACTAAGTTTTCTTACTAATACAGGGCAAAGTCTGTGTGGAAACTTGATTGTTGTATTGCTTAACTAGGGAATGAAGGAAGATTGCACTAAGCATTAAATAAAGAAGATTACACTAAACATTAAAGAAGTTGCTCATCTGTTTTTCTCTGTATTGGCACGTATTCCTTCTCCAACCAAGGCTATACCAGTGACATATCTGTACGCAAGGTTTTTCTTTAAACTAGGTCACGTATTGTTTCCTGGGGCGACTGATTTCATTTGACATTTGGCTCAAAAATGTTCATTCATTACAAGAACAATGATCCATTTAGATTTTTTGACAGAAAACTGGCTCTTCACTCCTACAACTGACGTTTGGATTATAACGATCTAAGAGTATATTACGACAGAACCCAGAAATGTTACAAATACAATGGTAAATAGTTCCCTTTAACCCATTTCCAGACGGCAAAATTTCAGTAGAATGATTGATTGATTGAATGTTTAACGCAACTTTTAACAGCATTTCAGTCATATCGCGGGGGCTTTAGCACTTAACAATTGGTTCCTGGTATTACCACACCAATACTACCACTACATCCTTTCCTAGCCTCCAGAATCTGAATGAATGTGCACCTTGTAAAATTGACAGATAAGCCGCTTTCAATAGGACAAAGTCGATTAGCCAATGAGATCATCCATTTTCCGGTTGTAGAATGGTGATTTCTCCCATCCATGCAAAAGTAATGGCGTTTGCATTCTTTTTATCCCTTGCCAAATCAACGTTGTTTGATATCTAAGTAAAACCTTGTCGGAGGGCAAATCACAGATCAATGGGAAGGAAGAAAATACCTGGCTAGTTGATCAATAAAAGTTGATTTTTTTGACTAATATTTTTAAATTTAAATGGAAATAGCGTTACAAGGTAACATGGTTACAGAAGGCCAACACATCTAAATCTACGTTCTCTCTTATTATGTTTACGCACAGGAAAAATTTTGGCCCCACCAAATGGTGGATACTCGTAAACGTACGTGATATGAGAATCTGGAGGCTCGATAAGGATGAAATGATAGTACTGCAGTGAGAAATACTAGGAAACATGGTTAGATGCTCCAGCCGCAACGTTAAACCGAAATACTGTAAAAAGTGTCACTCCTAGTGAATCACTCCTAGTGAAATTGTCCAGGATTGTTCGCGATCGCGTTCTTGCGATTTGCTGTAGGGTGCATATAGATTGAGACTTCTGTTCCAGAGTACGTACAAGCCTCCGCAAGTGTGTGTACAAATCATACTTACGTCCCGAAAAACAATATTAATATTACCTTTCTTGGTTGAAAACATTGTGGAAAATGAAGAAATTGCTTGTTGCAAGCAATTTCTTTATTCTACACAAGTTTTACCCAATTGCTTTTCTTTGAGGCGTCGAAAACACCATTATGTTGGAATGTGTTATCATATAGTCAAGTGTACAGGTTATTGTTAAGGGTTGTGTTCCAACAAACTGTCAAATCGAACTGATACTTGTTGAATGTTGCACGGATAACATCCGCTAAGGAGATTGGTCTGTTTAGATTTCATCCGCCATTATTTGTTTTTCCTCGACTGTTTTGTTGATCGTGGCACATTATCAGATGATTGTTAACGAGAATTTCTCCACCTTCCGACTGTATCATTATCCTGAAACCGCGAACTTATGTACAATTTACAAACTCGTCTGTCATTAATCTATATTCAACGCCAAAACATGACAACGCAATTGTGATCTCAATCAGCGCCTGTGATTAACCGCTCTTTTTTCGACAAGTCCGAATATATGTCACAAAGATCTAAACCAGCATGTTCAATGCAATGCGTCAGCTTTGATAGCTTAAGTTAACAGAAAAAAATTGAGGTCGTCTCAAAGTTCAAGGAGTGCAAACTGCCACTAAATCCATTGAATGCTTACGCCATAAAAAACAGTTCAGGAATATTGCTACTCTGCATTCAAGTTAATCTCCTAGGTATTTTGAGCTCACTTGAGCACATCGTGTACAAAATAATTTGATCAGAGTCTTCAAAGAATTTGCAGACGACAAATAAAGTGTGTTGAAAATTTCTAAAATATTTTTCTATTTAGGTAGAAAGCATTGTGGAAAATGAATAAATTGCTTGTCTTCATTTTCTACTTTGTTTCCCACAACTATTTTCTTAAGGGGCGTAAAAAGGAGGGATTGTGAGTGAATGGGTTAACTCGTATCTTTATCATGATAACGTTTTACAAAGATTTCTGAACAAAACTATGCTTTGCTAGCTTACAGTACTTTTCAGTACTTTGATTTACTCATTAGTCTTGAATCTTAAGCATAATGTCTATCCCGATAATACTTAAACATACCTAGTGAATATGAAAATAGCAATCTCCAGGCACAGTTGTCTTTCGTTACTCTCACCGTACATCTTAATGTCAAGATTCGTATCAAACCAAGTAAAGAAAAATGTAAAATTATTCTTTTGATTCGCGGTTTGAGTATAAGAAATAAGACTCAAGATATATCATATATACATTAAAACTTTATGATTTACCTTCAAACCGACGGACTACTTTCAGTTGACCGCTATAGGGTCAAATATCTCGTGGAGCATTATGTTTCTTTTTTTCTTATGTCTCTGTGTGTGTGTATGTTTAGCAAATTTTACTAAAAACATGCAACATTTTTAAACTTCGTATACAACTAGACCTAGATGATGTTTCTGTATAATCTAATATTAAACGCTGACATAAAAATTGGGGTCCAACAGACACTCAGACTCATTTAACAAGCAACTTTTAATTTCCCACACTGCTTTCCAAAGATTGAGGGGCGTAAAAGGCGAAATTTCGAGAGAACAGGTTAAACAATATCGCCATGTGTTTGATATAGTAATTAATGTTTTATGAGCCCATGCGTGACATTTCCAACAATTACACATGTGCGCCAAGTAAAGACTCAGACCAGCCTGTGCATCCGCACAGTCTGATCAGAGTCTTCACTCTGCGCTCTGTAGATAGATACTGATCCAAAGCTTCTTTAAACAATCAGCAATTGTTCTATTTGCCCCGAATGGCTGTCCAGGGTGCTCAATTTGTGCGAGTCACGCACATGCGAAATTGTAGGAAATGTCACGCATAGGCTCATATCATAGTTATAGTTAAATAGGGTATTTGTCTGCCACAACCGTTTACGGCTAAACTTCAAAAACCTTCAGAAAAAAACTTCAGATAAAAATGAAGACTGTAAAACAGTGTTGAATTCTTTACTGATTGAGCTCCACAATGACAATGGTATTAACATCAGATCATTCTGAGAGTCAATATTACTTATTTATCAGTCTCAAACTCGCAAAACCTGCGTCCTTTAAAACACTGAAGTGATTTAGTCATGACTTACCAGATCTGTGATTGATTGTTTCGATCAGATCTTTTCCGTTTCTATGTTTGTTTTTTCTACATGTTTTCGCCATTTTCTGTTTGTTCATGTATATGTTTGCATTGTTAGTGCCATTTGATGTCTTGTATGTTTGTGCCATCTTCATATTGTATGTTAGGGCCAAAAGCACTATTTTGTGCTGATTTGCTTATTAAATGAAATGATATGAAATGTTATTAATTTAATCATTCTTATATATTGACAGATTGCGTCTGTCAATCAAAACCATCAACAAATAAATAAAGAAATAGACCAAACAAATCAATCATTAAGACCGGATGTATTTTTTTTAAATCCGACATCGGCCGACATTTATGTGAATCCTCTATATTTGTTTGGCGCTTTAACGTCGAACCATAGCTTATTCCAACTTTATTTCAGACAACCAACTATTTCACTTTTTTTTACATGTCACTGACCATAAATCTTGGAAAATAACGCTGTCTGATATCTAAGTTGAACTTCCTGTTGGAGGTCACTGGGCGTGGTCACCAGTCCATCAATCATAATTCATTTAGAATAGAATGAATTCATAAATAGTTTGATTCTTGCAACCTGAATGTCAAGGAAAAGAACTATCATAAAATGGCGAAATTATTACGTTTGACATCTTCTTTGGATATATATATATATATATATATATATATATATATATATATATATATATATATATGTTGCTGACATTGTGATTTCACGGAGTTAAAAAATCAAATTAAAGCTTTTGCTATAAAACTGCTCCCAGGGTTAAACCGTAGCAGTAGGACCTTGAAATCCTCGCCATCTCTTTCAATCATTACCAAACAACAAAAATTTAGTCTGGTCTTAATTGAAGGAAGTTTCAGACGGCATTTCAAATTGCGTCGTATTAAGGAAATAAAAGCAAAGCATATAAACATTGTGAGAAAAGGGAGCGATTTCTTTCTACAAGTAATTACGCTTTTCCCCACAAAGTTTTCCAAGATTGTATTTCTTCAGGGCACCAGAAAACGTCATTGTGGGAAAGGTTTCGTAATATTCATTGATCTTGATTATGAGGATCAGCCTGTTAGTCCCGACCGAATTTTTGCCGACTATTTAAGAATCATACATACAAGCAATATATAATCACATTTTCTTCAATAAAGCATTTTCCATCACATTCTATTTAGAAGCAACATGTTTGAGTATCTGTTCTTGGTCTGTTGGTGTAATATACCTTATACGTCAACCGCCAAACATACTGGTTCAAATTCTTATCAAATTAATGATATTATGCCGTAATTTTATTGTTTATTGATATTGTGGTGTAAATTTGTTTAGTTTTACCTTTTTGTATCATGATATATAAACTAATCTATTTTTTTTAACCAATCCGCGTCTGACGGTTACTTATAAAGTGTTCTCTGTATATAAGCTGTAAGTCTTTTGCTTTTTAACCCTTTACAGTCTATTCAAATTTTAGACTTGTCCAAATTCAAAAGTTTTGCAGATGAAAATGAAATTTGGATTTAAGTCGAAAAATGACCATTCAGTATAGCAAAAAATTTGTGAAAAAGAAGAAATTGCTTGTGACAAGCATATTCTTCTTTTTCTACAATATTTTCACAATAATAAAATCACAGGGACGTAAAAACGAAGGATTAAACAGGGAAGGGATTAGTTTACATTATTCTAGTCGCATGTCGGTCTTCGCCAGGTGATACATTTTAGCCGTTGGATTATACCTACATTTAAAGTTGTCAGTCCGATTAGATCAGTTGGTAGAGCACTTGACTGCAAACCTCAAGATCACGAGTTCGAGCCCTGGGCTGACCATATCAACTAACAAAACTAATTGTATTTCGGATGAGACGTTAAACCGAGGTCACGTATGACGGTGCTATCAACCGGGAACGTTAAAGAACCAGGCGCGGCTCTCAGCAGTTTCGTCCTGTATCCTTGCACTATCCCCTGTAACAACTAACCGTCTTCTGGGGGCGTCGCTCATATGGGCATGTGCTACGGTAGCGACGATAAATAAACGAAAATACAAACATTTAAAGATAAAAACCAGGCCTGAAAACACCCTAAATTGTAAATGTTTGCTGCAAAGTGTCGTT
Source organism: Fragum fragum (assembly GCA_946902895.1). Lineage (NCBI taxonomy): Eukaryota > Metazoa > Mollusca > Bivalvia > Cardiida > Cardiidae > Fragum > Fragum fragum. Next base: position 4,858,188 of record OX336372.1, on the reverse strand, counting down.
TGGAAACAAGCAAAGAATCAATCTAAATGTAATCTGTTCTTCAAAGCGGTCTAATACGATTAGTAAGATTACTTTAGTGTAATTACTCTTTGAGTAAACAATTCTAGATTGGATCTTCGTCTAATTACGTACTTTTTATACATGTTCTCGGCTTTGTTGAAGAGCGATGAAATAGACCACCTCATAGTATTGTGGACCACAACTTTATAAGTGGGCGACCGAACGTCTGGTCGTGCCGACATCTGACCGATCGCGGTTGTTAATCAAAGAATCAATCGAACAATCAAATCATTATTGAGACAGGAAGCGAACTTTGAACTCAGTCATTCGCCGTCATTTGTGAAAAAGTTGTTGGTTTGGCGATTTAAAATTCGTAACTACAGCATGTTCAGATCACCAGCCAACAATTTCATTTTTTGTCAGATGTTACAGGTCGTAAATTTTGCTAAATAACAATACTTATTATCGAAGTGGAGCTTTCTGTTGGAGTAAAAAGGCGTGGCAATGGGAGTCATAAGGCGGGTCTGGCGATCTGTCGACTTTTGTGAAAACCTACGACATGTATCACTTACAAATAGGTTTCAACCCATTCCTCCTTAAGCTCGATTTTAACAAAGAAAGAAAGAAAACAAATAAATACAAAAAAATAAATACAAAAAAAAAAGAGAATGAAAACAACGTAAAATTCAATTTCTTCCTTGTCCACCGTTTTGTATACACTTAGGAAATCCGGAAGTCAGAATAGTTATGGTAAACCAGTATAATCTATAGAAGATGCCGATGCAAAAAATGCACAATTTCAAGTATATAATTATAATGATTGCTGAAATAGTTATACGAATTATATAAACAAATTTTAGTAATGAAACACTACTGAACGAGTTTTTCAGGGAACTAGATAGAGTGTTTTTGTAGTCATATAGCGTTAAAAACATGGCGTACATGTTAAACTTCCCAACGTCAAAGTCGTGTAGCTTTCGAACAAGCAACAAAACACGCGGTCTCAGTGTATATCTGTTACTAGCGGATGCTGACGGGTATCTACATATAAGGTCATAGGGTCATACTAGTGTTTATGCCATATGTATTCCGTCAAAAACAAGTGATTCTTATTACCCAACAGAGATATGAACATATTTTCACAAATTATAGACGGGTTATCTCAAAAATAGGAACGATAACCCTTCACTTTCTTTTCAAATTAAGAGATGTACCATCCAATACCATGACACATCAGGGTATGAGAAAAAGTTAATTTCTAAATGATATTTCTTTAATCAACTTTCTTGATATATACAGTGCCAGTTTTACGCTAGAATATACGTCTTCTTCAGTACTTCATAATTTCAGTACTTCATAATACGTCGTTATTACGAAACAGGAAAGGATAAAATCACCGAATTTAAGTATCTTTTCTGATGTTGAACGATGTTCTGTGAAATAGACTTGGTTGTACTTAAATTTCACAAAATTTATTTCACGTTGATTTTTCGTCTATACAAATAAGCAAAATTGGACACATACCGTTTTCAAATGACTCTATACAAGAATAACTGTCTCAGTAACGTACGATTTTTCTAATTTTTTTTTTTTTTTTTTTTTATATTTTTTTTCAGCTGAGAAGACCCTTTTCTTTCACAAACGCTTTAAAGAAGAAAAAGTCACTTTCAAATATTGATTTTTAACTTTAATGTATCCTAAAAAGACAAATAAATTTTACATTTCACCAATTCAAAATTGTCGTCTGCACCATATTTCAATTTGTTTAGGCAATTTCATAGTCTGGTAATGAATTAATAGTTACTGCTTAAAGTACAGTTTTAAACCCAACCGAGTCTTCAGATTTTTTTTAACCTATTTCATACAGTGACGCTTTTTGATGCCCAACAAGAAATTTCTTCATTTTCCACAGTGTTTTCTACCCAATATGTTAAAACAAATCCTTAAATTGTCGTATGCAACGCCTTTGGATCATGGGCAGTCGAAAAGTTTCCCTTGTAATAGGTTAAACAAAAAAATATACAAGTCATCCGTGCTTATTAAACCCTTTTCCGAATTCACCCGAGAACTCACTCATAGTTAAAGATGTCAAATTTTGTCTCATTTTTCGCCCTGTAATGATATAATGCCTCAAAACGGACATTTCATATCTAACAGACCGCTTAGAAAAAGGAGTCGGGTAATTAACGACTAGATTTATAAAGAAAGTAAGAAAATCGTAGCAAAGAATCGCATACCCTTTTCCTATTAGAGTGCTTCCAAAAATATAGCGCTCGAATAGTCGACACATGATTTACAGGGATATTAATAGGGTATATTGAATGAGTGGGCATGAAATACTAAATTTATCAAACGATTCATCAGATTACAGAAAAAAAAACGAGGCTATGCCGAGTTTATTATATTTTTTCATCAGTTTTAGATGTCAAGTTGAATAAATTCGATATTTTATGGGCACAAGTTTCATATTCTATGTAGGCCTTGAGTGTGACAAGTTTTTGCGCTATATAGACATAATTCTGACCTTCATCGATTTAAGATATTCTGCGAAACATAACGTCGTTGCAAATTGATGTCACAATCGGAACTCCTCGTTCAATTCTACGAATCAAACCTCGGATGTACATCGTTGGACTATTTCAAAATTCACGTGACAAACTTCCAAAATGGCGGTTTCCGTTATGCAAAGTAACTGCGATAAATGTATCTCATAAAGTTTTGTTCTTCAAAGGAAGGTTAATATCAGAGCAAAATAGGGCAGAACATAAAACAACACAAGGAAATTTATTTTTTTCAGCGATTTTGAGACTTTTATACCATCCAGGTTTATCGAGATTACGCGCTACGTTTTCTTACACTGTTTCCGGCTAGCATAATGCACCATTTTGTTACATAATGCTCCGCCTTATATACATCCGAGGTTTGATTCGTAGAATTGAACGAGGAGTTCCGATTGATTGATGTCACTATATGTATTATGTGACGTCATTTTCATGGTATCGAAAAAGATGTTATCATATACTTTAGTTCATTTACATATTCATTTCACTTGTGTAATATCACCCATGAAATGTCAAACGGGTTTATCAACGGTTTAATTTCACTCACACGTCGGAGGTCATATTATAATGTCTTTTGTACAAGCTTCCTCATCGTTTAGAAAGAAAGAAAATGGAAAAAGAAGAAAGAACGGAATGAAATCGAATTCGGAGACGCCGAAGATTCAGGAGTGTACCAATACTAACATTCATTATATACCTATAAACACTTATAGTAAAATATATACATTAACTGGATACGTCAGAAAAAAAAATCCACAACAGTTAGTGACAAATACGGTATGATAGTATCATAGCAGTTTTACAACCTAAAAAAGTTCGATTTACTAAATGAGAAAAAGTGTTGAAATATCGAGACGAAAGGGGAAATAAGAAAAATCATTTTTTCTCCTCTTCTCTCAATGTTGTCTTTCAAAGTTAATCTTGTTGCTATTCGTGATTTGTTATGATAACAATAGCTTAATATGGTGTATTTTTACTGTCTATTGCACTTCGAAAAGTCTTTAAAATGAGGACTTATTATTCATTAACAATTACAACCAAATAAAATTCAAAATTTATTTCAAGACACAAATTAGCTACGAAGAAAGAGCAAATATACGCCACACTTATCCATGACAATAAAGCTTTAAAGATTCAATCCCTTGTATACTGTATACAGCTTCCTTATTAGATAAGGTCGTTAAATTCTCAGCGGGTGGTTAATTGTATATCTCATTTGGGGAAGAGGGTCAAAAAAGAAAGATTTAACTGGGCCTTTAAGGCAGTCTAGGATGACGTCATAATGCTGTAGATAACGTCAACATACGAATAATCAAAGTGGTAAAGGGGAAGGAAGATACCTGTAGAAATACAGTTTTCCTTTATATTTCCGCGAAATTATTTAACAAAAAAGATAGATATGTAATAAATGCATTATTATGTTACGACTGCGATACAATATCTCGTATTTGCTTCTCGCTGTGGAGGAAAATTTGATATTCAACTCGACCTTCGGTCTATCAAAAGTTTCCTCCGTAGCTCATAGTAAATACAATAAGTTGTATCTCTATCGTATCACAAAATTCCGTATATTACATGCTTGGGACTTTCCATGTCTTCTAGAATGTTTTCGATACTAATTAATATGTCAGAGAAGGAGAAATATAGTGATCATCTGCTCTATATTTATCCTTAGTTTACACGGCATTTCTCTACTATCAAGATAAATAAACTCGACATTCTCGTAATTATATCGTAATTATAGCAATGAGAAGTTACAAAAATAAAATATTTCCCCGAATCTCTTATCAACATGGCGATAAGGTCTCAGTATATAACGAGAGGAGAAGACGCACTGTAAAACATAGCTTTACCTTATTCATGTAAATAATACGATGTTTGATACCTAATCGATTTACCCTTACCAGACGACTAAGTTTTAGACTGGTCAAAATTGAAAGGAGTTGCAAACGTCAATCTAAGTTAAATGAAATTTTACATTTTTTCAACTTTCTGGGTAGAAAACATTGTTTAAATGAAGAAATTGCTTGTAACAAGCCATTTCTTCATTTTACACAATGTTTTCCCATTTGTTTTCTTGAGGGGCGTCCAAAAGCGTCTTTGTGTACGAATAATTTAAGGACTATTTTCTTTGAAATTGTTCGATAAAGATGCTCCGAGGCGTACCCAATGGCTTACATTACGGTAATTTCATTCCATTTTCAATAAATCAATTTTCTGAACTATTTATTTGTCTGATATTTTATTAGCTTATTCATTTATTTGATTATATGGCATCAAGAATCTGTTTCAAAAAAAAATCTTAGATTAAAGATAAAGAATACAACCGATACTCAAGTAAAAATCCAAGGAAAACTTTTAATAAAATCAAGCGTTAATCGTGTCAAGCATTTTCTGGGTTTCCACCCATTAACCCATTACCAGACCACAAAATCAAAACCATAGGAGATTCAGGTGGCGGTTTTAAATTAATGAAATTTCTGGAATTTCTATCAACTCTCTGGATAGAAAAAATTGTCGAAAATGAAGAAATTGCATGTTGTTAGCACTTTCAACATTTAACACAATGTTTCCATTCTTTAAAGCGCCATTTTATGTGAATGGGCTATACACAGTTGTATACCATTCAGGAAATTTTACTGTGGATCTTCAAGAGCAGGAGTGATAAGATTTTCATAGCCACACTTAGCCAACTTCAGGCGTGTTGAAAATTATTTTCCTTCATGAGTAATTACTGATAATATAGCTATCAACTTTCATTCCACTGATAGTATTACATGGAAATTAATGGGTTTGTTTATTGACGTACACCCATGTATCGTTGGTTGAAAAAATAAATACGAGACTTCCGATCATATATACTGTACCGTAGCCAATGTAAACATAAAAGAGATTCATAAATCAGACAAAATCATGCGGTGAAAATACGAATGTATTTGGGTGAAAAATCGACAATGTGGCAGTGAAAACGCGTATGTATTGCAGTATAAACACGACGCATATGTTTAACGTTGAATGATATCAGAATTCCAGTACAAGGCACGGTTTAAAGCCACTCTTTTTAATAAACTTCCTTTTAGGGCTACGTGACTCTAAAAAAATCCTGAAATCCTAAACTTGTTTACAGACCCCCTATTAATAATTCCTGAATAGGTCGCAAGCTCGCTTTGAAAGCTTTGCCAAACAGGAAACGAAAATAACTATCGAAATTACTTATCAAAGTGATAATAGTTTTGCTTAACCAATTCGCAAACAGTGACGCTTTTAAACGCCCCTCAATATGAAAGCTTTGGAAAACATTGTGGAAAATGAAGAAATTGCTTGTTACAAGCAATTTCTTCATTATCCACAATGTTTTCTACTCCAAAAGGCAAAGGTTTTAAAGATTTCTTATACATTAAATTTTCGTCTGCATCTTCTTTCAATTTGGACAAGTCTAAAATTTTGCCGTCTAGTAATGGGTTAAGTGGTTGAATGGCTGATTAATTGAATTTTAACGCACCTTCCAACAATATTTGAGTTGAATCGCGGCGACTGATGTATCTAGTCATGATATACCACCATTTTCGCCCAGGTACGACAACAATTTTGTATTCGAGTTGCCAGCTGCTCGTCCCACTTAGGCGCATTATTTATCATTCGTTCATTCGTTACATACAGATGACGCACGTAGTAATGACGTTTGACAATTCACGGATGGCTAGCCCCACCCACTGACTCCGCTAACCACGCCAAATGACTCCCACGGGAAGGTCCACTTCGACATAAAACGTAGTTATTTTGCCATGTTTATGGCCCGTAACATGTAATCAAAAGTAAGAAATTTGGTTGGCGTTATAAACGTCGTAAATATAGCGCGCTGTAGTTACGACATTCAGGTTTTTTAAAAAAAGAAGTCATTTCTTCCCTATTGAAATTGAGGAATGGAATAAACTACCGATAAAATTACGTATTCAAACTCATTGTCTCGTTTTAAATGTTACCTCAATCGAAACAAAAACAATCCAAAAAAGTTGTATTCTTGCCGTGAAAGAAAGCTACAAGTCATCCATGCCCAAATTCGAAATAATTGCAGCTCTCTTAATCAGCATCTATTTTACAAAAACATTTTTGATCTGGAATAGGCTTTTAAACTCTCTTTCAGAATTTGATAACATTAACATAAACATGCTTCTTTTGGAAAAAGATGCTTTGACTAACCGCGACAATTAAAAGATTTTTTTAAGTCCATAACTTATCCGCGAAAGTAAAAGATTCTCGTAATTATATAATTATTCTTATTACATTCTTGCTTGATAAGTACAATATAAATGCAATATTGTACTATTAGAACACAAAAATGAACAATCTATTGTCTTACTTCTTCCATAACTCTTCCTTACTTTTTAGTCCTCTCTTCTTTCTAACCTTAATTGATGTAATATCATTTTTATTGAAGACTTTGATCAGACTGTGTGGATGAACGTATTGATCCCAGTCTTCACTCGGCGTACATGTGTAATAGGTGGAAATGTTATCCAAGGCTCATCACTTAGTTCACCAAGACTGCTTTTACAAAACGCACAATATTCCCTTGTCTGCGACAATCAACTTAATTTACAAAATATGTTACAAAAAATGTTCGAAAGTAATTCCACTGTCATTCATAAACGAATATCTGAATCTCCGCAAAATAAATATATTTGGAAAATAGGATCGAGGATCGAGCACAGGCCAGTTAGAATTACTCTTTTCATAAATAAACTGATCAATAATAGGTAGAAGGGAAAAAGACTGAAATAATACGTGTATTTCTGACTTGGTCTAGTTTTGACATCACTGTAATTGTTTTGCATTTTTACAACCACTCTTTCCTCGCTAATTAACTAGCATGCTAGTTTTTCATACGGATATGTAATATTACCGACCATATAACCTTACGATTTTTAAACCATGTTTGACCAGTAATTGCATATAATTGTTCATATTTATCCCAAATATTTTCCAGCTTTGGGCACTTACATGCTTATATGATGGGCTCCTGAATTCTGTAAAATTCTCGGTTCACACCCAAACAGGGTAATAGATTGACAGTCAGTATTATACCTAGTTAGGATCCCTAATCAGCTTTGCTAACTGGCAGGGTAAACCTACACACAACAACAATAAACAAGAGTACCATGATGGTCCTAAACCTCTCACCTGAATTGTCTGCTGTTTAAAAATTTCAATTAGAGCAAAATAACTGTAACCAGTTTCATGAAGATTGAGCCAAACTTTGGCTTCTATATTGTTAACAAAGAAATTATCATTATAACCCCCTTTCCTGTATTTTCTTATAGAAACTTCCCATAATCTATAAGGTTCATCTTTATGATCTAACTATTATTGTGGCCTCTAGAGGGTAAACAAAGAAAGGTTGATTAAGGCCCCTTTTCCAATGTTTTCCAAAGGAAGCTTCCTATAATCAATAGGGTTCATTCTTACGATCTAACAATTTTTCTGGGCAAGTTTTATGAAGAGTGGGCCAAAATAGTTGCCTCTAGAATGTAAACAAAGAAATTATCATTAAGGCCCCTTTTCCTGTGTTTTCTAATAGAACCTTCCAATAATCAATAGGGTTCATCCTCATGACCAAACAATTTTTCTGGCCAAGTTTCATGAAGATTGAGCCAAAATTGTGGCCTATAGAGTGCAAACAAAGGATTCTGTGTTTTCCAATAGAACCTTCCTATAATCAATTCGGTTCCTCCAAGTTTCATGAGGATCGGGTCAAAACGGAGGCCTCTAGAGTGTAAACACTTCAACTGTTGACGCCCCACGTCGCATGACGGACGACGCACGACAAACATTCAACGGTCACAAAAGCTAACCATGAGCACTTTGTTCTCAGGTGAGCTAAAAAAAGATAAATAAAAAAGAAGAAAAAGTCACAGATATTTTCTTCTTCACAAATGTTGTCAAAATACTATCTAAGTCAGTTGTGATAATCCAAAATCTGATTCTAGCGTACCAATCGATGGACCAAATTATGTTCTGAGATAATGAACGCTGCGAAGAACATGTTGTTGTCGCTAACATTGTTCATTTTTTATTTTCATTTTTCTGTTTATCATGAAATCGTCTGAATGGGTTTCCTTTGTCGATTTGTTGAAATACGTGTTTCTTATTGAGCTCTTCAGATTCGTGAAAGAAGTTGTAGCATTATTTTGCAGACACTTTTCGGTCTTTTTAATCGGCATATTTTTTCCTTTTTCTTTTTTTAAACGCGAATGTGACGACGTCATCTTGATATTACGCCATTAACTGCTCCGCAGAGACGTTATCCATAATTACATTAACTAATATTTTTTGATACATATCTCAACATTTTTTTACTTTAACTTAGAAACAGTTTTTTTAAATTTCGTCTCTGTCGCTTCTTGTTTTGGAATATTTTATCTTTATGACCTTTGTACAAAGCAATTTAAATCAACCAGGTCGTTTGTTGCGATACTGTCGACAAGAAGGGAAAATAGTATAGATAGTTTAGTGCGACGACCTCTTAAGTGTCTCTTCAATGTTTGGATACTTACTAGTATTGTTTACTAAACCAGTGATGTAGTTTTCTAGAGCTTGTCAGTAACGTAATGTCAATATTTCGTAAAGCTAAATTTAGTTTTATTTCTTCAATTATAGATACGTATACTTTATCTGTTTTTAACTATTTCCTTGTTAGTACAACTGTAGTCTTGCAAAAGTCATCCCGGGTTTTAATTAACCCATTACCAGTCAACAAAATTTCAGACTGGTCAATATTTAAAGCCATATCTGCCCTCCGAGGAAGAAAAAATAGTTGAAACAATCTATCGAATATATTTGTTCCCTAAAGCAAACAATTGCCCTTTCTTATCGATTTTCTTGTGTATTTTTCTCTCTCTCTTTTTTTTTTTTTGGGGGGGGGGAGTATGGCTTTAGGGAATTTGTATTGAAATCGGTTAAGCGCATTTTGTCACTCTGCTTTATAGTTAATTAAAAAATGAAGAAAAAATAATTTGATACAATCTATGTGTTGATCTTCTTTATTCATAAGTCTAATCATGAATTATTTACCTTTTTTCGTTTAATGAAATTGTCACAATACAATTTAGAACGGCTCTCAATTCTTGTGTCGTAAGCTTGAATCTTGTCTCGGGAAACATTCTGTATGACAACTGGCATTTAATAAGCCACTGCAACGAGTATCATTTGTACCTATTAATTGAGCAAATAATTAGGAATGCGCTTAACACAGACGACAAAATTTAAGACTGGTCCCTTTCGGACTGATGAAATTAAATTGATTCATTTTTCGGTCTTTTTAAATAGTAATGTATGGTTGAAAACAAAGAAATACATGTTGCTTGTAAAAACAAATTTCTGCAAGGTTCAAAAATGTTTTTCAAACCCACCTTTTCTTTGGGAGCGTCAAAAAGCGGGATTGAGTGGTGATGGTTTAAGTGGGATGAAAAGTTGGTGGTTGTGATTGAATAATGTGGATCTGCTAGCGTGGAAAACTACAGGTATTCATGGTAAGCTGGTTTATTTGACGCGATATAACTGAAATTGTTGAAAGTGGCGTTAAACCCCTCTCAATCAAATAACATCTTGCCGCGAATTCGTTATATCTTCTCCTTTTCCCCCCATGCTTCATATTTTCCTAATTACAATTGGTTAATACATTCCCATTTGATCCTTTCTTTTACGCCCCTCAAGAATAAAGGCCTTGGAAAGCATTGAAAACATAGAAGAAATTGCATGTTTCAAGCAATTTCTTCAATGTCCACAACATTTTTTCAAACCAAAAATCAAAGATCTTTTGAATTTCATAAACCTAATATTGTCGTCTGCATCTTCTTTCAATTAGAACTAATCTAATATTTTGTCATGTGGGAAAGGGTTAAAAGTTCAAGTAGTTCTGATTATTCCTGTGTCTTCCAACACTATCATTTAAAGTTCTATGAGAAACTCCATTCAGGGAACTTTTAAAAGTGAAAAGATTGAAATTCTCGGAGATCCGGTATACATCTATGCTCTGACTCATTTATAAGGTTTGAGATTGTTTGTTTGAATGGGGTTTTTTTTCGCCGCTTTCAACAATCTTTCAGTTATATCGCGGAGGCTGGAGCACCTAAAAATGGAATCCTGGTATTTCTCACACCAGTACTACCATTACATCCTTTCCTAGCCTCCAGCTGCTATCCCACATTATCGACCCATTGGTGAGAGACAAATAGTCGGAAAGGACGAGTGCCGCCGTCGGGGATCGAACCCGGGACCTCTAGATTGACAGTCCGACGCGCTACCAACTGCGCTATGACGGCGGCTTTATAAGGTTTGGGAGCACTCTTAAAAATAGGAAAATGCATATTCAAGGCTATTTCACCTATTCTGGCTTTAACCCATTTAGGATTCATACCAATGATTGAGAATTTCTGATTAACGGATCGCAGACCACGCCCACTGAGTTTCAACAGGAATTCTTACTTTGATATTAACCCATTCCAACACAGTGACGCTTTTGGACGCCCCTCAAGAAAGATATTTGAGAAAACATTGTGTAAAATGAAGAAATTGCTTGTAACAAGCAATTTCTTCATTTTATACAATATTTTCTCTCATGAAAGTTGAAGAAATCTACAATTTCATTAACTTGAAATTGTCGTCTGCAACTCTTTTCAATTTGGACTAGTCTAAAATTTTGTCGTCTGGTAATGGGTTAAGCGGCATTGTTTTGACAAAAATATGGCCAGTTACAGGAAACAAACAAGTTGAATGATTGGTTGGCCTCCTCAGTTTCGTAATTTGAATATGCTGAAGTTACATTTAAGTCACCAAACCAACATAAATAATTGACAAAAAATTCGGCCAAAGTTCAAAGTTCACTTCCGTTCCAAATGAATGATTTGATTGGTTAAGTAATTCTTTGACTGATTGCGATTCCCCCAAAAGTGAGAATGCCTTGGATAACCCATAACTGTTTAGGTTATACATATAAATTCACTACTTCTAATCTATTCTTAGCTAGCAAAGCGTGAGCTTTGATAGCTCAAGTAAACAGACAAAATATCAAGGTGGTCTCATAGTTCAACGAGTGCAAACTGCCACTGGAGGCTTAACCACTGAATGTCTACGCCATAAAAATAGTTCTTATGTGTTTCAGGAATATTGCAAACTCTGTTCATATTGTAGAGAACTCTGTCAAAAGCATGCTATTTAACCAATTCCAACTCAATTCCGCTTTTTAAGTATCTCAAGAAAAAATGCTTTCAGAAACATTGTAGAAAAGGAAGAAATTGCTTGTAACAAGCAATTTCTTCATTGTCCACAATGTTTTCTATCCAACAAGGGAAAGGAATTTCTAGATTCAACGATGCTTTGATAGCTTATAGTACTTCCCGTACTTTGATTTTTAAAGAAAAATGATTATCTTTAGTGTCTGCGGTTAATTCTTTCCTCGTGTAACCGTCCGTGTTAATTTCGTAAACGAATTATATATATGCATAAGAAAATTAATGAATTAGATTTAAAAGAAAAGATATCAATATGTGAATCAGTTTTATGTCAGCCGGATTAGGCCAAGTTGTTAAAGCATCTAGGTGGATCTCTATAAAATTGATAAATTACTTGTAACGGATTTCAAATTCCTCCTTCCTTGGCCTATGTGATGAAAGCTACTAAATGATATATAATAGAATATTGATGTCCTGTCATTATAAGTGTACCCTCGAATTGTCAAAACGTCTTCTATCATTGTTCTCAATACACTGCCGTCTGCAGCTAATCTTGTCGTCTGTAACAAATCAAGTTCTATAAAAGAAATCGTCGATGAAAGATCAGAAATAGCAAAGATTTCCAATAAAAAGATAGAGGCAGACACGACTGCTGTCAAGCCTTGCAATCTAGCAAACCAATCATTTCTCGCACTTATTGTTTAAGTTGTACCCTTTCTCTCCTAGTTTTCTTATTCAGAAATACGACGATCTATATGATAATTTTTTTTTATATTTTATTCGACTTTACAATTGGTGCCTTATGCCGGTGTAGTACCTCGGTCTTTCTCTGTACCCTGTTGGAGAAGGCACCTAAATAAAAATAATAATAAAAACGGATGAATTTGTTCAAAACCAGTTCACAATGAGAGATAGGAGACGAATTAAAATAACATAATATACAGGACTAAAGGGTTGGTTGTATGACCAGGGTTTAATTTAGACGAGGGCAATTCTTAACCCAGGAGTTGAAAGACTTTGGTTCAAATCCGCTTCGTTTACTTAGGCGCAGTATATTGTTACCCGCCTTCGTCCTAGATTACCTGTACTAAATCAACAGTGTGAAATCCACTCATACACTGTAGTTTTATGAACACGTAGCATTAGATGAGGTGAAGGACTCGAGATAACCCTTTCCTGATTTTTACATGCCTGTGATTTTAGTATCTGATCTTTAGTTTCCCGAGATTTTATGATTCAGAAAACATTGTAGAAAAAAAAGAAAGTGCTTGTAGCACGCAATATCGTCCACAATATTTTCTACCCTACTGAATGGTTATTTTTCAAACTAAATCCATTTTGAAATCTCGTCTGAAAAATCTTTGACTTTGGACAGGTCTAAAATTTTTGCAAAACAGAATAGGGTTAAAGATGTCTATAGTTCGAATGCAATATACCCCTTTTAAAACAAATTCCTATCTTTCTTAATGACAAGAGACTTTATTGCGAAAACCCTTGTCAAAACTGATCCGTATTTTAGTTAATCATTGTTTGGTGACTAAAACTCCGCAACTACAATAGCTACCATATTTTGGACGCTTATAGTAATTGTTGAATTTATTCTACGATTGTTGATTGTATGCCTTATATATATATTTTCTAAGAGACCGATTTTCATAAAACAGTAGGCAAATGTACGCCTTATTTTATATAGGAGACCTTTCACCTAATCTTTGCTGAAAAAAAACTAAAACAAGTCAGATTATCTACATTTGTCTTTCTTTATTTCATTTTGGGGAAAGAAATGTTACCAAGATAAAAAAGAAGTGTGGATTGTGATAAATCAGAGAATTATGATAACTGTAATGACTAAGTCCTTTAGGTTTCCAGTTTTATTCTAATTGTTAGATTCATTACAAACTCCCTTGGTGTCTATTTCATGTTCTAATGATGAGTCGGGAGGTAAAAAGCTGAAAATAGACATATTAACAGCCTGTTACCAGATGTATCTATCTATCTATCTATATATACTGCCCAACTCCCCTTTCGGGTATTACTGGCAGGTGTGCGTCTGTGCTGGAATAAAAACTGTTAGACATTTGTTAGGGTGCAAACTTTTAAAAGTATTGTGAGTGTTAGATTAAAAGAGCTGATAAAACATATTTTGGTAATTCAGGGACGGCTCACTATCTGAAAAGAATCGAGACTCTTTTTGAACGCTGCAATATCAGGTTGCTGTACAATTGTTTCTGGTAAGCTGTTCCATAGTATCACTGTGTAGGGAAAAAAAAGAATATTTAAAGTAGGCTGCATTTGTGTGGATCTGTCTGAAAGATGCTGTGTGCATATGTCGGGTGGTCCTCACTGGTCTTTCAAGATAAGCTGGTACTGGCACTGCAACAAAATTATTAACAATTTTATAGAACATGGTGACTCTGGAAATGTCTCGTCTGTATTGAAGAGTTTCCCAACCAAGCTCCTTCTGCATGCAGGTAACACTGTCATAATAAGAGAAATTATTTTGAACCCATCTTGCCGCTCTACGTTGTACTTTTTCCACTTTGTTGATATAGATTTTTGTGAAGAGGCTCCAAACTGTTGATGCGTATTCTACCTGGGGTCTCACTAATGTTTTGTACGCTATTTCTCTGATCTTCTTATTTTTGGTCTGGATGTTTCGGCGGAGAAAACCTAAAGTTTTATTAGCATTTGATGTTATATTGTCAATGTGTTTGTTCCAGGAAAGATCTCCAGATATTGTGACTCCTAGGTATTTGGCATTGTCCACAGTCTCTAGTACTTGTCCATGTAATCTGTAATCAAAGGAAATCTTTTTCTTCTTTTTAGTAATATTTATGACAATGCGTTTGCTGGGGTTAAACTCCATTTCCCACTTTTTCTCCCACTTCATTAACCTGCCTAGATCTTCTTGTAGGGTTAAACAGTCTTGCCTGTTGTTTATGGCTAAATAAACGGCAGTGTCATCTGCAAACAAACGAACTTGGGATGTGATGTTATTTGGAAGGTCATTTATATACAAAAGAAACAAAAGAGGGCCAAGTACAGATCCCTGAGGTACTCCAGACGTGACTGGTACTTCTGATGAGCATCCACCTTCTAAGACTACTTTTTGTGTTCTGCCTATTAGAAAAGATTTAATCAACAAAAGGGTAGCATTGTTAACACCATGTTCCTGCAATTTGTACAAAAGTTTTAAGTGGCTAACTTTGTCAAAAGCCTTGCTGAAGTCTAATAAAACTAGATCAGTCTGTTTCCTTCAGTATTGTTTCTGGCAAGATGGTCGGTCAGTTGAAGTAGCTGGGTTTCGCATGAACGCCTTTCTCTAAAACCATGCTGCAAGTCATAAAGAATAATTATTGTTGTCAAAATCTTTATCTATAAGTTAAATTTGAGGCTACAAAATGTTCTAGAACTTTACACAATATACACGTTAAAGATATAGATCTGTAATTTGCAGGATCTTCTTTGTTTCCTTTCTTGAAGAGTGGAGTCACGTTTGCTTTTGTCCAAACCTGGGGAAGAGTGCCTGTGTCAAGGGATTTCTGAAAGAGAATTTGTAAGATCGAGGAATTTTGATAACATACGTTTTTTAGTACAAGAGGTTTGATATTGTCTGGTCCTGCTGCTTTGTCTGGTTTCAGGTTGGAAATAAGTTTTTGTACTCCACTGGTGCAAATAGTGATGTTCGGGGTATTTGATGAAAGAGGAAGAAAATACATTTTGTCTTATAGATGAAAGGCAGGACTGAGCCAAAGAAATTGGTGTCATTGGGGTGAAGACTGACTGGAACTGTTGATTTAGAATATTCGCCTTTTCTGTGTTGTCCGATTTGATGGAACCTGAAATTTTATCGAGAAGGGGGGCTACTCCGGTTGCGTCTTGCTTGGCATTCTTTATCAGACTGAAAAGTTTTTTATTGATAAATCTTGTGGCTTTCTCTTTGTCTTTAGTGGTTCCATCTAGGCATAAAATATATTCAATATAATTAATATAGGAAACTTTTATTTGATTTTTGATGTTTCTTTTTAGAGCCTTAAGAGCAGTCTTCATCTTGTAGCTTCCTTCTTTCTTCAATCTGAAATAGAGTTGATCCCCTTTTCTGGTAAGGCGTTTTATAGGCTGTGTAATCCATGGAAGTGATCTCTTGTGGCCAAGTCGTTTTGTTGGAACATATTTCTCGATACATGTGGAGATTGCATCTGAAAATTTTAACCAAATTTCTTCAACAGAATTAGAGTGATGATCTTTCAGGATTTCATTTTTAACTTGCTCCATGTAGATTTTAAAGCTACCCCAGTCAGCTTTTTTGTACAGATGAACCTGTCTAGGTTGTTGTTTTGTCATCTGTGGCTTTGTATCTGCAAAAATAGAGACAATACTATGGTCCGATAGACCCGGAAGACATTTTACATTTTTAATTAAAGTGTGGTTTGATGTTAGGAAAAGGTCCAGTGTATTTTCTCCTCTGCTGTTTTCTGTTACCATCTGAGTGAGGTTGAAATCTGAAAGCAAGTCATTAAATTCTTCATACAACTTGGTATAACTGCATCCTGACTTCAATACTGGTATATGATCACAGTTCCATGAGAATTTTGGTAAGTTAAAATCGCTTAGCACCCAAAACGATCCTTTAAGGTTTCTTGTCAGGTCTAAGGACTTTTTGAACTCGTTAAAGCTGTGGATGTCTGATTCTTTCGGTCTGTAGTAGGCTGCGATATAAAGAGGTTTACATGTTTTGACCTGTAATTTAATCCAAATAATTTCACAATCAGTCTTTAGTGCACATAGAAATGCGTAAATACTCTAAATAGTAATCATAAGTCAAGGTCCTAGTCTATATGTGCCTTGTAGAAAGAAATTTCTATATAGAAAGTAAACAACTTTCTATAACCTATGACCTTTCTAAGAATTCTAACCATCCTTCTTTCGATTTCATGAATTGCCTAAAATGTCCCCTTTTCTAATATTAAAAAAAACATGCAAAGTAGATTCAATTCAGGCTGCGCACTTCTGCAGAATGATCTGTATATGCATTGCACCATCAAGCAATTATTCCTCTAAATTTCAATCTAAACTTCACTTTACGGAAGAAGCCATTTAATGTTAGGCGTGACCTCATAAATCATGTAATTACAACCTAAATAGCAATTATCCAAAATTGACAGTTCACATAATTATCTAAAACACCATTATCTGCCACAATCTTGCTTTACTTACACTGTGGATGACCACATCTCTAGGTTCTAGCTAAACTCTGTGAAAACAATACCTAAATTTGACAAAATGGACGACTAAATTTTCTATTAAGTTTATTGTACGGACTGCTTTGCCCGAAAACCCCAAAAATTGACATTGACTATTCTACGGACCTAATTTGACCAAAACTAAATTACTGTGACAGAACAATAACTATTGCTTTTTTACCGTTTATCAAACTGGTCCAAATTCAAAGGCTTTGCAGACGGCAATTTAAAGTTGATTCTATTTGAAATGGAGTCTTTAAGTAGGGTAGGATATATTGTGGAAGTAGAAATAGCATGTTACCTTTAGAGCATTATTTTGAAAAAAACTGATGAAGAGGACTCTCAAATATTGCAAAATGAATATAAACAAACCTCCGGACCTTCTTTGCTTGTCACATGAATATTTTAAAGATGTTGTCTCTATTCCTCTGTAAAATAGGGCACTAAATCTTCCTGTGTGCAGGTTTAAAATCAGAGTGTTGTCTGATAAAATGAACATGGTGTTTAACAAGATTTTTATGCAAATGTGCAGTTTTAACTTTAAATTGGCAAAACTTGCGTAAATTTTGCTTATACAATTAGTTTCCGTAATATTAAGTTTATATATGTTTCTGTATACTAGTGTTTATGCATAAACATATGCCATTATAACATTATCCAGGTATGGTCATACGACTTCCATCAGAGATATCACCACACTGTTCTCTAAAGCTTGTCTGGAAAGATTCATTTTCAGCCAAAAATTAGGGTAAAAGAGGCTAGGAATGGCCGCAATTTCCTATAAAGAGAAAAATACACCTTTTCTGAACCAAACCTATCGATGAAACCAACTGTTATTGTTTAAAGCATTATCATCCATACACTTTCTTCTCCGTTATTCAATGTTGAATATTTGTGATAAAGGTACAAAATGCTTATAAATACAAGTGGGGGTGTCCTTGTTGCTTTAAGAGCTCGATCTAGACCTTTTCCAGTGTGGATTTAGATGTGTTTCTATTCAGGATGGATTCAGGATGTTTTTCTTGGGAATGTCCGTGTGCTCTTTTCTGATATTTCAATACTCCAACCATATCTTGACACACATATAGCTTTTACGGGTTAGGTAGCTCATAGAAATAAAAAAAAGGATGCGCCTAAAAAGATAATTGACTACAATACCGTTCCGTTTCAACACACAACATTTTAATTTGATACATTAACCGTTTCCCAAACAACAAAATTATACACTGGTCCAAATTGAAAGGAATTGCAGACGACATTTCAAAGTTTATGAAATTTTAGATACCACAATGTCTTCTCGAGGGTAGTCAAAAAGCGTCCTTGTGTGGGAATGGGTTAAGATGTTAGTGTTCTAAAACAGTGCAGTTTCCTAAATGATATAATGGAATATTGATAACCTGTCTGTATAAGTATACCCTCGTATTGCTATGTCGTCTGCCATTATTGTTCTCATAACTACTGCCGTCTGCAGCTAATCTTGCCTTCTGTAACAAATCAACTTCTATCAAAGATTCGTATGAGAAATCAGAAATAGCCACAATTTCCAATAAATAGATAGAAGGAGACACGAATGCTGTCAACCCATCTAATCAATGATATCGCCCTATTGTGAACATACTTGTCAGTTATACATTTTATTCTTTCATCCTGTTTTAGACAGCGGGTGATAAGGGTTGGTCAAAATTTCTTTCTTGGAAAGTAAGGATAATTTCATAGGTGATGGGGATACGAATCAAGGGAATTTAATGAAAAATAGTTTGATTGCGAAGCGCTCTAGAACACTTACAATACAGATGTTTTCACGTCGCTGAAAGAGAGGCATCGGCTAACCAATTTTACAGCTGGGTAGACTGAGGCTGGAATTAACACATCCCGATAACGATGGGGCTCGAACCTGGGACCTTCAGATAACGAGTCAAACCACTATACCACTCGGTCATAGAGGCAGTCATTCGTACTTTCCCTTCGATGAGATATCAATTCTGTTTTACTACAGACTCTGCCAGATTATCACTACGTGAGATTCAATATGATTAATTTAAATACTGAATGGTCTCATGTATACTTACAGTATAGTGAAAATATGTGTTTATAAAAGGAGGTAAAAAGAAAAGTGAGGGTCGGCCTCCTTTGCTGCCTCTCTAAATGACATCGTCATTATAGTTTTTATTGTAAGCATCAATATTATGAAAAATATATTCGTTTTAAGCTATATATCTAATTCATATTTAAAAATTTGGCAACTGGCAAACTAATGAAAATAATTAATGAAAAAAAAAAAAAACAATTTCGATTTTTTACGTGAGGGTTAGGTCTTGCGCTTTCTATATCTGTTCATGAAATCTCAATGACCAAATACAGTGTAAAACAATGAAATCAGACAGATGTTAAATCGATAAGTTTATTTTGAATTAAAGATTAGCGCCATTGTTTAATAAAAAAGAATCTTAAAAGTTCCTAGCTCTTTACGCCGCAGATAATAAAGTGTGTAAAATTAGAGTTCACGTTTTTGTCACAAATAGAGCTAATGTATTAAACCGACTGGCACACATTACTACCCATCACCGCGACGTAGGGAAAGATAGAGATATAAGTGTGTAGAGTACTGTTTTCTACGAATTTATCGCCTGTGCTCAAACTGTTTGTATGATTCCAAAGCCTCTCGACAATAATGAGATTTGTTTTCCTCGTAGAACCCATGACAAATATCTCTACCATCCATCATTCCGTCAATTTGACAGGTTATTGTCTAATCCAATCACTGTAACTGATCACTTTACATCTACAACAATATAGCATTTCTTCATGTGTATCGATAAAACGACAAAAATAGGGTGCAATGTAAGGCACCATCCTCTGCTGGTTGCTGAATATCGAATTCGATGTCACATTAATCCGATTCCTTCAGCTATAAAAGAATAAGGCTTGATGCAAAATTATTTTGATTTATACAAAAGTTCGCTGATCTCGACTAATGCAGTGATGCTTTCTAGAAACCATTTGATCATTCTTTCACAATAAGTGTGCACTTAAGACCTCCAGCTGAAATTCATCAACCCATTCCCACTCAAGCCCTCCTTTTACGCCCCTCAATTAAAGAGCCTTGGAAAACATTGTGGAATTTGAAGTAACTGCTTGTATCAAGCAATTTCTTCATTATCCACGATGTTTTATACCCAAAAAAGACGAAAGAAATGAAAATATCGCTTTGAAACTGTCGTCTGCAACTTCTTTCAATTTTGACCAGTCTAAAATGTTGTTGTGTGGGAATGGGTTAACAAAATATTATTCTCATCCTATGTCTATAATTGAAGTGGTGTGATCTTACTGGTTGTGTCCATCCGATCTAGATTTCGAATACATTTCATTTGATTATAAAGTTTGGAAATATAATTTTGGAGCTTATCAGAATTGAATGGTACCATATTGTGAGATCTTTAAAATACACGTTTTTTTTCAAGCGTGGAACTAAATATTATTCAAGTTCTGTTAGTTGATTAGAAAAGCTTTATATTATGACTAATCAACACTTATCCAGTACCTCACTGTAGGCCCTAAATACTAATCAAAGCACTGAAAGTACTGTAAGCTAATAGAGCATAGTTTTGTTTAGTAATCATCTTTGCAAAAGGTTATCATGATAAAAAACGAGGTTAAAGTAAACCGGGTGCTAATCCATTACAGCATGGCAAAATCTTAAACTGGTTTAAATTGAAAAAAGTTGCAGACGACAATTTAAAGTTTGTTTTATTTAGTAAATATTTTGCTTGTTGGGTAGAAATTATTATGGACTATGCTTGAAATTGCTTGCTTTTCTCTTGAGGTGCTTAAAGAGCGGAATTGTGTTAAATAACATGGTTTTAAAGGGAGGTATCGATGTTTCTGAGACCTAGATAAGAAAAATCGCCAAAAGATACGCTAAAACGGACGCTTAATACTTAAATTTGAGTCAGATATTGTCTTTGCGGTAATCTGATAGGCTTAAAGAAGCCTTTTCTGGTTATTTGGGAATGGTTCAGCGGAATTCCAGGTTACTTTTAGATATCACGGTATTTGGTTGTCGACACCGCATGACTTCATTTGCATATGACCCGGAAGGTAACTAATAGACAAGCGAAATGAATCAATGACCTCATTATGTCACATCAAATGGTTTGCGCAAAACAATGGTAAGTGTCTATATTCGTATTAATGCTTTTGACAGTTTGTACTGATCTCTACATGACCTTAGTTTTCGACGGGCCATAAAACAACATTCATTCATTCTCTACAGAAGAACGGCTAGCAAACATAACTTCCGATGACGTGTTGCTGACGTATTGATGACGTTGCTTGAGCAAAATCAAACTGAAAACGGGATTCCAACGGTAATAAGCACCGCATGAATGACCCAATATTCTTTGCAACATCTAAAAATAGATTAATAGCCTATGTAGACTATTAGGGAAAAACCGTTGTTTATTCAGATAAACGGCCTCTGATTAAAGCAAAACTATTTTTCAAAATATTGTATTGAAGTAGTACACGAAAGGGAATAAGAATAATCAAAATCTGTGAAATGAAAAAAACAACATCGATACTTACCTTTAAAACAGTTCGCTACAATTTGAATAGAATTTGCAATATTCTTGAAATACATAAGAACTTTTTATGGCGTAGACATTCAACAGATTCAGTGGTTAAGCATCAAGTGCAGTTAGCACTCCATGAACTCTGAGACGACCTCAAAATTGTGTCTGTTAACTTAAGCTATCACAGCTTACGCTTTGCTAGCTAAAACAAATCCGCTTCTTTGAAACCTTTCACAATTGAATCGGCAGTGATGAGCCTTGACTTGAACTTTCATAATATTTCTTCGTGAAATTTTGATCAGATATTTAACATTGCCTTTGAGGGTGCGCTTATCAGCATTGACAAATAACAAAATATGATATTTTCAAGTCCTTTATCTGAGACCATAGTATAATTTCTTGCAAGAATGTATGTCCCTAGGGTGGACATACCTTAAATTCTTTAGAAGGAAACATTGATTACGTGATAAAATGGAATTTATGGGAGGCTTGTTAGCATTATTTACATCTTATAGTGAAAACTTAAAAACATCTTCCTTAGTGCCATTATTTAGATTAATTATATTCAGATGAAAATCTACATACAGTGCCATTTTAGGTTATTGCAGGAATCTTTGGCAGGATCATAGCCAAAAATTTTACTTGTTGGTCTTAACAATAGCATTTGAGAGGTAAAGAGTTCTTTGAGTAGTATCATTAAGCTATTCTTGGCATGAAGTTTAAGTTAAGCTATTGTGCTTGTGATTTTTTCATTTATCAGGATCAACTAAAGTTGTTTGAAATAGCTTATTTCCCTTAAATTAGTCCAGATGCCATGGTAACGTAAATAAACACACTATGTGAAACAGCGATGCAGACATTATTTTATAAAGAAATAACCAAAAAGCTCCAAAAATGTTCTTTCTACTAATATACTGGACTAGATTTTGGCAGTTTGAATGTTACATTGGCTGGTTGCCACCTATAAATATAGGTTAATATCATACACAAAGAAGTCAAACCTTAAGGCCTATAGGTTTGACATTTGGCCTATGAGATCAGAGCCCCTGTGCTGGTATGTTGGCTCCGCCTGGGTGCATCCTATTACACACAGGAGCAAAGAATATGTTCTAAATAAAATTCTTTGTTCATAAACAAATTATCAGACACAGGGTCTTAATATTTTCCAATTGGTATCACCCTGTGGTCTTCTATGAACGAATTTATGATCATTTCCCTGGCTTGTCACGTGAACATCGCCAGGGCGCGTCCAATTTCACACAGAAACAAAGGAGGATATTTTTAAATATCTTTTAACTGACCAACAATAATGCAAAGAGCTTATATATTCTCATCTTACATTACCTGTTGCCTCTCTGCCAAAGTGCTTAGATTCATTACCCCCGGTTGTCAATTGTGTGCCGTCCGGGTGCACCGTATTTTTCATAAAAACAAAGAAATAATTATTGAAAAGTTATCTCATAACAAACGAGATTAGATAATTTTATATCATCTGGTGGCCTTGTTTGAATAATGCCACTGGGGTTCCTATTAGGCACCTGCATTTAAACCTCAATAACACAAATACTATTAAAATAGTATACAAAAACTTAACCAAGATGCCGATCTCAATCTCTCGTATAGTGGAAATAATTGGGCTTATCATATCAGACATTGAATGAATTTGGTTTAAGCTATATTTGGATACAACAAACACTCTGGCTGTCGACATCACAGATTAGAAATATATTGTTAATATATAAATATGAATACGAACCTGAAGATTATCTAGACAGGAGGGGATTTGAAGAGAAGTTCGAATTTGTATATATACATGTAGTGTAATATGAGTCTCAGAGAATGAGCACCATTTCCTGATGACATGCCCGCGCTATTATAATCTTGTGAAAAGTGATTGTTGAAAGCGGCGTAAAACCCAATTCAAACAAAGCCTTACTTTTGCCACTGGCCTTCACTAAATGAATTCGAGTCACTTATATCATATAAAGATTCAAAAATTCTCTTCAACCTTTCCGGATTAATCTAGTATGCTTTTAAAGAAAGAGTCGATTCATAATCAAACCCTGCGAAAGATTAATTAACCCGAAACTAAGAGTATATATATTAAAAATACTTAAATTCATTTTATCAGAAATATTACTTCGACATTATTCTTTATTGTAAGCAATATTTAAAGTTACAAAATACATGTAGATACTAATTAATCGTCAACAGTAAAGATTTTTTTTCTAAGAGATGAAATAGAAAATTGGTCATTGAAACGTGTTCATTGATTATTTTCTGGTATTTTCTTATAAAGATGATAATTGAGGCGTGATATCCACAGAGAAGTATTAAGATACGCGTCCACTTTAAATACATAATATTGTTATACATTCAGCATTCTATAATAGTTCATCTATCTTGGCATTGCCATCAAGCATTTTCTTACATCCGACATTTCCATTCTTACTTAGAGTTGCTCCAAATCTAGGGTTTCCTAGAATATAAGCGAACGTTTTCTAAAATCTCTCCTCGATTTTGCGAGACAACCTTATAATGACGAGCTACTTCTCTTATATAACTTCCATATTTTTGCCACCATGCGTGTAATTTTAAATTCTATACTTATATTAAGGCTATAAATATGATGTAATACTTTTTAATGCCGAATAAAATACATGTAACTGTATGTATTTTTGTTACATCACTAGGTTTTCTTCTACTACGGTCACATCTGTAATGAAAAATTTAAATCATTTTTGCAAACCACAAAGCTGAGAGATTTAATATCATACATGTAGCCTCCAACTATAGCGTAGTGGCAGCGCGTCGGGCTCTCAACAATAGGTCCAAGGTCCGATCGCGGCAGACATCCTTTCCGGCATTTGTCTCCCACCAATGGCTGGATAATCGTTAAACTAAGCGGGAAAGCAGCTGGAGGCCTGGAAAGGATGTAGTGGTAGTACTGGTGCGAGAATACCAGGAGTCCAAGTTTAGGTGCTCAGGTCGCCGCGATATGACTGAAATACTGTTAAAAGTGGCGTTAAACTCCATTCAAACAAACGTCCAGTTGCTCCGCCCACCTAGGTTTACGACTATCCACCTATTGGCGAGAGACAAATGTTGGAAAGGAAATTGCCGCGACCAGGGATCGAACCCGGGACCCCATGATTAGGACTCCGACGCGATAACAACTTCGCTATGGCAGCGGCCTCAATATCTTGACCTCTACCCACTCAGAGAAATAATAATCTTTCGTTCTCTCTCTCTCTCTCTCTCTCTCTCTCTCTCTCTCTCTCTCTCTCTCTCTCTCTCTCTCTCTCTCTCTCTCTCTCTCTCTCTCTCTCTCTCTCTCTCTCTCTCTCTCTCTCTCTCTCTCTCTCTCTCTCTCTCTCTCTCTCTCTCTCTCTCTCTCTCTCTCTCTCTCTCTCTCTCTCTCTCTCTGACTTTCCATTCCAACTCCCCCTATACTCGTAACCCTCTCATCTAAGGGGAATATATCATGAATCTATTACGCACCAGCGGTCTTCCAGAAGTCAAGCAGTTTCGGGATACTTACCATGATATACGTTGCTTTACTCTTAGAATGGGAAAACATTCTCTTCCAAATCGGTATCCAATGCGGGGCTGTGGAATTAACATTTAAACTGGTCACCCCTAAACCGTTACACATTTTCAAAGGCAGTGAAGCATTTACGTATAGCAATATATATCCGAGTAGTATGACCCATTTCAAGAGTGTGTTCGTAATATTTCTGTAAGAAGTAATTCAAGAGATTGAAAAAAAATATTGTCAATTCTTTCTTTCATTGCGGCCTCCTTTGTAGCTAATTAATACCACTCAAGTAATTGATTTTGACAATTAGTGATCATTTGTAATTAAACGTAGTTATTATTAAATAATTCAATATTCGCCAATTTCTGCACTAGCAACATAAAGGGACTGTTCATATCAATTTATGATTGTAACCAATGAATAAAAATTGATTATTACGTAGCGGCTTGATGGTCTACATTGATACGAAACTCAAGTCAGTGCCAAAATACTTAACACTAAACATGCCAAAAGATTTTTCTCCACTCAATCTCAGTCCTGGAATCCATCAGAAAGTAAACAGATTACAGTCTCGGTCTGTCTGGATTGAACCACGTGAATACGATTGACCATTCTCGGCTGTCAATCAAGGAAATAACTGACCAATCAAATAATTCATTCAGTCCGAATTTGAGCCTAGAATTCCAACATTGGTCGCCATTTTTGTCAAACATTTTTGTTGGTTTGGCGACTTAAACGACGTAGCTACAGCTTATTCAAAGTCGCAAACCAACTATTCTACTTTTTTTGTTTCGTGCTCCTGGCAATATGTTGCACAATAGCGCCGTTTAAAATCGAAGCGGGACTTCCTAATTGAGTCGTTAGGCATTGCCAAAGGATTAAGTGGGCGGGGCAAACGATTGGTCAGTTGTGCTTGCGTATGGAACCGTTTAAAAAATCCGACAATAAATACTAGTAGACAAGTTTGCGAAAATGTGTATATAATAGCAACTGTAGAAACTTTCGAAACTCAAAAAGTCGTTTTCAACTACGCTTTTTAGATTTGCTCATGGATAAAGAAAATCATATTTATCAATACTTCCAATACCGTTTAGATATACATATAAATGAGGAAGATATCAGTTATTCAAAATAAGATAAAACAAAAAAAGCAACTTTTAGTCTGATATTTTACATGGCAAACGTACGTCTGGCGTTTTTAGATGAAGATTTGTCTGATGTATTTATGCATTTACTTTTTGTACTACGAATCTGTCTTATACTGTTCGAGGCATATCTTATATTTTACATAAAATATAATAATACCCAACATTTCAAACCGAAGGCAAAATACCAATGACTTCATAGACATAGCTCTATTACCGACCTAGCTCTCCTCGCTGTACACACTGCCATGTTGACAGTTTATTATCTGCTCCGATACACAACAATCATTATATCGACTTTAATAATGTCCTATGTTATTTTCAGTGAAATCAAAATGAGACAAAGCGCATTAGCTTCTTGGTCGACAAGTTTCTGAATATGAAATAAAAAAAAGTGGGAAAGAATTAATCATTATATTCTTCTTATCGAATTGTCATTACTAGAGTAAAATGGTTAGGATAAAGAAATGACTATTTTAGCCATTTCAACACAATCCCGCGTGTTTACACGCTAATGGAAATTAACATTAGAAAACATCGCGAGAAAAAGAGAAATTGCTTGTAAGAAGAAATACGAATCGTTGAAATAAAATGAATCGGTTCCATCATTGGGGTAAACACGATAGATATCTAAAATGGAAGGAATAATTATTTTCCTTTCGGAAAATAGTTGAGTTTATCTCTACATCATCAAGAAAATGATATTTGTGAAAATTGTTACTTTTGCAAACATGGATAGATATTTTAGAATTTGTTTATTCCTAACCAATTGTACATTAAATACAGACTGCGATCAGAATATTTTCTCAAAAACAAATTAAACTTGTGAAAGATACCATCGTATTTCCATTCCGCCATAATAAATACTTTTTTACAACCCTATAAGGAAAGAGTTTTGGAAGACAATGTGGAAAATGAGGAAATTGTTTTTTACAAGCAATTTCCTCATTTTCCATAATGTTTTCTGCTCAGAGTGACAAACATAACTCAAATTCTTTCATACTAATATTGCTTTCTGCAACTTCTTTGAATTTGTACCAGTCTAATTTTTTTGTTGTTCTCTTGTAATCGGTTAATAAAAAAAACTTTAGCTGTGTCTGCTTTCGTTGTTTGAAGATCTTATACACAAACTGCACAGTTGCACTTGATTCAATAAAAATGTGGCATCAAAGAGAATTCACATGATTATATAACAGTTCATGCTGTGCAATGTAATTAGTGTTTCATACAGACGTCGAAACATGGATTATCAAAAAAACCATAACAAATACCTTGGCATGTTTATCAGGTTTCTCCGCAACAATTGCGCATGGATACATCATTTACACCAACGTCTTCCGAATCTATATAGAGTCTGTGATTTTTGAAAAACTATACGAGCTATTTCGTTTAAAAATGATCACCAAATCATGTGTTTAAATGATGGATCGCTACTGTAAATTTAAAAAAAGATGTATAGACCAATCAAATTATATATTTAGACTAGCCGTGATTGTTGAAATTCGACATTGGCCGACTTTTATGTGAAGCAATTTTGTTGGTTTGGTGACATAAACGTTGAACCTCATCTTATTCAGGCTGTAGTTACGACATTTAGGTCGCCAACCAACCAATTTACTTCTTGTTACATGCTAACTCAAAAATTGCTATGGAAACTCGAAGACCAAATAATATTCCATAAAGATCAAAGAATATGTCAGTACTGTCCTAATACTATGAATAGCAAAACTATTGAACGTGGATATCACATTTTTTCCATTGTCCTAAATACTCAGAAATGATTTCTCGTCATTTAAAAAGAAATCCTTAAAACTGAAAACTATTTTAAATACGTTACTAATACCTGATATCGTTTGATTTTTAGTGACTTACCATCTATGATTTTGTATATTTTGCAATTGTGTATTTTCTTTGTATTTTGGGCCGAAGGCCTTTGACTTAAAAATAACTGTTATCTATTTTATGATGATAAACTCGTATTTGCATGTCCTTCCTTCTATATGCTTCTCAATTATTTGTGTCCCGTAACGCAAAGATCGTAGGGGAAACGTAACTTATCGATCTTGGTCACTCTTCGCTTGATGATCAAGGTTGACAATTTTTCGCTTACGCGAGATTTTCTGAATAAATAGTGATCATTCTACCTTTCTGTGGATTAATTTTCGGATTGCAATTTCAAAGTGACCTCTGCTGGAATGAATATGTTTTTCAAACGAGTGTTTTTATTGAGCTAAAAAGATTAGACTGGTTATATTTGTGTCGCAGAATTCTTGGATATCCATATTCGATGTCGTTTCGTCGTTATATAGTCTATAAATCTGAAAATTTAATGCAAGCTCTATCTTGTTACAAATTATAGTCAATATTAACCAAGCGGCTACCTCTATTCAGCATCCACTTTCATTCGTCGACCAGCATCAAAACTCTTTTTCAAAAAAGAAGAAAAAAAAAAGGATCATCACAATTGGACGGTTTTCCAACAAAATCGTCAAACTATATCCAAAAGTAGTGGAACTCATTAGAACTATCTCATTAAGACGATTCTAATGAGTTCCACCAAACGGGCTTAATTAACCCATTCCCACTCAGTGACGCCTTTAGACGCCCACAAGAAAAAAAGCTTTGGAAAAGATTGTGGAAAATGAAGAAATTGCTTGTTACAAGCAATTTCTATATTTTCCACAATGTTTTCCACCCAGAAAGTGAAACAATCCAAAATTTCATTAATTTTGAATTGTCATCTGCAATTTCTTTCAATTTGGGCCGGGCTAAAATTTTGCCGTCTGTTAATGGGCCAAGCGAGAGTCATGCAATATCTTTTGTATCCAGTCGAACCTATTCTTTATGTATGTCAGAAAAAGTACATTTATCCACACAATGAAGCTTTTTGATTCCCAAAAGAAATGCAATCACGGAAAACTTTTTGGGAAAACGAGAAATTAATTGTAATAAGCAATTTCTCTGATCTCATATTGTTTTCTACCCTATTCGGCACACGTTTTGCAATTTTAGAACTATTTGAAATGGTATCTGCTACTTTTTTGAATTTGGATCACTCTAAAATTTTGCCTTCTGGTAAAGCGTCCGTCCTCAAAAACGACCACATTTTGGCTGTCCTTGAGTAGACGCTTAACACAAGTTTAACTCTTCTTTCATACAATTATTCTTTCGACGTTTCTTGTATCTTTCGTGCAGTGTCTTATTTTGTGCCTTCTCTCGTCCAAAATACAACAAGGTTTCTCAAAATTATAAAACCGTCATTGAATACATTACTATTTAATAGACGCCTAGAATGCACATTCGAATTGATTAGGTGTCTAATAAGAGAATAATGAATGTGATATTAATGGATTTTATGAATTATTTCAGATTACATCACTCCGTTTCTTCCTCGTTTTAATTAACCAATTTTATTCCCAAATGGGAATAAATTAGTAATTTTCTGGATCTTTTCTTGTGTTTTAAGGAAGCACAATATCTGTTAACCCATTTTAGTTCGAATGAGCAGAAAGTACACATTTCATTATGATGCAAACTTAGACTCGTCCTTACGTCAGTCTATCTGGCTGACCATCCTAAATTATAAAAATTTCGTCTCCTACGAAACTATTTATCGGAATAAAACCAACTGTTTTTGAAATGGTTTGTTAATCATATACTTTCAAAGTAAGTCAAAGAATGTACTTTACCTCGCACAGCTGTCAATAAAAAAATCAATCCACCAATCAAATCATTCATTTAGACCGGACGTGAACTTTGAACTTCAACCTTTGGCGATATTTATATGAAGCTTTTATGTTGGTTTGGCGATTTGAACGTCGTAACTACAGCTTATAAAGCTGTAGTTATGACGTTTTTGGTCGCAAACCGAAGTTCTATTTTTTGTTACATGTTGATGGCAATAATTTTTGCAAAATAGCATCGTTTTATATGGATGAGGAACCTGACTATCGGAGACAGTGGGCGGGGCCAGCGGAGTCTTTAGGCGGAGTCAGATATCCGCCCATTATCAGAAAACAAAAGGTCTCAGAAATGGTCGTTTAAATCATGCACTTTCATAGACAGCCATAGAATTGATTTGCATGAGATCTATGGTTGGCTCAAAGTGCAAATACTTTAAAAATATTTTCCCACCGTAACTGCCTTGCCTAGAGCTTTTTAATTTCTCACATTACAACGCCTTGTGTTCCTTTACCAAACCTTTTTAGATTATTACGGTACTTTGAAATTAGCTCTTTATGGTGGTACCCGTATTTTACGTAGAAATATATAAAGAAAAAGATTTCCTCCCAAACTGTCAGACCTAGAGCTTGTATAATGGGCATATAACATTACCTTATACATCTATATTTTGTGAAATAAAGAAATGAATTAGAAGAAACACGTCTCCTCATAAATTTTCTTCTTTGAGCGAAAAAACAAAAATCTTTACAAATTTTGATACCTTTTTGTATGGGACTATTTTGTTCGGAAGCATACAAAATCGCTGCGTGCTCAATTTTTTTTTCATGGAGATATGAATAAATTTTTTCGACCAATAAGAACGCTCGATTTTGATAGACGAAACTAAAAATTAAATCATTCACATATCACAATTTGTCGGTGTGATGCCTAGTGGCACGGGTATTAATGTCGCCAAACACAGCCAATCTGGCTTAAGCAACTGTCTCTATTAAGCGAATACTTTTATTAAGCAAACGGCATTAAAATTCCCTTTCCACAAACAAAGGATCTTAATGATTGGACGTACCAATTAAAATCGTCGATCTAAATTCTATATTGGTGGATCTCATTAGGATCGTCTAAATGAGACGATTCTAATGATTTCTACCAATATGGGCCTAAGTGGAAATCTTGCAATAATTTATGCATGCAGTCGATCCTATCCTTTACATAGGTCACAAAAAAGAGTATTAAACGAGCTTTCTCATAACCGACCACATTCTAGTCGCCCCTTTTGTGGTCGCTTAATACAAATTTAACTGTAGTCACGGGGCCCTAGCCTGAGGATCATGACGGACGAAAATGGAAAATGGTCTGCACATACCGCGACTGTAGGGAATACAAGTTTTGTTTGTTTTTTTTTTTTTTTTTTTTGTTTTGTTTTTGTTATCTTCTAAGTGGGTGTGCGATGCATTATAGCTTAGAATTCCCGGTTTAACAAGGCCCAGAAAAAGCCAAACAATTTAATCTGGTTTTTGCCTGCCATCTCCGTTAGGCTAATCATATAACCGTTACCTGACGCTGCAAAAATTGAAGCTTTCTATAAAAAATATCTCCGTCACGATAGTATATCTAGTCTGCCGAAAACTGGACAGTTTTGTTATAAACTATCTTGTTCCTACTTTTCTTTAGGGATGTAAGTACAGAAGAATTGTCATGGTAACAAACGGATCATTTGAAACACCCACTGAGATCCCACAGATAGTTCCACTTCAATATCAAACAGCATTATCTTGCAAAGTTTAAGGCGCCAAACCAACAAAATGCTTAGGTATAAGTATCGACCAATGCCGGAGTTCAAAGTTCACTTCCGGGTCTAAATGAATGATTAGATTAGTCGATTGTTTCTGTAATTGTCATCCACGATTTGTCAACTGAATTAGCTTACTAAGTCAAGATGATCTTTGTTTCGATATACAACAGTTAAATATTTAAAAAGAATACATGAAATTTTGACATAGACGAGTACATAAACATACGAGGACACCACGGCAGTGTAAAATAGATGTTTTCAATGTTTTAATATTTTCAATTAAAATTTCCGTTTGCATTTCGGGAATAGACTATAAACATACATAAGCAGGCGAAAATGTTCGTCGGGATCTACAAAAAAAACCAAGACCAAATTTCTATTGTTTTCTTTTTTAGCTAGCAAAACGTCTGTTTTGATAGCTTAAGTTAACAGACAAAGTTTTGAAGACTTCTCGGAGTTCAACGAGTGCAAACTACCACTTGAGGCTTAACCGCTAAATCCATTGAATGCCTACGCCATAAATAGTAGTTCTTATGTATTTAAGGAATATTGAAAACTCTATTCAAATTGTAGATAACTCTATCAAAGCATGCTATTTAACCCATTCTCACAAAATTCCGCTTTTTAAGCATCTCAAGAAAAAACCTTTGGAAAACATTGTGGACAATGATGAAATTTCTTGATACAAGCAATTTCTTCATTGTCCACCATGTTTTCTACCCAACAATGGAAATACTTTCTAAATTCAACCAATCTGCAACTTTTTAGATTTGAACCAGTCTAAGATTTTGTCATGTTATAATGGGTTATCTCGCTTATTTATTATGATAACCTTTAGCAAAATAGATTACTTAACAAAATCATGCTTAGCTAGCTTACAGTATGTTCAGTACTTTGATCCTGTAAGGACTGTATTTAACTGATCAAGCGTGTACGAGGCTCCACACGCTTGTAAAACCCAGAGATTTCCCTGGCGCTACTACAATACAAGTGATGGTCTTTGTTTCTTTAACGAGTGCTGTCAGACAATTTGTTTATTGAACCTAGCTAATAACAAATTGGGTAATATTTCTCGTGAAAAGAAATTTGCATCCGACCCATGCGAGACGGTACTGAAAATTGGTACATTCAAAGAGAACTGTCAGACCAAATAAATTACAAACGGATAACGCCTCAATGGACACAACTTTTAATACAGTGTTATATTCCAGAACTGATATTGATAAATACTGAAATCTATTTAGATTTAACAGCAGACATGGAATTCTCATAACATAAAAACACTTCAACATTAGATTATGTTACAGTAGCAAAAACATTACTTTTGAAAGAGTTGAAAGCTTCTTTCATTATACCTCCAAAACTATGTTTGTGGGTATATTGGAGTCAACTTGTCGGTTTGTTGGTCGATCTATTGGTTGGTCTGTCGGTCGATTATTCGGTCTGCAGTTTTTCTTGTCCGCCCAATGTCACACAAAAACTTGGTATCAAATAAATAAAGTGCACATGCCATATTGTTTACGTTCCATCCATTTTTCAATGAGTTATATGTTACTAGCAATTTCTTCATTTTACACAATGTTTTCCAAGTTGTTTTTGTTGATGGGAGTTCAAACATGTCATTGTTTGAAATGGGTTAAACGGCGCTATTTGGCAAAGTAAAAAAGGTAATACAGTCAGTAGTTGACGACCTAAAGGCCATAACTATAGCTTGAATAAGCTGTAGTTACGACGTTTAAATCGTCAAATCAACAACAATGCTTCACATAAGTGTTTGTCAATGCCAGAGTTCAAAGTTGACTTCCAGTACATACAAATGATTTGATTGGTCGATTGGTTCGTCAGAACAGATTTTCTGAGATATTATCCGACATCAGAGAATAGCATGTGGTCGGAGATAAGGTAAATAAAACAAAACGTTGACGGGCAACATAATCGTCGTAACTACATCTTAATAAGCTGGGCTCAAATGGGATTATTTTTCACAGTCGAAGAGTAGCCTTGTATATTGAAGTAATAATTTGATCGGTCAATGTATTTTTGAATGAATGTAGCAATTCGTGAATTGATGAACAGCTGGCTACTTAAAACGACATCCGAGAGAAAGTAAGACTTTGATATAAACCTTTCCTGTTTAATCCCTGATTTTATAATAAAGAAAACATTGTAGAAAAAGAAGAAATTGCTTGTCACAAGTAATTTCTTCTTTTTTTCTTCAATGTTTTCTACCCTACTAAATGTTTATTTTTCAAATTTAATGCACTTTT
Source organism: Fragum fragum (assembly GCA_946902895.1). Taxonomy (NCBI): domain Eukaryota; kingdom Metazoa; phylum Mollusca; class Bivalvia; order Cardiida; family Cardiidae; genus Fragum; species Fragum fragum. The sequence continues at coordinate 4,824,157 of OX336372.1, read as the reverse complement.
GATTTTCGTCCGCAAAACTTTGAATTTGAACAGGCATATAATTTTGGAAAACAGGAAAGGGATAAAATGGCGTTATGTTGTAAAATGTATGGCTAGTAACAAAACAAAAAAGAAAAATGGTCGGTTTGCGACCTAAACGCCGTAACTTCAGCTAGGTGTTGTACAAATTGGTTGCGAACAATATATCGATTTTAGAATGTGAGCGGGGATTCTTTAATCGAATCACAGAAGGCGATCACACCAACCAAATCATTACCCAGTCTGTTTCTTTATCTATACAATTCCTATAATAAAAAACACTAGAAAGTGTCGTAGACACGGGTGACCTAGTATAAATGCTTATCTCATGACCTTTAGCTGTGACCTTGAACTTGAAAATATCCATCAGAACTTTACGAATAACACTAGTACTCTTCAAGGGTATCAATTGTGCCAAATTATTACCATATATATCTGTTAATGTAGAAGATATGCCTCGGATAGTAATCAGACGCACACACTAACATAACCTAATACAAACACACCCACCCACACCCACTCACACACACATGAACCCACATAAAACTCACACACGAACAGAGGTAGTCGCCATTATATGACGGGCAAAAAATGGACTAGGTGATTGAACTGTTCTAATATACGATACGAAACGAGTATTTTGAAAACAGCAATAGCCATTTGGATACCAAAACATCGTTACACCACTCTGCTTGAGTTATTGACAAATATAATAAGCTAACTGACGGCATGCAAAACGTACACGAAACCTGGTAGTTCAGATTGGTCGTGTATATGCCAATTACTGGCCACTAAAACTGACCACTGGTACGGTTAATTGGTAAGATGATATCAACGCGCATTAATTTCATATCTTATTTCCATTTGCGGGTTCCACTGAGGGTTTTAGTTTTCATGTCTTGTCGTCATGACAAATCATAATTAGGGCAAAATCAGGAATGATTATTTTCTTTCTTGATTCTTGGCTAGAATTGAAATCTGACGAAAGGCTTAATTCTGATATGGTATTGTTTGGTTTTTAATCGCTGCCTACGTCCACTAAGCTCCCAACAAGAAGTTTGACCAAAACATTAGGGGAGCTTGAGATTGGCTGTTTAGCTAAAAGTGAAACCCTCTCAAAATATTGTATAAATAAAAATAAATAATCAAAAATAAACTGGGTTATTTTTCAAAATTAATGGTAGCTTATAACAAGAGGTTGGTTGGCGACCTAAATGTCGCAACTAAAGCTTGAATAAGCTGTAGTTACGACGTTCAAGTCGCCAATCCAACAAAATTACTTGACATCAATATCGCACTCCAAAGTTCGCTACGGATATAAATGAATGATTTGATTGGCCAATCGATTTATTATTGACTGGGCGATCAATCAATTTTCAAACCGCTTTCCGAGAAACAGAATGTACTATAGGTTTGCAGTAGACCTGTCTGCTTCCTTAAATTTCCAGTCCTATGACTTTTTACGTGGATGAAAGTCAGCCATCGTGAATTTAACATCAAGTTTTAGTTTCAGTAAGATTTTATCAAAATACCGGACCTTGAAATAAAAACATAGTTGCCGGTATATTTCCTGAACTCTTGAAGAAATTGAGTTTCTTTCTTGTATATAAGCCTGTCACATTTACTTTTACAAATCATGATCAAGTTTGATTTTTGTACGACTTTACAGGTATTTGCTAACTAAGAGGTCTTGTAGTTTTCATGAAAACTCCAAGCTTCCTAGATTCTAAAAGTTTTGAAATTAACTCAATGAACTTAAAACATTCGATCCCAGGAGACCGTTCTAAAGCCAACAGACGTTTTGTTTCGTCTGTTATCTGTTCATTATTTTGAAACTTCTCTGTTCAACTTACATCAACTTTCATAACATTGGCATTCTTTTAAGGAACGAAAATATTTTTCGTTTGCATTTAAGAGATGAAGAGAAGCGAAGACGAAGCGGATTCATACATTGCGTGATTAGGTTTTTCGGTTCATACCTCCGTGAAAACAAAAAAATATTCTCTTCATTTCTTATAATTTAATAGTATCGAGAGAAAAAAAGCAAAAACTTTACAGCTTTGATACCTTTTTCTATGGGACTATTTTGTGCGGAAGCTTACAAAATTGCTGCGTGCTCAAAATTTTGTTCACGGAGTTATGAATAATATTTTTCGACCAATCAGAACGCCGGATTTTGATAGTCGCAACTAAAGTATGAACATAGAAAATCTACAACACTGTATCACACTGTATGAATACCATTCGCATATTAATACATTTGTGTAATGAATCATTAGGGTCATACATCAATAATTTTATCTTTAGTTTCGTCTATCAAAATCCGGCGAATTCATACAGTGTGATTAGTTTTTTCGGTTCATACCTCCATGAAAACAGAAAAATATTCTCTTCATCTCATAAATGAAAATGAAAAAATATATTCTCCATTTCTTGTAATTTAATGCAATCAAAACAAATAAAAATTTGCCTTACTTTTTTGTGAAATTTTATGGATCTACTTTGTGCGCCAGCACACAAAATAGGTGCGTGGTCAAAATTATGTTCATGAAAATATGAAAAAACCAACAATCAGCCAATCAAAACGCGTGAATCTTGAGAGACGAATCTGAAATTGAATAATATGATCACTTATACAAAGACACGTTTACAAAGACAGACACAGTACTAATATCCAGAAAAAGTTTAATAATTTCTGTCTCTGAAGGGTGTAAAAGATTCGTGGTGCCAGGAAAGATCACACCACTATCTGATTACTTCATTTGAAATTGCAGTTTTATACATTTATTTGGCCTGTCCTAGAAGGATGAGATTGGAAAATTCATTATTACAAGACATGTTTTTAATTTGAAGATTATTTTTCGTGTTTATTCTTCTCTCAGACCAATACTGCACCCTGACAATCTTTTCTGTGGGAGTAAAGTGGTCGTGACTACTTATTATGACCCGACATGCAAAAACAGACCTCCAAGAAAACGCTACGAAACGAATATTTGAGAAAAGAGAGTTAGTAAAGCAGAGATCAATTAACCAATCGCTGGCCCCGCCCACTGACGACATTGGCCCCGCCCATTATCTCTACAGGAAGTCCCACCTCCATTTTTATTTACGGCGTTAGTTTGCAAAATGAATGGCCAGTTGCATGTAACAAAAAAGTAAAATGTTTGGTTGGTGACCTAAACGTCGTAACTACAGCTGTAGTTACGACGTTTAAGTCGCCAAACCAACAAAAGGTAAACAAAAAATGGCGACGAATATAGAGTTCAAAGCTAAGGTCTTAGCTGTATAAATGATTTGATTGGTCGGTTGATGCATTGATTGGCAGCCTCGATTGGTCAACTGACAGATTGCTTGCCAATTTCCACTTTGATACTTCGATAGGCTTTTATTTGGCAAAATTATGGCCAGTAACTTATATAAAAAAAATCTACTTGTTGCTTGGCGACCTAAATGTCGCAACTATAGTTGCGGTGCTAAAGTCGCCAAACCTCAAAAATGTCGGCTAATGTTGGACTTCAAAGTTCACTTCCATTTTAACTGAAAGGTTTAGTTAGTCAATTGGTTTTTGAATTGACAGCCGCGATTCGTCAATTAGATATAGCATTTTGAGAATAAAAAACAAGATAGAATGAGCAATTTGGATTCCGATTATCTACTAAAGGCTATAATTTTCGACCGAAGTCACTCTGTGCCGTCTGACCTTGGTCGATATTTTATAACAAGACGGGTCAAGCATAACTCTTCCCACTATATTTAAGGGTCAATGCATGCGTTACAAAAGGGAGATTGCTAGGTGCGAAGAATCTGCAGTCCATGGTCGAGTATTAAGACACGGGACATTGGATCGGAGGTAATCACAGCAATGCTGTAGGAAATGTTCAGACCGCTGCTTCTCTCCCCACAGGTGCATAAATGGTTACATGTCACTTGTGCTTTGACTGCCCAGTGCGCCGCATGATGACAGCCAACTTGAAATTCAATGTTCGGGTTGGGTACGGGGACGTGAAGACGGCACAATTTTCACAAATGTAGGAATAGACTAAAAGACCATATTCTAAGATTATGGTGATACAGAGTTCAGACGCAATTGCCAAGAAAATCGGCGCATATTTCGAGAAATTGTAACATTTTCAAAGAAGAGTTGTCGCTCGTTACTCTCACCATTGGTGAAATATCAAACCAAGAAATGGTAGATTGATCTGCTGTTTCTCGCGAAAAAAAAAATGTTACAAATATGATTCAAGATACATTACACGTGCATTAAAACTATATCAACTGACCTACTTCTGTAATAAAACTGTTTAATTGGACCAAAAGCTGACTATGCCCGCTTAGTCTTTTGACCACGCCCACTGACTCCAACAGGAAGTCCTGCTTATTTTTTTACAGCAACGTTCATTGCCAGTAATATGTTACAAATAAGTAGAATAGTTGGTTGGCGACCTAAACGCCGTAAGTACAGGTTGGAAAAGCTGTAGGTACGATGCTTATGTCGCCAAACCAATAATCACAACCAAAACAAAAACAATTATGGCGGCCAATGGGGGAGTTGAGAGCTAAGGTCCGGGCTGAATAAATGGTTTAAATGGACGGTTGATTCCTTGATTGATGGCCGCGATTTGTTAAAGAAAACTGCCATATCCATAAATCAACTTTTGGAACTGAAATAATTTTCGGTACATGGCGTCATGTGACGAAATGTTGACACATTCGCGGATTATTTACTGAACCCATTTCAATAAACCTGAATGCAAGAGATTGCTGCAGTAAGTGTACTTCGATTGACTCGCCTGTAATTCATCATTTGGGTGTTTATCAAACTGAACCGAATTCTGTTTTCCTATAGGGTGTGATAACTTGTGGTTTTTTCAACCATTTTAATCTCTATGACCCGCTTCCTAATCTAGACCCCCGATCATAGGATTAAATTTCACACACCATAAATAACCTAACGAAGGATGTGGAAACAATCGATACATACCTCTAGTAAATGTCATCAGACACTCAGAAACAAACTGAAAAAGACAAGAAACTTCCCCCTTTCGCCTTACCTATTCCGACGAAATAACGATTTTTGCAGCCTCTAATGAAACAAAGATTTCGGAAACATTGTGCAAAATAAAGAAATGGCTTGTTACATGAACTATGAATTGTCCTGTGCAATTTTTTTGAATTGGGCAAAGTCAATAATTCTATATAAAGAATTTCCGAAATTATGTCGTCCAGAAATCAAACAATAAACTCCTTTCTTCATCGACCGGTATAGATAAGAAAAGCCATAGTCTAACATAGAATGGTTGGCTGGCGACCTAAACGTCGTAACAACAGATTGGATAATTTGTAGTTACGATGTTTAAGTCGCTAAACCAACAAAAATAATTCACAAAAATGGCGGCCAATGTCAGAGTTCAAACTGAGGTTCCAGTGTAAATGAATGATTTCATTTGTCGGCTGATTATTTGATTGACAGCCGCGATTTGTCAATTGAGAGATCTACTTGTCCGTAAACAAATCGTCGGTGTAATTCTAAAACTTCGTAACTACAGCTTGATTCAAGCTGTAAATACGAGGTTTTACAATTACATGGACGATATGATTTATGCTTATATTTTGTACATGTATATTTGATCCGTTTTTCGGCAATCCATGCCTAAATGACATACAACTATTATTTTTTATTCAAATTTTAGAAAACAAACAAACTATTTTTTCTGATTCAGCAAGATTTAATGAAATGTCAATAACTTCCATACTGACAAAGTTACAACTGTTTGTGTCCAAATATAAGGAAGTGTAGGCGATAATTCTTAATTGGTGGAATTTCTGATTCTGCTTTTGAGGGTTGAAAACATTGGGGATAATTAAGAGTGAACTAATGATTTTATTTTCCGTTTCCATAGTGCTTATACTGTTGTTGTTGTTGTTTTATTGTTGTTGTTGGTGGTGGTTGTGGTTTTATGGTCGTAGCAATAATTAGACACGTTTGACGTCAGTAAAACATTAGAATTTCCCAAAAACATGAAGAAGACTCATTTAGGAAGGTTGTCCTTGATAACAAATCATATTTAGGGAATATTATGTTGTGATAGAGATACAACATCTTGTATTTGCTTTGAGTTGCGGAGGAAAATTTTGATATTTCACGAGACTGAATAAGTATTTTGAACCCCATATTATCAATAACTATCTCCATGTGGTCAAGTGCTTTGCTATTTTTAACATTTTAAAAGAAATGCATTGGTGATATCATATATGTTGAACTGCGAGGCTTTTCCTAGTTTTCTTTGGGTGTGAAAAATAAAAACACAGGTCGAGGTACACACCCTGTGATTAGTATCTCAGTGAAAAGCTATCATTCTATTGAATTAATGGAATAAAGAAGAAAGAAAGAAAGATAACAAATACAAATATAATAGCATAGATTTTGACTGACCTGAAGAACTTGCTGGGACAAATGTCACGCCAAATGATAGCTCTCGTTACGAAAGTCTTAACCCTTTTCTGTTTTACAAAATTTTAAATGTGCCATAATTCAAAGGATTTGCAGAAGAAAATATAAAATCAATATTATTTGAAAAAAAAAAATACTCATTCAGCAGGGGTGAAAATATTGTGGAAAATGAAGAAATTGCTTTTTTTACAAGCAATTTCTTCTTTTTCCACAATGTTTTCTCAAGTATGAAAACACCAGGACGTAAAAAAAACAGGGATTGAACATGAAAGGTTTAATTAGACTTGTACATGTAAATCAGGCTTGTATCTATTTTCAGGAAGTGGCATGGAAGTTAGAGTAGACCTAGAGACTTTTACAAGAGAAAGAACGTTGTAGAGTGAAATATTACAATATAAACAGAGAAAAGTGTGTATAGGATTTTATTTATGGGGTAAGTCTAAAGTCTGTTTGATTCAATTACTTGTGTATTGCAAAAAATGTAATAACAAAGGGAAGCAGTCTGGATACTGAATTGTAGAGATTAAGTCCTTTGATATCTTTTTTTGTTATTTTACACTTTCTCGTATTTATTTGCTTGTTATCAACAGAATAAAGTCGTTATTTTTTGCGACTAAGATTGCAACAGTAGTGTATACTAACCTCTCATTAAGTCTACTTTTATATAAATAGACTTAGCAGAGGTGTGGAATTCCAATTGCCCGACTTGTCGGACATGGACTGTTCTACATGCGGACAAGTCCATTTTTCAAGGGAACTTGTCCAGGAACAAGAAAATACCATGAAGGACAAATCTTGGAAAGGTAAAACGATTCTCAAAGATAACTCATATTATTTTTGAAATTTATCACATTATTTATATTGAAATAAGGATAATATGTTGTTGTTGTTGTTTTTGTTTTGTTTTGTCTGGTTTGGTTTCTTTTATCGGGGGGGGGGGGGTATGAAGAAAATGCTCGGTTCTAGCATTTTCCTCATTAAAAAAAAGATTTCTCAAAATTTATCTATTAACATTTTTTTGCAAACAATTTCATTTTTTTTTATTCTGGACAATTTGAAAATTATGCCTAACTTGTTTAGGGACAAGTGGAGGAAACCTGGATTTCGTCACCCATGTTAAAATAGATATTATTTTTCCTTGATGTTTGTCAGTTAAACCATTACCTGGTGGCAAATTTTTAGACTGGTCCAAATTTATAGGAGTTGCAGACGACGAGTTAAAGTCTACGAAATTTTAGATTTTTTCAACTTCCTAGATGGAAAACATTGTGTAAAATGAAGAAATTGCTAGTAACAAGCAATTTCTTCATTTCACACAATGTTTTCCAATTATTTTTCTTGAGGGGCGCCCAAAAGCGCCACTGTGTGGGAATGGATTAACAAAATTTACCATCTCCATAGATAAAAACCCAACGATATTGCCTTAAATAGATACCATAATACTATAAGTAGTCCTGTTTTTTGAGAGCCAGCCGTGAGCCTGTCTCGTATATATTTGCAATATTCTGTTGACTGTCTATAGGGACGTGTTCGTATATCATACAGGCTTCCCAATTAGTCCCCATTTCAATATCCCCGATGATCCACAGACCCGATGATAATCAGTTTACTCTTCATCATCACATTATACAACGAGAGGTTAGGGCCTGTGTAAATTATCCTTATTTATCTTCCGGAGGACGCCTGAAAATAGGACAGTTTACCATATACCGGAGTCTGTAAGATACCGTATATTTGATATCACTGATGCGCGATCAAAACATGTTTATGCAACCCTTCCCACCTAACAGATTTTTAGACTGGTCTAACTTGAAAGAAGCTGCATACGACAATAATTTCAAGGTGATGGAATTTTATTATTTTTTCCCACCATTTTTAGCTCACCTGAGCACGATGTGATCATGGTGAGGTATTTTGATCGTCCTGTGTCCGGCGTCCGTCGTGCGTCAAGTATCTTAAAATGACATCTCCTCCCAAACCACTGGGCGGATTTCAACCAAATTTGGCAGGAATGTTCCTTGTGTGGTGCCCTTTGAAAATTGAAATCCGTTAATAACACTGGTTGCCATGGAAACAAAACTGACATTTTAATGAAAACTTTAAAAATTATCTCCTCCTGACTCAGAAGGCGTAGAGGCTTGATTTTTGGCATGAAGCATCAGTGCAATGACCTCTTTCAGAATTGCTAAAATCATCACCCTCAGGTACCAAGGGGCGGAGCCCCAGGGTGGGTGGGGCTTATATAGAAATAAAGAAGGATTTTTAAAACGACATCTCCTTCCAAACCACAGGGCTGATTTCAACCAAAGAATTTAATTAGTTGAAAACTCTGGTTGCTATGACAACAAGAGTAAAATTGAAAAAAAAAAAACTATCTCCTCCTGACCCAGAAGTTGAAGAATCTTGAATTTTGCATGACGCATCAGTACATTGACCTCTTTCAAAATTGATATAATTTTTAAGCCACATGGTGACTAGGCTTAAATAGAAATAAAGAAGGCAACCGTTTCAAAACTATTTGGCCATTTTAAACCAAATTCGGCTTGTTGATTTTAGTTAAATGTTAAAGGAGGTTTTCTCCCGACCCAGTATGTATTAGGCCTTGAAGAAAAAATAGCCTTATCTCAGGTGAGCGCCAGGGCCAGTGGTCCTCTTGTTTATAGAAAACGTCGCGGATAGTGAAGAGAAAACTTTTTTCTTGAGGGGCGTAAGAAAGAATGCTTTTATGGGAATGAGTTAAGCGTTTTATACGAAAGATGTTAAGAAAGATACCTAACGACTTGTAATATTGGGAGAGTGTAAAATGAAAACAGTGAAATAGTAAAATATATAGAGGATAATTGTTTGTTTCAGTTAATGGTCGATTTATCTTTCATTTTATTGAAAAAGGGCAAAATTTCTTGAGTGGCAGAGCAACGAGTGAAAATATGCTTTAGTTGTTCGCGATTTGAAAGATAAATCAATCAATAAATCAATAAATCATTGAAACAAACAATTATTATATTTATTTATGAAGCAAAAACAGATTATTTTTTTTTCGTGGGGAAAAACTCTAAAAGCTTGTCATTTTGCGCGTGAATTACGTAGCAACCCGATGACGTCATCCGTGTCTTTGGTCCCGCGTTTATGACGCGAGGTAGCGCGCAATGAACGAAAGCAGGATTAAATCTACCAATACAGTGAGTTTATCATCGACAGATAATTCTCTAAATCTATTAATACGGCGAGTTTATCATCTACCGAGAATTCTCTAAATCTATCAATGCAGTGAGTTTTTCATCTACCGAGAATTCTCTAAATCTATCAATACAGTGAGTTTATCATCTCTCGAGAATTCTCTAAATCTACCAATACAGTGAGTTTATCATCTACCGATAATTCTCTAAATATATCAGTACATTGAGTTTATCATCTCTCGAGAATTCTCTAAATCTATCAATACAGTGAGTTTATCATCTCTCGAGAATTCTCTAAATATACCAGAAAGCATTAAATAAATATATATTTATTCAGATTATACCCTATTAATCCAAATAATTTCGGGTTTATAATCCATGATTACAATTTCTCTCATATTTATTTCAAACATTTAATATTCATGCATCGCTAGGGACCCAGTGTTTCAGAAATATATTTCGTAGGTATTTTGAATTCTATCTCTAATCAGTTCTTATTGCTTCTGACGAAGTTAGTTTCGACGAAAAACCCTAGGATTGTACTTTAATAAAAAAGAAAAAATGGATTTATAATCCAAAATTTCATACACTGTTTGAATAAAATTTCTCTCTCACACAAACATATATATATGTTAACAGCACAAGAATGAATCGAAAATAAAAAGATGTATACTATCGTATTCTCCCTTTTCGGTAAAAGCATTTGAAACATAGATTTATCTAAATAACTCTTTTTATATATTCGGCCTTTTCTTGCTCAAGATGGCTACAGCTTTTCTAAATAAAAAAAAATATGGTAACTCACTAGATCGATGACCCACCTGAATGTGTTAGATGACCTTTAACCTATTTTCTATTGTTTTCCCCCTACTGCTTATTGTATCGAAAAACAGTGTGAATGAAATATGTGTCTGGCATTCGAGGAAGAATGAGCAAGAAGTGACTTACGATCGTCTTTACCGGCTTTCTGCCATCATTTTGACACAATGATGATATGATGAGCGTTCTTTTAAAACCCATTACCACACAATCCCACCTTTTAACGCCGATCAAACAAATAGTTCTGGAAAACAATGTGGAAAATGAAGAAATAGCTTGTTAAAACCAATTTCTTCATTTTTCAAAATATTTTCACCCTAAAGCGACACAGATTTTTAACCCAATTTCTCAAACTTAAAATTGTCTTCTGCTATTTATTCAATTTGGAACGTTTTAACGGGATTTATATTTTGATGGCAAAACTTTTTGTTGAAAAGGAATCACGGTTTTTACTAGCCCCTTTTTCTGCATTTCTTTATAATTTAATTTTTTTGTTCGTCTATCAAAAACGAGCGTTCTGATTTGTCGAAAGGAATCATTTATGACTCCATGAACAAGATTTTGAGCACGCAGCGATTTTGTATGCTTCCGCAAAAAATAGTCCCATACAAAGGTATGTAAATTTGTAAAGCTTTTGGGTTTTTTTTTTCGCTCGATGCTATTGAATTATAAGAAATGAAGAGAATGTTTTTTTGTTTTCACGGAGGTATGAACCGAAAAACCTAATCACACAATGTATGAATCCGCTTCGCGTATTCATACAGTGTGATTAGGTTTTTCGGTTTATACCTCCATGAAAACAAAAAAATATTCTCTTCATCTCGTAAATAATGATTTTCACCTTTACATGTCTTCAGTGCCTCAAAATACGGGATGATGTAGGTAGGGTTATTTATGTGAACAGATGGACCACATATAGATAAGTCCCTTTTTCCGTGACATGGCTTAATAACCACTTCCCGCATTTTGACGTCCCTCGAGAAAGGACTTTAGAAAACATTGTAGAGAATGAAGAAATTGTTTTCACAAGCAATTTCTTCATTTTTCTGCAATATTTTACAACCATAAAAAGACAGAACATTATTTAACCATCAACTGGATATTGTCATCTACAACTTCTCTCAATATAGAACTGTCTTAAATTTTGTCTTCTGATAATGGGTTTTGCGAATAAATATAGAAATAATGCATGATGGGAATATTTCTAGGGGCAAATCTATTACAGTTATTCTATCAAAACTATTCAGATATCATCTAGATTTGTCAGTCGCAGACTGTTATTTCTTTAGGACATAGCTACGGATTTGATTGAAAGATTTCGATTTTAAATCCAAATATTTCATTAAGTCTTCTATAAAACCCTTGATTGTGGGTTCTCATTTGAATCGTCATGTCAAGACAATTCAAACGAGAACCCTCAACATAGGGTTTTGTTGAGAAATAGCGATTTTAGAATGACATTACGGTCTCTTATCTAGATCCTTGTTTTGGACGATTCTTTGTCATGTGGAGAATTCGTCTGCCAAAAAACTTAATTTCCATAAACACAAATCTTTTTTTAATGATATAAACCAACGAACAAAAATGTCGCCTCAGATAGATATTTCATCTTTTGAAAACTGTCTCGGAGGACCCCTGTATAAATCATTTATAGAATATCTTGTCAGTAAGAGTGTAGTTATTTTATTTCATCTATGGTTATACAATAAGTGCAACTAAGATGATCTTTAAAAATCGTACCATTTAGATTAAACCCTTTCCCGATTTTTTTTTTAATTTTAGATTGGTCCAAATTCAAAGATTTTGCAGTCGACAATTTTTAGTTAAACATATTTGAAAAATTATCATTCAGTAGGATAGAAAATATTGTATGAAAAGCAGAAATTTCTTGAAACAAGCAATTTCTTCTTTTTCCACAATGTTTTCTCAAACATAAAAATACAGGGACGTGAAAACCAGGCATTAAACAGTAAAGGGTTAAATACTTGTTTTATTGCAAAAATACTGATAATAAATATAGTAAAATAATAATAAATAAAGATCCAAGTAAAGCAATAAACGGTAAACTACGACTGTCGAACTAAAGAAAAATATAGAGTTAATCTGGCTTGAGCAATTACCTCTATTAAGCGACCACGCCTATTAGGCCACCATAATTGAAAGCCCCTTTTCAAAAGCTAAAGCCCTTAAGAAGTCAAGGCAAATTGCTAAAAAGTAAGATCATAACTAAATCTTGTGTTGTTGGAACCCATTAGAATCGATTCAATGAGATGATTCTAATGAGTTCTAATAATAGGAATAAGCGAGAATTCTGTAATAATTTATGTATGCAATGAAATCAATACTTCATATTTGTTAAAAAAATGTATAAATCTACCAAGTTATTAACCCATTCCCACCCAATCTCTCCTTTTTACGCATATAAAGAAAAAAGCTTTGGAAAACGTTTTAGAAAATGAAGAAATTGTTTGTATCAGGCAATTTCTTTATTATCCACAAAGTTTTCTACCATAATAGATAAAGCATTTTAAAATTACACAAATTCAGAATTGTCGTCTGCAATTTCTTTGAATTTGGACCAGTCTAAAAATCAATTGTTTGGGAATGGGTTAAGCGATCACTTTTGGTTGTCACTTGAGTGTTCGCTAAATACAAGATTTACGGTAGGCACAATCTAGACTTACTTTTTAGGCTATAAGATGACAAATTGGGTTCGTAAAAATCATGAAGCAGTTTGATTAGTACATACGTCTTTGAATTACCGTTCTTGTTTTTTTTTTTTTTTTTTTTTTGTTTTTGTTTGTTTGCTTGTTTATATTGCTTATAACTTACAAATGGAGAAATAGTACAGGATATTTTAACTAATATATTTATTACCACGAAAAACGTTCAAATCTTTCCTTAAGATGTACTATATTTGAAAACAACAACAACCACAGCTAAATACTCTCATTTACGCAGTATAAAATACATTCTCTTGAACTTTACCACAACTTATTCAAATTTAGACAACCTAAACCCAAAGAGTTACACTGAAAGAAGCAAATTCTAGTTTCAATAATAAACATATATCATATAGATGTCACCAAGTCATGCATAACTCATTACCAGACAATCCCTTGTTTTGATGACCCTGAAATGGAAATTATTGTAGGAGAAGAAACCATCGTTTGAAATGAGCATTTTTACGATGTTTTCCGGCAAACATGTTATTCATTTTTTACTTTTTCAAATTTACTTAAAATTCAAAAATGTCATTTCAATTAGGACAAGTCTAAAACTCGTTTGTGTAGGTAATTGACAGAACGCTGGCCCTTCCCTCTGCCTCCCCCTCCCTCGGGCCACACCCAAGGACTCTGACAGATAGTTCCACTTAGCTATTTATTTACCTATTACAATACGATAAAATTTTAGACCAGTCTAAATTAAAAGAAGTTGCAGATGACAATTTTAAATGTTTAAATCTTTGAAATCTTTTTTTCTTTTGGTGTAGAAAACATTGTGGAATATGAAGAAATTGCTTGGAACAAGCAATTTATTCATTTTCCACATTATTTTCCAATGCTTAATTTTCAAGGGGCGTAACAAGGAGGGACTGTCTGGGAAACGATTAAACGGCGTTATTTTGCAAAATGCATGGCCAGTAACGTATACAACCAAAAAAATAAAATGGTTTGTTAGAGACCTAAGCGTCGTAACTACATCTTATTTAAGCAGAAGTTGCGGCGTTTAAGTCGCCATTTCCAACTGAAAATACTTCTCAAATATGTCGGCCAATGTTGGGTTTCAAAGTTCACTTTCGGTCTAAATGAATGATTTGATGTCTCATTTACAGACGCGAATGGTCAATTGACAAATCGCGAATGTCAATCAAATAACCAGTTGACCAATGAAATCACTCGTATAAACCAGAAATTAGTTTTGAATTCCTACATAAGTCGCCATTTTTGTTTATCTTTTTGTTGGGTTTGGCGACATAAACGTCGTAACATCAGCTTATTCAAGGTTTGGTTAGCCGCAGTCGGTAGCGCACCAGACTCCTAATCTTCAATAAGGGGATGTCATCGGTTCGATCCCGGCGGCGGCACATATCCTTTCCGACATTTGTCTCTCACCAATGGGTGGATAATCGTAATCCTAAGTGGGATAGCAGCTGGAGGCTAGGAAAGGATGTAGTGGTAGTACTGGTGTGAGAAATACCAGGAATCCATGGTTAGGTGCTCCAGCCGCCGCGATATGACTGAAATACTGTTACAAGAGGTGTTAAACCCCATTAAATAAATCGATCAAGCTGTAGTTACGACGTTTAGGTAGCCAACCAACTGTTCTTCTCTTTTATTGCATGCTACCGGCCATAAATATTGCGAAATACTCTATTTAGAATTGAAGCGACTCTTCCTGTCGAAGTCAATGGGCTGTGTCAACGGAGCTAGTGGGCGTGGCCAGCAATTGGTCAATTGATGATCCGTTCACTGTTCAGTCTGAAATAATTCAATTGTTAGTTTCGTCTATCAAAAACGATCGTTCTGATTGGTCGAAAAATTCAATTCATGCCTCCATGAACCAAATTTTGAGAACGCAGTGATTTTGTATGCTTCCAAACAAAATAGTCCCATAAAAAAGGTATCAAAAGATGTAGGGTTTTTGCTTTTTTTGCTCGATACTATTAAATTATAAGAAATGAAGAGAATAGTTTTTGTTTTCATGGAGGTTCATACCTCCATGAAAACAAAAAAATATTCTCTTCATCTCTTAATAATTCCATCATTTTTGTGTGCCTCGCCAGTATTTACTAGTTTGTCTCTCGCCTCCTTATCTAGTTATTATTGATTGTGCCTGCAAATAGTCCCCGCATTTCAATTGTAGATGATCGTAATGAGGCCCCGTCAATAAATTGGCAGGGAAATGTCCTCAATACATCGTGGTATCCTCCACAAATCTCATCATCTACAAACACTTTTTACCCATTCCCACAAAATCACGGGGTTTGAATTCTCTAAGAGAAATAAGTTTTATAAAGCTTTTGGAAAGTGAAGAAATTGTTTGTTACGAGCGATTTCTTCATTATCCACCATTCTTTCTCCCAAAATTGCCATCTTCAACAACTTAAAATTTTGACGCATCCAAGAGATAAAGGCTTTGTAAAACATTGTGGAAATGAAGAAATTGCTTTCTACAAAAAATTTTAAAATTTCATAACCCTACATTGTTATCTTAAAAAACTTTGAATTTTGACGTATCACAAACAATTTCATCACTATACAATATGTTTTCAACCCAAGATTTTAAAATGCGCAGTAAACATTTTTATCCATTGGATACCAAAAACGATCTGAGCGATTTCATTTAAGAGATGAAGAGAATATTTTTTGTTTTCATGGAGGTATGAACCGAAAAACTAATCACGCTGTATGAATACGCGAAGCGGATTCAAATATAAGTGTGATAAAGTTTTTCGATTCATACCGCCATGAAAACAAATAATATTCTCTTCATTTCTTATAATTTAATAGAACGAGCAAAAAAAGCAAAAACCCTACATCTTTTGATACCTTTTAATATGGTACTATTTTGTGCGGAAGCATACAAAATAGCTGCGTGCTCAATAGACTGGTACCACTGTCGACTTTAACAAAGGACTTGTTAAAGTCGACGGCGGTACCGGTCTACGTGCTCGAAATTTTGTTCATTGAGTTATGAATAACTTTTTTCGACCAATCGGAACGCCCGATTTTGATAGTCGAAACTAAATTTTAAATTATTTTTAGATGTAGATCAATCATAAAAAATACAATGCTATCCTTCAAATGAGTAGTTCCGAACAATGCCAGGCTGCACAATACCAATGTCTGACCAGGGTCGAAACATTTTATTTTTTATCACAGATGACGGATATCATTATATTCCGTTGACTCTACCGCACAGAAAATCGAGGAATAAGCAGGATACTGCTGTAAATTTGTCGATACGTATTTGCATCTACAACAGTATTGCAGTTAGCCCTGACATAATATTTAACTGATCCATGAACCACGTTCAAGATGTGAGAACTGATATTGGAATAATTCTTTTAGAATGTTTAAGTTTGTCTCCCCTAGATTGTTACTTACCTCAACCACACAATTTTTCCGTTTTAACGTCAGGTTAACTCATTACCAGACAAAACATTCGACCCGTCCATATTGAAAGGATTTGCAACCGACAATTTTTAGTTTAAATTTTGAATTTCATACTTTTTAGGGGTAGGAAACATTTTGTATAATGAAGAAATTGCTTGTCACAAGTAATTTCTTCATTTTCCATAATACTTTCCAAATCCCTTTCCTTCCGGGGCATAGGAAAGAGGGGGTTGTTTGAATTGGTTGAAGATGTCCCTCAATTTTTTTATAATCATTTTAGTAATGTAAACATTAGTTCCCGTCTTACTGATTTAGGGTCATTGTGAACAACGCAAAATTTACCTTAGATGTACATGTATTTGTTTATACACTTGTCACGCGTAATCTGGAAGAAGTCGATGGTTGCTGATTCGAATGGCGGCCGCACGACTGGTTTGTGGACATGTCCTTTGCATTAGCATCTTCGGTCTACATATGACTAAGTTAAAGATTATTCAAAACGGCTTAGTAACCGTTTCAAATCAATCGCTGGCCCCAACCACTTTTAGTTAACAGACAAAATTTTGAGGTCGTCTCAAAGTTCAACGGGTGCAACCTGCCACTGGGGGCTTAACCACTAAATCCATGAAATGTCTACGCCATAAAAAGAAGTTCTTATGTATTTCAATCATCTACTAGGTATTTTTAGCTCACTTGTGCACATCGTGTTCACAGTGACTCTGATCAGAGTATTCAAAAAGTTGCAGACGACAATTTCAAATTGTTGTAAATTCAAAAATATTTATCTCTCTAGGTAGAAAACAATATGGTAAATGAAGAAATTGCTTCTAACAATCAATTTCTTCATTTTCCACATTGTTTTCTACAACTATTCTTTACCACGATAACGTCTGAAAAAGTAGATTTCTGAATAAACAATGCTTTGCTAGCTTACAGTACTTTCAATACTTTGATTTATTGACAGTCGCGATTGGTCAATTATTCATCCAACGTCGTCTAAACGCTTGCACCATCATTTAAACGAGCTATTACATAATACAAAGCATAGTGATCTAAAATGTTGAACGCTTGCTAAATATTACAAGTATCAAAAAGTTGTCATAACTATTTCAAACTTGTAATTATTATCACCAAAATAACAGTTCATGTTTGTTCAAGCAATGCACATTATGACATTATCAATTATCCTTTTTTTCTCTTTTTTCCCCCGAGGCTCGTAAATAGTATGATTTGAAAAGAAAATCTGCTTTTCGTCGGTGCAAGTGCAAAATGTCGTAACTACATCTTTTTTCAAGCTGCAGTTGCGACATTTTTCTCGTGTACCGACGTTTTGCTATGTAGAGTAAATCTTTATAATAGGGATTTTCTTTTTGATGTCGGATAATGATCGATTCTTCCCAGAATAAGAGACATTTTTCGTGTTCCTCCTAATTAGTTTACCCTGTACATAGATAATCTTACACTATACATACAACTTTGATAAAGATTTTCTTTGTCGCCGGATTTTGTAAGACTTTTAACATGCTTTTTATAGACGCGAATTGGTTTAACTCATTACGATATAATATTAGACTGGTCCAAAATCCAAGAAGGCGACAACTTAAAGTTTATGGCTTTTTTTCAATTTACTTGGTAAAACACGTTGAGAAAAATGAAGATATTGCTTGGTTGAAGCAGTTTCTTCATTTCTCATCACGTTTTCCCAATTGTTTGTATGGAAATGGATTAAAACAGAATAATGATAAAAAAAGAGAAGTAACGATTATATCTATGTGAACTAAGCCGATAATCTGGTGACCTGGGAATAGCTAGAAATGTCACAAATGGTATACTTTAAGACTTTCAATCGGTAACCGAAATGCTTGTCAGTTTGACAGTTTAACGGTATTAATCCTTTAGGACGGAAAGTTAAGAATGAGTTATGTACCATATTAACACAAACTGACAGCCGTATTTTCTACGTAAGCCTATGCCTATACAAACCTGATCTTCATTGCGATTGAGAAAAAAAGTGACAAAGCCAAACATTGTGGAAATGAAGAAAGCGCTGGTTACAACTATTTTCCTCCTTGTCCATAATGTTCATACCCCCCCCTCCCAAAAACAAAGATTTGCAAAATAAAAATCACCATTTGCCGTCTGTAACGTCTTTCATTTTGAACCATTCTAAATTCTGTGTCGTCTGGTTATGTGTTGAGAGGTGCTCGTCAATACATCCATCTGCTGTAAGGACAGGATTGCTAACTATGCGTGACGTCATTAGATAGTCTGGCGTCGTCATCGATATTTCAAATTGCCAAAATGTCACATCAAATGAAACACTATTTTGATTACATCACGGGCATGGTTAAGCCAACAATAATTGAAATATTTGTTTGAAGGGGTATAACGCCGTTTTGAACAATTTTTGAGATATATTCGTAATTTATTTGTTCTAGTACTACCTTAGTATCACTAATTTTAGGCAGGAGATCTGAAATGTCTTGCCATAGGCCATACGAACATGTCCGGCGGCGCGGTCAGGATTCGAACCATCAACCCCGACTTCTTTAAGGCTACGAATAGTTGAATAATTATTAAAAATTAAAAAAATGAAAGAGCCTACAAAGCGCTTGTGACTATAAGAGAACTATGTTAACCTTTTCCTGTTTGGCAAAATTTTAGACCAGTCCAAATTCAAAGGTTTTGCAGACGAAAATTAAAAGAGGATTTAATTTGGAAAATAACCATTCAGTAGGGTGGAAAATATTATTGGAAAAGAAGAAATTGCTTGTAATAAGCAATTTCTTCTTTTTCTACAATATTTTATCAATTACAAAATTCCAGGGACTTAAAAACCAGGGGTTGAACAGGAAAGGGTTAAAAGGGAAGGTGAATTTATTGATTGGTCAGTCATTTTTTCTATTGGCAGCATCAATACGACATTTACTCCACAACGCTATAAAGCCCACGGAAAACATAACTATAACTTAATATCCAATGACATAAAGGAAAATATCTTGAAAATCGGTTTCGCAACGAAGTTTAGAGTAATTACAAATGAGAAAATCCTTCATTAACAGAACGACCTCTCTACCTTGAACTGGTTTGTTTAATTTGGAGCGAGCACACCACGATTCCTAATAAACTTCGATGGTATTTGGTATTGGAGGATAAAACATGATGTGAACTTTTGGAAGTGTTCTTATACCGTGATAAAACCCGCATAAACCAGACGAGAATTTCGGCTTTATTCTGCCGTAATCACCGCTGAAGCCATATAATACCGCACAATCATGGCAACGTAATTTTAAATGATAAGATGAAGAAAACATTTTATTTCACACTATATCTAGATATCTCCGCCGCCTTCCCCTTTCTGTTCTAAGTAAACACGGCAGTGAAGTGGGGAACTGATAAACCATTATTGTTCAATTCACCTTTTCATTTGTCAAAATGTTTGATTAATTTCCCCAATTATCTGACCATAGATATTTGATTTATTCTATGAAACTTAAAAAAAGAAGAAAAAAAAATGATATTCCAACATAAAATTTTTTTGCATCCGTCTAATAATATTTTTCGCAGAACTTGGGTATGGTGGAATACGGAAGTCTGTTTTTCATACCTGCACGAAAAATAGATATTGACTTATTTTATTCACAGTAGTTCCATCATTAAAATAAATGAAATTTATGAATCTGTTATGAGTTGACATTTTCTAAAACATATGCCTTGGTAACAATAAATCATAAGAAATGAAGAAAAACTCGATTTGTTTTCATGTAGGTATGAAATTAAAAACCTTTTAGCAATTCCCTTTGAATCTATTTAAGGGCTTCATACAATATGATTATGTGCGTGTTAAGTTTCATGCTTCCACGAAAAAAAAGGAAATATTTTTTTTCTTTATCTCTTCGATGGCAGTACTCTATTGGCACATCTTCCTTGTAACCCTTTCCCGTACATACCCTCCTTTTTACGCCCCTTCAAGAAAAACACTTTGGAAAAAATTGTGGAATATGAAGAAATTGCTTGTATCAAGCAATTTCTTCATTATCCACATTGTTTTCTACCCGAAATGAGGAAACAATCTAAAATTCCATCAACTTGAAATTGTTGTCTGCAGCTTCTTTGAATTCGGACAAGTCTAAACTTTCGATGTGTGGGAATGGGTTAAGAAACACAGGGTGCATGTTTCATCTCGCAGGATATTGGGTAAAAAATAATGCATAGCTAAATTTCCGTCTAAATCATTTTTATACGCCCGTCGAAGACGGGACGTATTATTGGATCACCCGTGGTGTCCGGGCGTCAGGGGGTCCGGGCGTCCGGGCGTCCGGTTGTCCGGGCGGTGTCCACTTCTTTGTCCGGAGCATAACTCTGTCACCGTAAGTCCGATTGACTTTAAACTTGGCAGTTATATTCTTCTCATCAATACGGAGTGCAGTGCACAAGAACCATAACTCTACCTGGCCTATTTTTTGAGTTATTGCCTTTTGTTGTTTTTCATACTTGAATCTTGTCCGGAGTATATCTCTAAAAGTATAATAGCTAGGAACATGAAACTTCATGGGTGTATAGATCTCACCAAGTGGGAGTGCAGTGTACAAGAACCATAACTCTACCTAGCCAATTTTTTAGTTATTGCCCTTTGTTGTTTTTCATACTTGAATCTTGTCCGGAGTATATCCCTAAAAGTATTATAGCTAGGATCATGAAACTTCATGGGTGTATAGATCTCACCGAGGGGGGAGTGCAGTGCACAAGAACCATAACTCTACCTGGCCTATTTTTTGAGTTATTGCCCTTTGTTGTTTTTCATACTTGAATCTTGTCTGGAGTATATCTATAAAAAAATTATAGCTAGGATCATGAAACTTCATGGATGGATAGAGCTAACCAAGTGGGAGTGCAGTGCACAAGAACCATAACTCTACCTAGCCTATTTTTTGAGTTATTGCCCTTTGTTGTTTTTCATACTTGAATCTTGTCCGGAGTATATCTCTAAAAGTATAATAGCTAGAATCATGAAATTTCATGGATGGATAGAGCTCACCAAGTGGGAGTGCAGTGTACAAGAGCCACAACTCTACTTAGCCTATTTTTGCGTTATTGCCCTTTGTTGTTTTTCATACTTGAATCTTGTCTGGAGTATATCTCTAAAAGTATAATAGCTAAGATCATGAAACTTCATGGGTGTATAGATCTCACCAAGGGGAAGTGCAGTGCACAAGAACCATAACTCTACCTGGCCTATTTTTTGAGTTATTGCCCTTTGTTGTTTTTCATACATGAATCTTGTCCGGAGTATATCTCTAAAAGTATTATAGCTAGGATCATGAAACTTCATGGATGGATAGACTCACCAAGTGGGAGTGCAGTGCACAAGAACCATAACTCTACCTCGTCTATTTTTTGAATTATTGCCCTTTGTTGTTTTTCATACTTGAATCTTGTCCGGAGTATTTTTCTAAAAGTATTATAGCTAGGATCATGAAACTTCATTGGTGTATAGATCTCACCAAGGGGGGTGCAGTGCACAAGACCCATAACTCTTACTGGCCTAGTTTTTGAGTTATTGTCCTTTGTTGTTTTTCATACTTGAATCTTGTCCGGAGTATATCTCTTAAAGTATAATAGCTAGAATCATGAAATTTCATAGATGGATAGAGCTCACCAAGTTGGAGTGCAGTGTACAAGAACCATAACTCTACCTAGCCTATTTTTTGAGTTATTGCCCTTTGTTGTTTTTCATACTTGAATCTTGTTCGGAGTATATCTCTAAAAGTATAATAGCTAGAATCATAAAATTTCATGGATGGATAGAGCTCACCAAGTGGGAGTGCAGTGTACAAGAACCATAACTCTACCTAGTGTATATTTTGAGTTATTGCCCTTTGTTGTTTTCATACTTTGTTTGACAAAATAAATTCATTCAAAATAACCTCAGTTCTATTCAAAACTCCAGTTGATATTAAGCAGTGTGACGGGCGTATCTTGAGACAATTTGGCACCTTGTTAAGAATTACTTTAACCCATCCTCATAAAGTGACGCTTTTCGACACTCCCCAAGAAAAATGATTAAAAAAACACTGTGGAAGATGAAGAAATTGCTTCTAACAAGCAATTTCTTAATTTTCTACAATGTCTTCTATACAGAAATTTGAAAAAAAAATCATACACTGTGAATTGTCGTCTGCCACCCTTTTCAATTTGGCCCAGTCTAACATTTTGTCGTCTGGTAATGGGCGTCAAGCGCATATGTATCACTTTTTTATCACTTTATACTGCCAATGTATTTAGTTTTACAGTGTTGGTCTAAATATACGAATTTACTTCTTGCAAGTTTTGCTTCCGATATGTTCTAAACCAGCTTAATCGGAGACTGGAATCCCGGACCGGCTAGGGCTAGAGTTGCTAAGTCATCAGTTGTTACAAACGCTTCTGCCAATAAAATAATCAACCGGCTAATCAAATATTTCATTTAGACTGGACTCCTACATCGGCGGACATTTTTGTGGAGCACCTTTATTGATCTGGCTACTCAAACTGTGAAACGTCGTAATTACAGCTTATAGAAGCTGTAGTTACAACGTTAAGGCCGCTAGCCGACGATTTTACCCTTTGTTACATGTTAATGGTTATACATTTTGCAAAATAACACTGTTTAAATTAGAAATAGAGCGTTCTATCGGAGTCGGTGGGCGTGGCCAGCGGAGTCACTGGGCGGGGCCAGCGATCCTTCAGTTCTGTAAATTCGCAGAGCGTCTTATAAGCCAATAATGTCTGGCCTTTCAAGGGATGTCACTGTAAAGAAAAGTAGAGCTTTGAAATGTTTGGGTTTGTTTGTTTTGGGGTTTTTTTGTTGTTGTTGTCATTACCAATCATTTATTAACGTATATGACTTTCAACTTTCATAGACATTGACATTGAACAAGAAGTTGTACTTAGACATTTTTGACAAAATTATGGTAAAATAAAGATTGGTTGATTGACAACATTAGCTTGGTTTATCTAATCATTCATTTAAATCGGACATGAAATTTGAACTCCGGTGTTGGCCGACATTAATTTGAAGCATTTTTGTTGGTTTGACGACTTAAACGCCGTAACTACATCTTATGCAAGCGATAGTTATGACGTTTATGTCGCCAACCAATCTTTTTTTTTTTTTTTTTTTTTTTCTTCTTTTTTTTTAATTATCCAGCGACCATACAGTTATAAGGAAGTAGAAGTAAACCAATAAAAATGTTTCATCTTTATTTCAAATGTGAAAACTATCGAGTGAGCAAAGTTGCTTTGGTTGTACGAGATCAGACTGTACTAAAATGCCTAGAACACTAGGTGAGGTAATGGGCCTCTGTAGAAAGCCTAGTTCGTAAATATATCGAAGTAGAGTGCACCAAAACTCAAAGGTCGCCTTTTGAATACATACATCGCGAGAGATCGAACTCGCAACGAATCGAACAAGAAGCGAAAACTGACTGTAGAAGGTCTCAAGACCCATCGAGACTACTACAGCGTATAGATAACAAATGACCAATCGTTTGGCTTGCCCCCTTACTGCATTGGCCACGCCGACTGGCTCTGACAGGAAGTCCCGCTTCGATTTTACACGGCGTTATTTTGGAGAAATTATGGCCAGTGGCATATATCAAAAAGTTGAATGGTTGGTTGGCGACCTGAACGTTGTAACTACAGCTTGGGTAAGCTGTAGTTACTACGTTTAAGTCGCAAAACCAACTCAAATGCTTTACCAAAACGGCGGCCAATGTAGGAATTCAATGGTAACTTCAAGTCTTAGTTAATTACATGTATTGTATTTGTCGATTGAATATTTAATCTCAGCTGCGATTGGTAAATTAATGTCAGTGGTCGCAACTAGATCGCCAGCTTAGAGTAATCTGATTGTAATCGCAAATGCGCTAACATTTGTCAATTTCGAGAATATTTATGACAATGTATGGCGAGCTGCCATAGCTTGGAGATCCCTATAGACCACGAAATAATGGATTTTGTTTCATGACAAAGAAGCAAAGCAAAAAAGGGTCCAATGTTAGTTCTTCGGTAATTGGTGCGTGACAAAATAAGGAAAACAAATTACATCAGTTACAAAAATCAATGTTTAGCCGAAACTTTTTAAGTTCGCTGTAGCATGTTTGTGTTTTTTTAAAGACTCACAGGAGGAGAAAATCGTTGTTTTATGGGTTTTTTCAGGCCACAAGTTTAGTTCTTAACCCATTTCCGGACGGAAAAGAAATAGACTGGTAAATATTAAAAGAAGTTGCAGACGACCATTTTAGTTGATTTGATTTTGCTTTCTTAAAGCTTTTTCTCTTGTGAGAGTCAAAAGAATTTTGTGTGGTAATGGGTTAGCCCATTCCCACACAGTGACGCTTATAGACGCCCCAAAGGAAAAAGGCTTTGGAAAACATTGATGAAAATGACGAAATTGCTTCAAGCAATTTCTTCATTTCCACATTGTTTTCTTCCCAGAAATATGAAAAAGCCCAAAATTTCATAAATTTTACATTGTAGTCTGCAGTTTCTTTCAATTTAAGTCAGTCTAAAATTTAATTGTCTGGTAATGGGTTAATAAAGTATTTCATAATATTTCCAGATTTACATTATTGTATTAATTATATACTTATATCCAGTGTGTATCGAGGTTGAGTATAAAGGCCTAGTGCAACTAACCATGTCTTTGGCCAGGACCTCTGACCTCCTATTAGACAGTTTGACCGAGATATAGTCTTAGCAGTAAAACAAGGGTCAAATCAGTGGCTAGCGATCTAAACGTGAAACCACAGATTGAGTATGCTCTGTTAAAGACATTTCAGTTGCCAAACCAACAAAGCTGCTTCACCTCTCGTACTAAAGCCATATAGATCTATTTTATGCTTCGTAAATGGCGGCCACCAGATGATCTAGCAATATTCATCTGCAACACCTCTCAATGCGGACCAGTCTATAATTTTGTGTGAGAATGGGTTAAACTCGCCATTATTATGTATTGTACTTCTCCTTCAGTTCTATACGGTAAACATTAATACCCGGAAAGTGCTAAACTAAGACTATCGTTTATATTTGAAATGCAGCCAGATCATTTTTCAATTTCCTGAATAAGTTGCCAATCTTTCATTCATCATACCAATCTGCAGGTGGTGACAAGTTTATATTCCTGAAGAAAAATCTCTATTAATCCGTTAAATAATGGATCATTATTTTGCAACGCTCACTGAGATCCGACAAGAAGTTCAACTTCGATACTATCCCCATACCACGCAATTACGCTTTCTGACACCCTGAGATAAAAATTATAGAAAAACTTTGTGGGAAAAGTAGAAATTGCTTGAAACAAGCAAATTCTACTTTTGAAGTTTTCTCACAATTCTTTCCTACCTTATTGGGCACTTATTCTCAAATTTTAGCGCTATTTGAAATGTTGTCTGCAACTCGTTTGGATTTTGCTCTGTTTGAAATTTTGTCATCTGGTTAAAGTTTAAAATGGGCTTAAGTGGGCGTGACCAACTAAAAACCGACCTTTATGAAATGGTTTATCTTTGTGGCAGGTTTGGCTTTAATAAGAGTCAATTAGCTGTCTCCATTTTGTTTCGATTGTAAGATCTAAGGAAGTTTTCCATTTTAATCTTTGTCCACTAAGATTTAGAAAGTTTATACCAAGATACCATTTACTATTTGAAAAATGACTTGCCGGTAGACTTTTCATATATACCCTAAAGAGTGGTGCTATTAGTTCTTTCTCATTTAAGTGTCAAGTATTATGCAAAGCGAATATCTATTAAGGTTAAAAGCCCCTCAAAATTTCTGATTCGAAAAAATGGAACAAATCAAGCAATAAAGATGACAGAAAAACGTGTACAGGGTATTGCCCTTATATATCGGAATGTCATAACAAATTCATTTGTGAATCTATAGCTCTGGACTCGAGTGGGACTTGTATTAAATATATGTCATCTCTAGGATCACAGGAAATCCTATTAGTGAAAGACGGTCTTCAATTTGCATATATTTTTGTGTTCTCCAATCCAATAAAGGTGGCATTTTGTTTCTCTGGCGGACAACCATTGTGTAGATTCAGCCAATTGTAAAAGATTGAATTTCCAATTACGTGATGTGATATTGAAATCTCCCTACTCTATGACTGACTGGCGATAACTTAGAGAATTTTTTAGAAGACATGGCCGAATCTCCTTCATGGTCTCTGTCACCATGTCATACGGAAAAGGGATATAACAAAAACATTGGAAATAACAGACACTTGGTGTTTACCGATTCCAGGAAATTAGTAATGCGATATAAATCTTGTTAATTTGAGCTCTGAATACAAAAATGTAGAATAATAAGTTTGAGAAATGACGGGAATGGTATTTCCCCCGCTTCAAAGAGGAGTGTAAAATGATTAACCCTTGTCCGTCCTTCCGTCCGTCCGGCCGTTTGTAACCAATGTCTTCGTCGCACTTTTCTCAGCAAAAAGCATCAGCTTGAAATTTGGTGTGGAGGATCTTATAGGGATCCTACATGGCGTTACCGAATTTAGGTCTGTATCTGATCGATATCCTTTTTGCTCGGATATTGACCGGTATAGGATTATATTTTCGTTGCACTTTTCTTAGCAACTATTCAAAGCAATGACTTGAAACTTGGTGAGGAGGTTAATCTTTGGGTCCTACGTGGGGCTTACCGAAATTAACTCCACAACTTAACTACTTCCTGTTTTAGAAGTATGCTTGTATTCGGATATTGAAGGTATAGTGGTATATTTAGCATTGACATGAAACTTGTTGTGGAGGTTCGATTAGGGGTCCTACATGGCGCTTACCGTATTCGGACCACAAGTGAACTACTTCTTGTTTAATGACTTCGTTTATTTTCGGACAATGAAGGTAAAGTGGTATATTATTGTAGCACTTTTCTCAGCTACTATTAATAGTATTGAATTAAAACTTAGTTTAAAAATTTACCTAGGGGTTCTCCATGGCGCTTACTGAATTTAGATCCAAACTTAACTACTTCTTATTTTACAACTTAAACTATTGTCGGACATTTATGGTATAGTGGTATATTTTTGTCACATTTTTCGCATCAAATATTCATAGCATTGACTCGAAACTTGTGGGAGTTCATCTAGGGGTCCTACTTGACGCTTACCGGATTTAGTTCCGCAGGCTAACTACTTCCTGTTTTACGACTTAGTTCATTCTCAAACATTACCTGGTATAGAGGTATATTTTGGTCGCATTCATTTCATTGACTTGAAACTTGGTGTATAGGTTCATCTCGAGGCCCTCTATTGCGCTGCGTGTTATCAACTTCCTGTTTTCTGAATTACTGTATTTTCAGCAATAGTTTATTTTAGTCATTGCCTGGCATAGTTGCATCTCTTCAATATTTGATGTGGAGTTGAAGCTTAGTGTACTACATGGTGCTTACTAAATATGTTCCATTGAGTGAGAATTTCATTTTTAGCCTGAGATTGCGTAAGCAATCTGAGGCTAAAGTTACTATGCAAAAAGTTCAAACCCATGCAGAGTTTAATGTAAAAACATCTACCGTAATCAATGTGATCTTCTGTCGCTTGAAAAGTAGATCGGATCTGAGAATAAATTAATACGCCCGATTGAGGCGAGAAGGAAGAAGGTGAGATGTGACTCATTGAAAGCTGTCGGCTTGATGTACAGTACTTTCGTGTGAGTGTTCTGAATTTTGCAAAATTATCAAAACTTGACGAGTGAATGGAAAGAAAGAAAGGAGATATATAATATATTGGAATTTATTAAACATAATATATAATCATATCATATTGTTAAAGAAAAATAAGTTGTCTGTTTCATACCAAATAATATTCCTTATTAAAGAGTAACAATGTTAAAACGGTTCGGTTAGACGAAGTTGCTGTATAAAGCTGATAAGGGAAGACGTCGGTTTTACGCATGATTGGAATGTTTTGTTTAATAAATTAATTGGTCATTCATAGGATCATATTCGCACTGTCTGAAAACATTTGGTTCGTGCTCGGACTTTGTGTCTATATATTTTTACATCCGAATTCTACCCAAAGGATGCAACGTCTACATACCGCATTTGAGAGGTGCACATAATCATGTTAATCTGGTAAACGACCACCCGCACTCTCTCGCTCTCTTTATCAAGCGCATATTTACATAACGAAATTGGTCTGTGTGGTAGAATACTCACATCGCACGCAAGCTTTTGTCATGATGTGGTGTCCGTCGTTCGTCCGTCCGTCCGTCAACTCTTACTTTAAAAATCTTCTTTTCAGAAAGTACTGAACATAATTCAACCAAACTCAAGCAAAATCCACAGGAAGGATCCTTGTGTGACCTTTATCAGATCCCTGCAAAGCAATTTGATCGGGTGAAAAATATGTAACGATATATACATGTAAATATATCGTTACAATACCTCAACGGGATGAAAATTATTGCGGGCAGGTTGTGTCCCCTAGCGCACAAATTGGCAGATCTGCACATAATCGACAGTACACTTGGGTAGAAAGTGGCACCTTCGATAATCCGACCATCAAACTTTTTCTGCCCAGATTATATATCTCCTGTATACATATCTCAGGCTTTCAGCGCTTTCAGCGCTTTGATCACTGTAGTATGCGATAGAGCACGCGGGTGTATACTCAGTGAGTTTTGACTCACATATTTTTTTCTTTCTTTTTTTTGTTTGGTAATGGTACGATCGTATAAGCTTAGATATAAATAGCCAATGTATTAGGACAGTTTTAACCCTGCCTGATTTGCAAAATCTTAAACCTGTCCAACTTCAATTTTTTTTCATACGAAAATTTAAAGTGGATTTAATTTGGAAGATTACCATTGAGTAAGGTAGAAAATATTGTGGACAACGTAGAAATGTTTTACATTGTTTCTACAATGTTTTCTCAATTAAAAGATCACGGGGACGTAAAACTAGGGATTGAATAAGAAAGGGTTTAGACTATAGCGTCTATCCACATTTTAATTGGTTTCAAATGTTGTTCTCATCCAATAGCGGCTAACTGTTTCTGAAAGTTGAATTATTCTAATGATTATTTCTAAAATAATATCTTGTAGCATACGACGCATGAGTTAATTATTGTAATAAGACAATTTTCCTGGAAATTGTTGTGTCAGATGTCAAATATTTATTTTCTTAATTTCAACTTTACATGAATAATCCTTTTCATAAAGACAATTTTATTCATAAACACGAACAAAACACGATTTCATAACTATTAAAGATGTACATTTGTAGAACAAGAGCACCGCCTACGGGCGCGTACGCTCGGCTGTTGGGTGCTGGATAGTGGACAAAATGCATCTAGAGTTATTCCCCTTGAAAGTATAGGTTGCTCTTTTGATAGTGAGAAAGTGTGCCAAGTTTCAGGTGAATGCCTTTAGTAGAACCAGAGATATCACAAAATGTCAAAGTTTTTTTACGCTCGGCTGTTGGTTGCTGGATAGTGGACAAAATGCATCTAGAGTTAACCCGCTTGATAGTATAGGTTGCTCTTTCCATAGTGAACAAGTGTGCCAAGTTTCAAGTGAATGCCTTAAGGAGAACCAGATATATCACAAAATGTCAAAGTTTTCGCACGCCGTCGACAACAACAACGACGACAACGACGGTACCAAGGCTATAGCAATACATCGGGTATTCTCCTAAAACAGCCAAGCTAAAAAACAAGCTACATTTTAAGCCAGCTGGCCATTTGGAAGTGGAATGATTCCACATTGATTAAGTAAAATATTGAATACGGGTTTAGCACGCGTCCTTCTATAAGCCGGTGTCATGAACCGACGAAGCAACTTGGGCATTAAATCTGTGTAATTAACGTTTTTTCCCTTCTCATCTATAAGAGAAGAGACGGCAAGCGGAAAATAGAAAAATAGTACATATACAAATATCCATAGATTGTTTTATTTTTTAAAGCAATTTATTTACTACTTTGTAGAGAGCTCAAGCTTTATATTAAAAGTTCAAAGTTCAGCATAGTTTCAGCCTAGTTTATTTGCACAATAAAGGCCACTGGTTATATCAATCAATATCAACCATTTCCTGGTTTCCAAAATTTTAGACCTGTCCAAAATGCAAAGGTTTTGCAGACAAAAAATTAAAGTGTTTTTAATTTGAATAATATCAACTCGGTAGGGCAGAAAAAATTGTAGAAAAAGAAGAAATTGCTTGTTACAAGCTTTTCTTCTTTTTATACAATGTTTTCTCAATTATTAAATCACAGGGTCGTAAACAACAGGGTTTGAACAGGAAAGGGATAATGCCATTATAGAATACATGTTTGTATGCAGTAACGTAATTTCCTTCTCAATGGAAGGGTTAACACAATCTTTAGCTTAGCTTCGAGGAAAGATAACTTATGACAACTTGTAATAAAGTCCATAATCTATTTTGTGTCTCTCCCCACTTATTAATTTTGCAGATTAGTGTAAACTTGTCGTGAGGCTTGTATTTCTCATGACATTTC
Organism: Fragum fragum; assembly: GCA_946902895.1. NCBI lineage: Eukaryota > Metazoa > Mollusca > Bivalvia > Cardiida > Cardiidae > Fragum > Fragum fragum. Next base: position 4,793,077 of record OX336372.1, on the reverse strand, counting down.
GCATAAAGTTCACAATATCTTTATGACCTACTAATTAGGTCAGACTTTTCGTTCGATAAAACATATTGCCCATTTATAGAGGATTATATTTGTTTATGTGGAGTACTGATTTATCTTTGAGTGACTTTAAAACAAAAGTGGCGTCACTTTGCAAGCGATCTTTATGGCAACAAGATGACGTCATCGCGACTTTGGTCCCTACAACATAAAGTTCAAGAGCGCGACATGAACGAAAACACGACTTGATATAATTTCGATAACATCGCTTTTTTCGGCGAAATTATCAAGTATAATCTACAGAGAAATCTCAATAATTCACCGGGAAGCTTTAAAGAAAATATATCAAATATTAATAGTACGGCTAGGAAGGCGAGAGATCACGTGACTTTGCCAGAAACAGTAAATCTATTGGTTCCTATCATTGAATCGGTTGTATTCTAAAGTAATTCTAAAGTAATGCAATACTTTGTCCACTTCGTTCATATCGTTTTGGTAAAACGAGAGAAATTTTCAGCCTGGCATTAAAACTAAACCAAACTCTAGAAACGAAGAAGTCATAACAAAAGGATTTTCTCCTTTGTAACGAATTGTAAAACAATAACTTGTTTCAATAGAAACTCACTTTGAAATGGCGTCTGAAACAACAATAATCAACAGCGACACGTCTAAACACTTAAACAAATTTTAATAGAAAATCAAAACATTTGTTCATTTGTATTAACAGTCAGCTTGTCACCCGCAAAGAGTTGGAAATAATTCATTGCCGGCATATTTTCACCGATCTTCATTGTTTTGTATATGTTTAACAGAAGAAGAAAAGTAAATTGAGTTCATATGGCTTCGATAGTCGTAAAATCTTATATATCCGTGTTTAAAAGGAATGATATACGTAATTCTGTCTTATGTAACGACTAGATTAGTCAACCTCACGCAGAAATATAAATAAATAGACAGCATAAAAACAGAAACATTTTCGCATTGAATAATTGGCAAGTTATTTAATCTGAGCACTGCATTATTTAACCGAAAAGAATTTATACCCAAGAGATACATATAAACAGATAAGATAATGGTTCACTTATAATTTGACCTGTAGTCTAATTAAAAAATCCTAGGTTGATACCGGAGAACGACAATCAAAGCATACATGTGTAATTTTAAAACCGAAGACGAAACGATGTAAAATGCGAGAGATAGTTGAGAAAGCCAGATGGACAGGGTGATAGAAAGACTGGCGGAAAAGGGATTATCTTTCCGGATCATTCGTTAGAGACAATTTCTTTGTTTTGAAGCCGGAGAACGTTTGCAGCCTATGAACATATACATTTTTACATTCGGCTGTTAACCCTTTTTCTGTTTCTGACCTATCCAAATTCAACGGTTTTGCAGAAGAAAATGTGAAGTGGATCTAATTTGAAAAATAATCATTCAGTAGGACAGAAAATACATGTATAGTAGATAAAGAAGAAATAGGTTGTTACGAGCAATGTCCTCTTTTTCTACAATTATAGTTATAAATTCACAGGGTCGTAAAAAGCAAGAATTGAACGGGAAAGGGCTAAGTGGCAACAATAAGTGTTTATATTAGTCATTGAACAGTAATTAACTTCATACTGGCCCATAGCTTAGACAGCTACCCATATGAAACATATTTTATGATAGTAACATGTATTCGACTCCCAATCTTTGTTTGTTTGTTTTTTTTGTTTTGTTTTTCAAAGAGTTTGCCACGATCCGTTTTCTATTTATGTTCATTTTTTCCTCTTATGTTTTTGTAATCTATTTCACTCTTGTTTCTTTTGTATATCTTATCTGTTCGAAAACATGAAATTTAAATATAGGATGTTTAAGTCTTCAGACAATCAAATATGATTCTCATGGATACCGTCCAATGCTGGAGTTCAAAGATAACTTACGTCCTAAAAATATCATTTGATTTACCTCCCTTTGGTTCTATTTTTCTTTCGAGCGAAGATTCAAACCGACATATCTTATCTGTTCGAAAACATGAAATTTGAATATAGGATGTTTAAGTCTTCAGACAATCAAATATGATTCTCATGGATACCGTCCAATGCTGGAGTTCAAAGATAACTTACGTCCTAAAAATATCATTTGATTTACCTCCCTTTGGTTCTATTTTTCTTTCGAGCGAAGATTCAAACCGACTTATTGTCGTTACTAGATTTCAGCTGTTACAGCAACGCTGATCAAGAAACGAATAAAAAAGGTCTTCAGGTGCCTGAGAGAATATATAGGAATAGGATCTTTAAAGATGAAGAGATTTTTGTTGGCAAGTTTGTTTTCAAGGAGGCATAAACCTAAAAGCTTTATTGCATTGTATGAAGCCGCGACTTATTTGTTGAAATATTGAACTGATCCTGCATGACAAAATGACTTACATCAAATTGTAAGGTTTTCCAAATAGTTTAAAATACTTTTTCATAAATTGATTTCAACTTTTTCCATTTTTGCTGTTTTATCTCGTCATAAGATATCAATCCTGCATTTAAAGTTTATGGTAGCTTTCCAATGCACTAATTAAATCCTGTCTGGAGATTGGTTGATCAAAGAATGGCTACCGATTCAGATAAAAATGAAAAGAAAGTGTTTTAATGTCACGTTCTATGCAATGTCGAAGCTATCAAAATGACCGGATTAGCTCAGTTGGTAGAGCGCTTGACTTCAAATCTCAAGATCACGGGTTCGAGCCCTGGGCTGACCATTTCAACTAACAAACTAATTGTCTTTCAGACGAGACGTTAAACCGAGGCCCCGTGAGACGGTGCTATCCATCGAGCACATTAAAGAACTATGCAGGGCTCTCAGCAGTTTCATCCTGTATCATTGCAATATCCCCCGTAACAACTTACCGTCTTTTAGTTGCGTCGCTCATATGGGCATGTGCTACGGTAGCGACGATAAATAAACAAAAAAATAATAATAAAGAATACAAGGGCATCATTTGATCCAACACACCATAGGGTGAAAGATATCTTGTTCTCGAGTTGTTTCCTTAGTGAAATCGAGCTGGCTTTTCATTTTTCATGAGAGACTTTGTTTTTTATTGTATATATCTATACATGTATATAGATGGTCGAACTATTTATCCAAATACTTTTGATATTATTTCATTGTTAACATCAAACTCTTGCGCTTAAATGCAAAATACAACGCAGTGTTTGTATTGATAAATAACATCGCTTTTTGTATTTACGAATCATTCAAGAAATTATCCGAAAACAGCAGATATGCTGTATAAGCGGTATCCCTATTTTCGTTTCATCGGCACGTTCTTTAGGAGAAGACTGTAGTTCACAGCATGAAAATGAATCATACATTATATATTCCTCTTAATTCCACACTGCTTCTGGCCCTCTCCCTTCATGGCACTTTTCAGCTCATACTAGAAGACAATATTTAAGACTGGTCTAATTTGAAAGAAGTTTGGGATAACCTTTAAAATATGTGTAATTTGAAACATACAGAACAGGTAAGAAATATTGCGCGAAAAGTAGAAACTGCTTGTGAGAAGCAATTTCTCCTTTACTCACAATACTTTCCATATTATTATTTTTGTGGGAGTCTAAAAGCGGAGTTTGTTCAATCATTGTATGTATTTACGTGTATATACATGTGTATGTATATATTAATTAATATTTAATAGACAAATTTAAAATGGAAAAACATGTGGTGTAGACTAAGATCAGATCGGACTGAAAATTTGTGACGGATAAACTTTGTCCACACATTTTGCTAAAACAGGAATATTTCGGGTTAGGCATGACAAGCTGACAAGTGTAAATAATCAACTAGGATAAGATGTGCCTTTCATATAGCAAGAAAAATATTTTTGCTTCTTTTCGTTCTTTTTTCTTCTTCTTCTATTTTTTCAGTTATGAATAGTCATTTTTATTTAAGAAAATCAGTTTACTCGCATTCTTTCAAATATTCGAAAGTATTAGAGTTAGGAATTTGAAAATTGAGAGCCATTTTTTTTTCTTTCACAATCTGTGAAAGACCCGCTATAAGAGTATTTAAGAAACGGAAATTCAAAGATCAGACAGACACTGGTCATTGGGGGATCATTGATAACTTATGAGAACAGGGTCTAATTGAAAAAAAAAATCACACCCAATTAAACTTTTATACGTTTTTGTTGTTTTAAATTCGTTTTTAGCACATAAAACCTTAAATCCGAGTGTTGTCACGCACGGCTTTTCTGAAACAAATTATAGCGGCATACGACACATCCTAAACTATTGTAATAAAGACAGTATTCTAGAAAATTGCTTACTCAGATGTCATTCTTTTATTTCATCTGACTAAACAAACAACACTTCTTAATAATAATAATAATAATAATCTTTATTTCCGACGATTATGTAGATAATAACAAAATAAACAATTTACAAAGCAAATACAAATGTACAGTTTGAGGCATAAAGGATGAAAGAGGCACAAGAGAGAAGAGTATGGATGAAGAGAAGTAAACAAATATGTGAGAAGAAAATGCTGTTATTATGGCCAGTTGTCGCCACTAAGCCGCAAATACATCTCAGCATTACTAAGAAGAAGTTTCGATGTCTAGAAGAATGATAATTTTTTAAAAAATGTAGGGAAATTATTTAGCCCACAAAGCACTCCCCCGCCCCTACCAACTCCAAAAAGCCCCAACCCACAATAACTCCCTGACAGTTACACCTTTCCCTAAACGAAAAAATTTCTTCATTGTCCACAATGTTTTCTCCCCAATTAGGGAAATATTTTCTAAATTCAACCTATTTGAGATTGTCGTCTGCAACTTCTTTAAACTTGAACCAGTCTAAGATTTTTGTCATGTTGTAATCGAAATACTCCTGCGTTTCTCTAACCTCGTTTGCTAATCATGATCTCTTTTAGCAAAGAAGATTACTTAACAAAACTATGCTTTGCTAGCTTACAGTACTTTCAGTACTTAGATTAATTTTTATAAGGAAATTGTAGGATATATACTCCTTAGTAATTTCCAGGCCTACAATCCCTAAATATATGGCTAAATACATGTCCACAAAATGTCCTCAATCATCAGGTTACGTTCTAAAACGTCTGTTCTGAGTTTGTTTCCCTCATAGAGTTAGAATGGTACAACTTCTTGTTACAGACAATTCAAATAAGTAACTCTCTCTAACGTTGCAAGAATCTGCATCAAAGTCCTACCGAGCTGCAACACCCGAAGCAGCCAACCTATGAGCAAAGGTCGGCCCTGTCTTTTTTAAGTATTTTTTGAACAGCAGCATACTCCGAAATGTAGCCAAGGGTCACCCGGAGTGGTCAAGCTTATACTATGAAAGTTACATAAACATCCGCAGGTCATAATTAACGGATCGCGCAGTTAATCAAGGAATCAATTGACCAATCAAATCTTTGAATATCGACATAGGCCGACAAACATGTAAAGGGTTTTTGTTGTTTTTGAGACATAAACGTCGTAATTAAATATAATTCAAGCTGTACTTACAACCTTTTGGTCGCCAACCTAGCACTTCACGTCAATTGATTCAATTAGGTTTTTAAAATATATTCTGATAAGGTGTCAACATGTATAACCCGTCTCTGTTCGAAAGTGAATTCTTTACATTGGACTGGTCGATGAGACATTTACAAAAACATAGTTACATAACTATTCCACCAGAACTCACGGTGTAATATATACTCTTGACTTAAAAGTTGATTGAAAGGGAAGTACATTCCGGCCATAACCAGTTTGGTTCGAAATGAATGTAAATCTTTCAAGAAAGGCTAGCCTAATGAAAACACTGAATTCAATCTAAGTCAAAGTTTAAAATGAAATTTGTTTTACTGTTATCAACAGCTAGTCTGTGTAGAGCAGCCAGTTTTATTATATCCCTCCAGTGACAGCTGTAGACAAATTCAAGAGTTTGGTTAAAATCACCAACGGATACTTGTGAAAACAGATTATCGAATTAGATTAACAAGAATAAAGAATATATGATCGCGGTTACGTCAGACTGACTTCTACTTACTATATCCTTAGCTTTAATTGATTGATTGAATGGGATTTAACGCCGCTTTTAACAGTATTTCAGTCATATCGCGGCGGCTGGAGCACCTAACAGTGGATCCCTAGTAATTCTCACACCAATGCTACCACTACATCCATTTCTAGCCTCCAGCTGCTATCCCACTTAGGTTTACGATTATCCACCTATTGGTGAGAGACAAACGTCGGAAAGGATACCTGCCGCGATCGGGGATCGAACCCATGACAACCATAATTGAAGATTAGGAGTCTGGCGTGCTAGCGAATAAGTTGGAATAAGTTGGCGTGTACAGTAATTGGTCAATTATACATTGCTGATAACATTGTTTCAAGTTCTTTTGAAATTGACCAATCGCTGATCCTCCCCACTTACATCGTAAGCCCCGTACATTAACTGCAGCAGGAAATTCCGCTTCGATTATTAACGGTTTTATTTTGCAAAATACATGGCCAGCAGCATGTGACAAAAAATGAAATGGTTGATCTTAGACCTAAACGTCGTAACTACAGCTTGAATATGTCGCCAAACCAAAACAAAGGTTAACGAAAATTGGCGACCTATGTTGGTGATCACAACTCATGAAAATGGCGTACATTGTTGGAGGTCCAGGCTGAATAATTAATTTGATTGGTCGGTTGATCTCTTGATTGACGGCCGCGACTGGTCAGTTGTTTAACTCAAACGAAAAAAAGGGTCTAGCTAAGAGTCAACTAAGCCTCGACAGTCGTAGAATCGTACACGTCCGTGTTTTAAACAAATGGGAAAACGTGCCTTTCTCTACACTGTCTAGAGAGCAATGAACTTCAGTTGTCTATTTTGCGAACAAGAAAAGTATCCAGTGCATTGTGTTAATAACTGACAGCTGATTTAAACGTACTTTTCTTAATTCTGAATAGATTATACAATCATATAAATACATGAGAAATCTAAGTGTTGATACAGGTACGGATCATATAAGATCTGGGTGGAGATTTTAGTTTCAGCCAAGCACTACAGGATTGAAATTAAAATGGTACATAATTGATGTAAATAAACGATGCCATTTAGTTATCACAGAATAAAAGATCTTGTTAGAGGAAGAGATATAGATAGGAAATAGAAGGACAGATAACGAAACCAAGATGCATGGATGATTCATTATGCGATGGTACGAAATAATTCTGTTGAATTACATAAAAGTTGGTCATGTTGTTAAAACTAAATTTCACACTAATACAGAATTGAAGGTCAATGTTACGTTGTAATATGTAAATTAAATCATCTCAGCTTGGTTGTACTTTAATACCTGAATACTGTTATTCTCGATATAAAGTCAATCCATTCCCACACAATGACGCCCCTAAAAAGAAAACCAATTGGGAAAACAATGTTTTCTATCATGGAAATGTAAAAGAAAATCTAAAATGCCATAAGCTTTAAGTTGTCGTCTGCAACTCCGTTCAACTTGGACCAGTCTAATTTTTTACGTCTGGTAATGAGTTAAGCCGCATTCTGTTTGATTCTACGACATTTATCTCCACGGCATTTTATAGTACTCAAAATTTGATAAGCATCGTTTTTAAGATTGTGCTGATTTCCTGAGACTGTAACTTTGGAATATTTGCCTTGGTTCTTAGCCCATTCCAATACTGTCCCGCTTTTTAAGCGCCAAGGAAAAATACTCACAGAAAATATTTCGAGAAAAGGAGTAGTTGCTTGTTACATTATTGCTAGTCCTGTTGGAGGTCAGAGGGTTGGACCAGCAGAGCTATTGGGCGGGCCCTTCAATGAGGGACGTTCTTGGGTTATCTCTCTTGAATACTCTCCAGAAAGACATTGGCCCCTATCAGTGTTTTACTTGGACTTTATCCTTGGTTTCTTTGCACTGTCTGGTTTTAAGGTCAGCTGTATAATGCAAACTTTAGAGCTGGGAATGTTCGTTTCATCTCGAAAATACATTTCTGTGTTATTTCTGAATCATAAACTAACAACATCGAAAGATTTGTATTTATAATCAAACTGGAAAAAGCAAATAAAAAATCGCAACTTCCACATTCTGAACAAGGATCCCAGAAAAAAATATATAATGAATAAATAATGATAAGAAATATGTAACCTAAAGATTCGTAACCATTACTTTTCTATAGAACACAGTATTAATGGTAGAAAAGTCATGATGAATTACCTTGTAATAAACCCGGGGAAAGTTTGTTATTTTCCAGAGCACATACCGCTCGTTAAATTGAAAACTTGAAGACTTATTTCTGAAAACAGTTTAATTTCCTCTGCTGCCTGGAAGCCATCGAATTTGTCTGGGAGTTCTATAGTTTTTAGAATGGTAATTGTTTGTCAAAAAATCACATTGAACCCTTCTAACAGGTTTCCCATGAAAAACTCAATGTGGCGACGGAAATGCAGAATTACTTTCGGTTTTACCCTTCAACTTTGATACACTCAACTCACAGAGTATATCGTTAATGGCTACCGAAGTGTTGTAACTATATTTTATTATAGACGATGATTTTGTAGACCCTTTACAATACACGGAATGAAGTTTTTACAAAAAAGTATACGCAGAAAATTAACGGTTCATGACTGGCAGTGAAAGAATCAATCAACTAATAAAACTAATCGTTTAGACCGAAAGAGGACTTTGAACTCCTACTTTAACCGACAATTGTGTGTAGCATTTTGTAGGTCATTCAGGCTTTAGTAACTACGTTCAGGTCGCCAACCAAACATTCTATTCTTGTTACATGCTACTTATTGAACTTCATCAACCTGCTGGAGCTCGGTGGGCGTGGCCGCGATTCTTTAATTTAGTTTGCACAAAGCACATACGCATATAATTGACCAATCGCAGCTGTCAATCAAGGAATCAATCGACCAATTAAATCATTCATTTAGCCAGGAAATAAGCTTTGAACTCCGACATTGGTCGTCATTTTTGTAAGACATTTTTGTTGGTTTTGCGAAAAAACGTTGTAACTACAGCTTATTCAAGCTGTAATAACGACGTTTAGATTGCCACTCTTTTTTGTTTTTTTTTATTACACGCGACTGGCTATACATTTCGCAAAAAAACGCCTTTCAGAATCGAAGCGGACATTCCTGTCTGAGTCAATGGGCTTATTTACACGCCCATATGGGCGACCATCCCAAAAAGAGGGTTAGTTATTATGGGAGATAGTCCAAGGATAAAGGACGAAACTACTCAGAACCCCGCCTCGTTTTGCAACGTGCTCGATGGATAGCACCGTCATGCAGGTTATTCACCTTTGTATGTTTACCATTAGCGGACAGTTATGTCAAACACATTGGTTGGTATTGCGCCTTAGACGTCGTATCTACAGGTTATTAAAGCTATAGTTACTGCGTTGAGGTCGCCAACCAACATTTTTACCCTTTAGTTAGATGTTTCTTGCTATATTTTTGATATCGAAGCGGAACTTCCAGTTTGCGTCATGGGGCGTGGTCAGCTGATTTAGTGACCGTAAACGCTGATGAAAATTATAAGCATTAAATTTTGTATTATGGATAAAAAAAGCATTTAGTACAAAAATGAATTTCCTTGTTATTCCCCTTTTTTCACGTTGTATTGCAAAATTTGTCTAACTTTAATATCCCATATCTTAATGTTGATCCGTATAGGCGCCAATATGAAGAAATACCGGCTTTATTATAGGCTATAATCTGCACAATGTTTGTTGGTGTTTTAAAATATTTGTTTTATCGGGTGAATTACAATAACATTTTTGTTTTCAAAGTTGATAAAGTTTGGAGATAATTTTGCATTAGGATAACATTTTTAGTTAACCTACTATCCTACATTTAACTGATACTGTACATTTCTCGCATTGCTTTTTTCCACATTTTCGAAAAGAGATAAATGGACCTGAGCTGCAGTTGCGATGTTTGTTGCCAAGCGAGGATATCTACCACGGCATTTTCGGTGTTGTTCATTATTTGCGAGAATGGCATTCAATTTGCTTTAAAATTTAGAGTACAGACTCACCATGTGTATGTTTAAGGGGGGGGGGGTGACCCAATACTACATAATCCCGCAATTTTACGCTCCAGGGGAAAATAGTTTTGGAAAACATTTGAGAGAAAAGACATTGCTGTTGACAAGCAATTTATTCTTTTTTCACAATGTTTATTATATCTCATATGACCATTAATTGTCATTTAAACCAACCTTGGTTTTCCGGTGCAACCTCATTCGATTTTTGACCAATCTAAAATTCTATTGTTTGGGAATGGTTTAAACATAGATCGTCTGTTTTTACAGTAAGTATATACAATTCAAGAGTCGCAGATATAGATAAAGGGTAGTTTACTGTGCAGTCTTCAAATGATGGTTTAGTCCGCAGCCATATCACATAAATAGCGTAGGACTAGTCAAGGGGTCTCGGGTTCGATCCACGGCCTCGGTGAATATCCTTGTCTCCCACCATAGGGTGCATAATCGTTAACCTAATCTTGATGAGCAGCTTGAGGCTTGGAAAGGATGTAGTGGTAGCACTATTGTGAGAAATACCAGGAATACATGGTTAGGTACTCAAGCAGCCGCGATATGACTGAAATATTGTTAAAAGTGGAGTTAATCCAATTCCCCGAAACGACCTTAGGACGCCTACCAAAAATAAATGATTGTGAAAACACTTTATGAAATTGAACCAATCATTTCCTCATTTTCCACATTTTTTTCTACCCAGAAAGTGTACAAAACTAGAATTTCACCAACTTTAAACCGTCTACTGCAACTCCTTTCAGGTTGGACTACTCTAAAAATTTGCCCTCTGGTAATGGTTTTAACCCCATTCAATCATTTAATTAACATGTAACGTCTATTTATCATTTTGATATAATAGAATATGACATTTTTTCTCCCCCCCCCCTCCCCCTTTTTCATCCTCTTAAATTCAACGATAACACTTTTTGATTTGATACTTTTGATTGTATGTTTACAATTACATGTAAATAATTGAAGTCCATAGAGCACGGTATTTTACGAATTATTCCGTTTTCATTTAAGTCGATCGCTTAGTGCAAAAAGATCGTAAGGGTCTATACATTGTATAGACATTAACGATGTTTTCTTCACCTAGCCATCGAAGTATTACTGGTACTTTAACCATAAGAGATACGGGTAAGGTAATGAATTGATCTTTGACCTTTGACTTTGAGCTATATAATAGGGACCACGCATAGTTGCCCTCACTTAGGTGTATAAATATGTGAACTATCGTGACAATACAGATACCATAAAATAGGTTTGTTTTTTTTTTTTTTTTTTTTTTGCTCGCCATCAACACTAACAACGACTTCGTCAAAGCTACAGCAATAGCTCGGATTTTTTCTGACAGTACCCTAACTAAAAACCAAAACATTTGTCTAAAATTTCCTTACTTAATCTCATTATATATAGATGGGAGATGAGGATGGAAAATTGTAAGACTGGTACCACCGTCGACTTGTTTGTGAAAACCGATGGCGGTACTAGTCTATCAAAATCGTCCGACCTGGATTAAGTCACGGGAATCTGCCTTTTATCCTTAAAAACAACCAAAGCACATGTCCACAGCTCGTGTTGTAAATTGTTGTATCCAAATGCTTTTACGCTGTCACCACAGAGTTTCACATCAGTATTGAATGATGGATTTTTATTTGTAAAGACGGGTTTCAGGGGAGACACCGGAAGTCGAGCGTGTAACCTGACTCATATTGTATTCCCTATGAATAGATTTCAGCTTCGGTGTCATGTCAAATATTGTCATGCTCTAACACGCGACATGCTCTAGCGGCGGACATGCTAAAATTAAGTGCATTTACTGTTTTGTATAGGGTTGTTTTTGTGCAAGCTCATTTCACGTACAATGTCGTTCTGAAGTTATTCATAGTATTGATAAAACAGCCATAAAATTTATTTACATGTATAATCAAACAACATGGGCAACATCGCCCTACAACGCCCACCTGATTTCAGCATGGTCATAGATTGCCCACCTCAGTTTAGCAGGTCTTAATTGTGAAAAAATACGCATTACAACGGCCTTGTAAAGTTCGTTGATACACGTATAGACCAAATTGTCACTGAGACCACTTTTTCTCATGCTTAGGATGGAACCATTTCGTTTTATAAGGGTTCAACCTTGTGATCAAATATAATTCTGACCAAGTTTCAACAAGATAGTGTCAAAATTGTGAACTCTAGAGTGCACATACGCGCGCGCATAAATACCGTTAAAACCCACTTTTCCCATAAATCTTCCCATGGTTTATTCTTACGATCTAACAATCATTCCAACCAAGTTTCACCAAGAATGAGCCAAAAATGTGGCCCCCTACAGTGTTAACAAAGAAAGTGTAATTAAGTCTCCTTATCCGTGTTTTCATAGCTATTTTCAATAGAATTCATCGTTTTGACCTTACGATTATTCTCACAAAGTTCATCAAGATTGAGAAAAACTGTGGCATCTAGAGTGTTATCAAAGAAATAGAACTATTCATAGGGAATATTGTGTTGCGATAGAGATAAGTAATTGCTTTGGGTTGAGTAGGAAAATTTTGATATTTAATGAGACCGAAAGTCGAGAGGGATATAAAATTTTCCTCCGGAGCGAGAAGCAAATACAGGATGTTGCATTGCAACCGTAACATAATATTCTATTTATTATATACATATTTCTATCAAATGTATTTCTGAATGGGGATTTACGCCGCTTTTAACAATTTCCGCCATATCGCGGCGACTGGAGAACCTAACAATGGACTCCTGTTGTATCGCGCACCAGTTCCACTATATAATAAAAACATATATTTTTTATTTATATTATTTCTTAACATCACGCACAGACAAAATCGCACATATCAGAAAAAGATCCGTATTTGATAGTGTCAGATTCGGTTGCCTATAAGATGACGTCATTTTCATTCTATAGACGACGTAACAAAACGAATTAACGTAACGTAATTTAGCATGTACAAATGTGAATGGTTGGTTGGTTTTAATGAGCTGTAGTAACGACGTTTAAGTCGCCAAACCAACAAAAATGTTTCATACAAATGGCGGCCAATGTTGGGGTTCAAAGACAGATTCCAGGCTAAATAAATGATTTGATTGGTCGATTGATTCCTTGATTGACATCCTCGATTGGTTAATTTCGGCACTTAAGAATAAATTTTAAAAGTTCTAAATATAACTTTAGTTTTTCTCTACGATTATATTTTATTTATTTATTTTATTTTATTTTATTTTTTTCAAGTTACAATAGTGTTGGTGATATGGATATGTTAACTATAACTGTCGAGGTCAAATCTATAAAATATGTGTTGTCATGTTTTTTAAAATATATTGTTCAGTTTTTTTGTTTTGGTTTTTTTTTTGGTTTTTTTTTTTTTTTTGTTTTTTTTTTTTTTTTGCTTTTTTTATGGCTGTAATAAAGATTCAAGAGCCTCTACCTCTACATAAAGTGTCGGAAGAGTAAAACATGAAAAGTGTACTGCTCTTCTGAAGTTTTTAGGTAGTATTTGTAGTTTCTTGTTGGTTTATTAAGTTTTGTTTTAGTCTTGTGTGTGTGTATTTTGTTAGTAATTGAGGTGTTTTTTTTATTTTTTTCACGACTTGTAGATTTTCTGTGTAATTGAAACAAGTCAAAGCCAATTACGCAAAGAAAAGGCCAAATTAACAGAAAGTCACAAGTCAGCCTGGATTTTCAGGATAGAAGTGTAAAGTAATCTGAGGTTTATTTTATTTTCTGAAACAAATGTTTTTTTTTTTGTTTTTTTTTGTATTTTTTGTAACACAAGCCCAATGTGATTAAATAATTCTATATATTTAATAGAAAGATAGTAGGTTAAGACCTCATCTGATTTATTCAAGTGTTCTCTGTTATATCGCCGTTACTTTTCTCTATTTTATTGGTGAATACCGAGTTTTGAACTTTATTGTTTGAGAACTACGTATTCCATACTACGTATTCCATATGACGTGACGTATTAAAGTTAAACAGAAATTCTCCAGGTTTATATCCCGATTTCCTTTCCCTGACTTAACTGCTTGACGATTGACGAAATATAAATTAGGTCGCTGCAAAAAACGTTTTGCGATGGCAATAGTATACATGTACTACGCATCGCGACCCAGCGACTGCATTACAGTCGAAAATACCGCGAAACAGTTAAGACAAAGTCATAGAATACCTCATATTTAGATTAAAACATTGAAAAATGCAGACGACAATTCAAAGCTAATGGAATTGTTTTCGTTTGTTGGATTGAAAACATAGTGGATAAGGAAGAAATTGCTTAGATAAGAAATTTCCTAATTTTCCATATTTTTTTTTTTTTTTTTTTTTTTTTTTTTCTTTATTTTATTGGGACGTATTTGGAAAAGGGTTAACACTATGGTTCTGAAAGTGGATCATTTATCTATTACTCATTGCGGCCTAATTCGTTCCGTGTTAGTCTTTCTTCAAAGAACTTGTACATGTGGATTTATTTGAAAGAACTGGACTTGTTAGTGTATTCAAAGGGTCTTCAAAATTTAAATAAAAAAAGAATAATAGCAAATTCGGGACTTGGTGAAGTTGTGACGTACCCTGAATCTGTAATTCGTAGCAAGCTTAATACCAAGATTATCGATAAGTTAAAGGATATACATATTTGTAACTGGCAGGCAAATGTAGATCACATATCATCACTACAATTCTATAGTTCTACCAAATTTAACTACGAAAGGTCAGCCTACTTGGACATAATTGAAAATACAAAAATACGCGGGCTTATAAGTAAATTACGCCTTTCTTCACACGGTTTGATAACTATATCTGGTCGCAATAACAACATAGCAAGAAAACGAAAGATATTGTTAATTTTGCACATAAGATGATACTTAAGATGAGTTTCACTTTACTTTCCGTTCTCCATTTTATAATGAAACTTGCAAAGAGTTTATTCTATAATACTTCTCTGAAAATCCAAATATGTGTAAGGCTGTCGAACCTTTGGATACAGCAAGCAAATCATTATTAACTAGATTGTCATCTTTTTAAAACATACTTTCCATAAACATAGTATATAGAAATATAATGTAATTGTTTATTTATATTTTTTAAATTCTTACAAGCATCTGTGGATTCTATAATTTTCCTTAAAACAGTTATGGTTAAATTGCCTTCAATCTTGTACCATGCTTGGCATTTCTAAATCATGTGCTTTACGCGGAAATAAAGAATGTTATGTATTTCCAAATTTTCAAGAATTGTCTAATTGTAATATCACCCAAGAATACAAGAAACTAGACTTCGTAAAAAAAATAAACTTCTAAGCTAGACTAGAGGATTCGAAAAAAATATTTTATTTGCCATGAAAGAAACACTTAGAAGTCTTATTCTAGACACGCAAAGGAATAATTTTTAAATCACCTGATTATGTAAACAATCCGGTTTCTAGAGCTTTCGTACTCATGCAAACAACGAAGTCTAACCAGGTTCATAAAAGATTTTATAAAACTAAGCGAAATAAACACGTTGAATTCTTTTGATATTATATGGGTGATATTATTCTTATTAAAAAATAAGTAAATGAGCAAAAGTATGTGATGACGCCTTTTCGTTACAGTGAAAATGATGTCATATAATTCATATAATGACGTCATTTTGCAAACGGCGTTATACATTTTCCAGAATATTTTATATCAATAAAGTTTCACGCATTTATCGCAAACATTAATGCCCTATCGTAAATAGAATACAAAGTTCCTGCTCATGTAATACCGAATTATAGAAAGACCTCACCTCAAGTAAATAAAACCTCGGAAAAGCCTCGTTTTTATCTGTTCATAAAGGATTCGTATAACAAATTCGGTAATTCATGACCACTCATTTAATACCCTTTATATATCAACAGCGATAAAAGTACTCCTATTTCAAATGGGTCTGCCTATTTAGGTCTATGTGAAAACGAAATGGATGGCATTATCAAAGTTCACTTCGATAATGCGTTCTAGACTTGTCTGCGTAAGAACGATGTTATCATTCATTTATATCAATTTCTATCAATCTACTGCGTTCATTGTTTTGATAAACTTTACTTGCATGAGACAAATATTGAATCGATTTCAGATTTGAGATTTCAGAAGTCTAAAAGATGTTTTCATATTTGTCTTTTTCAATCCTACAAAATTTGGATTTGTTTCCTTCTTTTAGTGAAATAAAAGATAAAACTAATATGAGTAGATTCATTTCAGGTTATCAAATAGTATTCATTTTTCAAGTTCATGATAAAAGTTTAATCAAAGATTGTAAAACATAACACAGCTAATCAATATTTGGGGATGAATCTTACCTGAGCAGTAAGTGCTCTGGGTTGGCTGTTGTGGTCGATCAGTGTCCGTTTGTCCTTCCGGACGTCCCTCAACAATAATAAATTATTGTCCTCCCAAATAAACTAATTCATTTCAACCAAACTTCACAGAAATGATCCTAATTTCATGATTCATCAAAGAGTTGGAACCCACTAAGAACTCTTGCTGCCATGTTTGCGATTTATTTTTAAATCTCCTCTGGCGAAACCACAACTCCTAGGGCTTTGACTTTTGGCATATAGCGCCCAATATTGGCCATCTCCCAAATTCTTCAAATTATTTCTCTATTAGGAAGTTAGACTATGTTGTGGGATTCTGGATTTTTCAATGATTAAAAGAAGGAAATCTTATGAAATATTCTCCCCAAAACTAATTAAGATTTTGCATGCAGAATCAACTTATGGTACTCTATATAATCATTTGCAGAACTATATGCATTTACACGTTCTTTCATAAATTGGCATTCTCAAACAGAAATCAATTTTTAAATTCCTAAACCAATACTTTGAGAAATTTCTCTAGGATCAACAACAGATCTATGTCGTTGGTTCTCGTATTTTAGATAGTGTTCAAGAAGGAAATCTTTAAAAAGCTGTTGCGCCAAAATCATAAGGCCTACTACCTTCAAATTTTGCATTCAATATCGCCTTATTGTACTTATCGAAATAACTCAATATGTTACACTGAGATTAAGGTAATCCATATTTTGTTTGTTCTTTGATTTTAAACAGAGTCTTCAGATTCTAAATGGAAATTAAGAGCGATTTTGTTTACATCTTCTCCTCCCAAACCAGCAAAGTATTACAGTAAAGTGCAGAGCTTTACTGGTCTGGTGAGTGATATACTTCCATCGTGGTTTTTTTGTTTGTTGATGTTGTTTTTGTCTTGAGTTTGTCTCTCACCAATGGGTGGAAAATCGTAAACCTTAGTGGGATAGCAGCTGGATGCTAGGAAAAGATGTAGTGTTGGTACTGGTGTGAGAAATTCCAGGAATCCATTGTTAGGTATTCCAGCCGCTGCGATATGACTGAAATATAATTGAAAGCGGCGTTAAAACCCATTCAATCACTCAATTGTCATGCGTTTGTGTGTGTAATCTAAGAGAAATTGAAAAGCTTTTGCCAAAGAGAGTATTCGAATATGTAACACGAGTATACACCCTTGAGCATAAGCATATTTCCTATCGTATACCCCAGTTAACTCTTGAGACTATCAGTCCTTTAGATTTCTAGAGCACGAGATGAGCTTGTGTATTTGATCAATGACTGTGCTCTGGTCAACTGTCCATCTCTCCGCTCACATGAACATTCAAATCCTTCTCCACCTCAACCAATGGGTCAATAAAGATGAAACAAGATAGGGTATTCCTTTGGTATAACCCCTTGGTATATCTCTACTTAACTTTCTGTATAAAAAAGAATGTTGTAATAGAAAACATCTGAAAGAAATCCTCGCGGGAACAACCACGATGCCTATAGTTTGCATAATTTGCATATATATTCACTTAAAACTCTTAACAAAAAGTGTAAGATTAATGCAATGTGATCATATTGATGCTCCTCTTACATTGGAAAAAAGAAGAAAATCTTTAATAAACCTTCTCCTGGAAAACTTTAAGGTCTGGTGTTGTCCTATCATGCATGCTCGATCCTCTAGGGTTAGATTTTGTCTCCACCGGGTCTCCCAATATTATTGAAACAAAGAAATAAGTCATTAAAATTTCAACTGGGGTCAAACTCAAAGTCTTGAAATTTCCATATGAAATGGAGAATTGGATGTTTCAAATCTCTATCATACAATCCACTTTCCCCCATGGACAACCATTTTTGATAATAAAAAGAGTTAATATAGTAGGACTCATCATGTCCCATTGTTTTACATGTACTGATGGTCGTTTGATTTTGTAGAAAGGAACGACCCAGAATTCTGTAATTCATCTCTTTGAAAATGCACAAACCCAAGTGCAAGACACTCAGAATTACCATTTCAATCATGAACATATAGTATGGTACACTTGACATTTCAGTTGTGAGAAATTAGTCTGAAACAGAACGTCTTTACACTTGCCAGGCTTCGAAGTTCGATACTTCACGATTGTCCTAGATCATGAATCAACTTTGCGTGTTGAATCACACATATTCTGTCTTATCAGCATCATACAGTCATCCTTGCTTAAACGACCACCTCTGTTAGGTGATCAATTTCCTTATTCGACCAGCATTAAACAATGTTTTCTAAAAAAAATTTCTTTAGGGGCGTTTAAAGGCGTCACTGAGTGGGAGTGGGTTAACAAACGCAAGGATCTTCAAAATTCAATAGTTTTGCTAATGAAATTATAAAAAATAATTCCTTTATTGGTGCGTTCCATCAACACGGAAATAACTGCAACTTGCAATAACTGATTATGCAGTGAAACCGATCCATCATATAATATGTCACAAAAATATGCGTTAAGCGACCATTCCCTTAAATGACCACATTTTTGCCGCCCCTTGAGTGGTCGCTTGGTACAATTAACTGTACTTGTGTCGATGATTTAGCAAACTATTAAAGATGAACCGATAGAAAAAGATGAAGTAAAATGGAACTTAAGATACGAAATGAAATGTTAAGTCTTATTTGAGTCTTTGCAAATACTTTTAGATCATACAAGAATGTGTTTAAATGATTGACTTTTCCATTTCTGAAACTTTAACTGCAACCCAAAGAAATGTACCTTACAGAATTATTTTGACAATTTATATAATCAAATAGTGACCACGAAGATCAAACTATATATACAGGAAGACAGAGATACGGAATCGAATAAAAACCTGTAGAGTCGGCTTGGCCTTAAAGGTGCTTGTTCTAAGCAGTCAATATTTCCCTTTCATCAAAGATTAAAGATTGCCAAAGGACAGCAAAAAGATTGTGGCTCGACTAAATGACTAAATGACTTTGTTGATGTTTTATTTTCACAATCTATCATGATTTACTGCAAATTCCGTTTTTTTCATAATCATTTGAATTATGAATTTTACGAGAAATAGTAGCGTTCAGTTGCGCTAGAATATTTTATTTAATATCTTTATAATATTGTATACTGTGCTGTACATTTAATATACCTCATGGGTCTATGACCTTCTGGTTTGAATAAAGATATATATATATCTTTGTAGGATAACTTGCAAAAATTTTTTACCAACGATACGTTCTAGCTTATGCGAATCCTTACAATTTTTTAAACAACGATACGTTTTAGTTTATGCGAAGTAATCTTTCAACAGGGATATTTTCAAAGATTATTACATAGGTTAAATGTATATAGTTCCTACTCGTATTTTCCAATTAGAAACCCTTTCCAACTTGGGCAGATAAACATTCACAATAAGTTGTTGATTTAAAAACGCAGACGGACATTTGGATTCAATATCTATTTTCAATTGTTGATTTCAGTTTTAGACCTACTGTTCCGGTTATAAGAGTAAGAGAGATGTTTCTTTCGGATTAACGAGTTACCTGCATGAAGAAACCCTAAGGTTTGGACAACGTTTGCTCATACACTTTATGAACTCGTTTGCTTTAATTGTTTAAATTCTTTAACCACTCATTGTTATGTTTTTTCTACCTGAACGCAGTTTGCAGGTTATCTTAAACAGATGTTTTACAAGACGGAAGACCGTAATTTCGCAGTAAAACATCGATTTTAATGTCATATTTATGGTGCCTATTATTGCGTTTTGTTATGAATCGAGTAGTATGCCAACATTTTATAACGGATTTATACAATACCATATGGTATTTTTTTATTGCACTTGCTTCTATTTATATCCTTTTTCATACCAGTTTTGATTTGTTTTCACATAAATGATACAGGAAAAGGGATTATAAAGCTAAAAATTCTCTTGTAGTTACGGCGTTTTAGGTTGCCAACCAACTCTTCGCTTATTTCTGTTCCTGGCTGTAAATTATGCAAACTGACGTCGAGTGATGTCTCAGTTGAATTGACCTGTAAGAGGTTATTGGGCGTCGACTTGACAGACGTCCAACAAGAAAGGGAAATACAAAAAAAAAAAAAATACAGCTCAGACGGAATCGACACTGCCCACTGACTCCCTAGGCCCCCTCGTTAAGTCCGACAGAAGTTCCGCTTCGATTTTTATCGGCGTTGTTTTGCAAAAAAAGTTATGGCCAGTAGCATGTTAAAAAAGTAAAATAGTTGGTTGATGCCCTGAACTTCGTAGCTACAGCTTGAATAAGCTGTAGTTACGGCGTTTAAGTCGCAAAACCAACAAAAAGGGTACACACAATGGCGGCTACGTCTGAGTTGAAAGCGCAGGTCCGGTCTGAATAAATGATTTGATTGGTCTGGTGATTCTTTGTTTGACGGCCACGATTGCATGGTCAATTCATTATGCAACTGACCACGGCTGAATTCAAGTAGCTATTTTAGAGATGTTGAACCATCGTTTTATCATATTGTGTGATTTATTAAAAGAAAGTCTTGACGGCCCTTGTGATCTCTCTTTCTCACTCACACACACACTCACAGACACACACACTCTCTGGTTTTTTTTTTTTTTTTTGGTTTTTTTTTCTTTTCTTTCTTAATTCCATGAAGATATTTGCTCACACTCTCTGTTGTTTTGTTTTTTTGTTTTTTTTTTTCTAAATTCCCTGAAGATATTTTCTTGCTTGTTACATTCATTATGTGTTTGTCAAGAATAGCAAAATAGTACGTTGGTACAAACTAAACAAATACCCGGCATCCAATCAGATATTGTCCGGATAGTCTACCCTACTTTATCTTCATCATTCCGCGGATGGATCTCTATGATAATTTGAGCCTCTTTTAAGTAAATAAGATTATATATCATCTGATCGTTAAACAATAATACCTCTAATTAAATATTGGTCATATTTCTATTAGCCAGAGAGATAAACGGCATCCTAGGTAAATGATTGACATTCCTCCATCACCGTTTTCAATCAGGTTCAATCAGGTTCTTATGGCGGTATAAGAAGACACCTATATCTCAAATTTATGGTGATGCAGGGCAAATGAACATCTCGGTTGATAAATATCTATTACAGAAGAATATTATCTATCAGTGCCGACGGACAATAGAGTATAATACATTGTACAAGTTAACTGAAAAGGGGGAAAACATTGTAATTAATAAAATATGATCAAGTTTTAATCTACTTCAATTATTGGTCACTTGATATATGGACACGAAAATTACATACGACGTAGCAAAGGTGCCTTTGTCATTTAGGCTTGGAATATTCAAATTAAGCGCGAACATAGCAATAAGGGAAACGAAAAGTGGATATGATATCAAAGTTGGTCACTTAGTAAGAAAAAAGTAGGTCGCAATTCAAATCTTTCAAAACCTGTTGGCCTTCTAGATGTCATTAATATGCTCGATCAGCTTTAAGATTGTTCAGAAGATCTTTGAAAAGCTTTCCAAGCAGTGCCTTAGACACAACACTATTTGTTCAAGTAATCTGAAAAGTGGCAAAAATAATTAGAAGGGTAAATTATTGCAATTATTTTTTAAATTAAGTCATTCAGGGTCACAAACTGACTCTACAGCTGATATCTTAGAAAAACTGGGCGGATTCTCTTGAGGCCACAGTTTTAGCCTATTCAGCCTGAATATAGATCAGGCATTTATCTTGTCGAGGTTCTAATTGAGATAAAGCAAGTTAGAAAAAAAACCTAGGTCACTTGACCAAATGTTGTAGGGTATTTGAGACCATAATTTTAACAAACAAACATAGAAATGGTAATAAATAAAGCCTCGATTAATTCGTACACGATTAAAAAGTTGAGTCACAATTCGTTAAAAAACTAGGTGATAAGGTAAACAAGCATATGGGCACTCTGGACACCTGATTGTGTTCTCAAACGTAGGTATGAGTCTAACTATGGTTAGCGAATTACGGTCATTGTTTATATCTACGAAAGTATTCACTTTTGTGTTTTTATGGATATCTTTATATCAGCGAGGTCTCTTTTTTGTTGTTGTATTTCTTTTACCAGCATTTCCCCGTTTTTATATGTTCTCCTGTACGTAAGTCCGCGGCCTATCACTTCCATTTGTCTAAACATGTTTTATTATAGTTCGAAACTTGTGTCTAGACGTTTTATCAATTACAATTGTAGATATCATAACCTATGCAGTATAAACGGTGTAAGACGTTTGTATCAATGATATTATGGTGACACATTATGTATGACTGGTGAGTCGTGTACTAATTAAATTTACTGGGTGGCATTTTTTTTCATTGTAATCTCTCGGACTTGAAGTTTAAAGATATAACCCCCAACTTGTAAATGCATGCCATAAAAAGTTCAAGACCATTACAAGACAACAAAATGTTCGACTGGTCCAAATCCAAAGATGTTGCAGACGTCAATTTTAGTAAATGAAATTTAGGATTGTTTTTTGGGGTAGAAAACTCTGTCGATATTTCATCATTTTCCATAGTCTTTTCTTGGGGGCGTCAAGAAGCGACATTGTGTGGGAATGGGTAAATGAAAAATTGATTCGTTTTATGATAGGCTATCTGTCAATCGAATAATCTTTTCATGAACTAGTGGACCGGCCGCGACTGTCAATCTGAGAATCAATCGACCAGTTAAATCATTCATTTAGACAGGCATTGGACTTAAACTCCAACATTTTCAGACATTCAGGTGAAACATTTTTTCTTTGGCGACCTTAACCTCGTTACTGCTGCTTGTTCAACTGTTTTACTTTTTTGTTACATGTTACTGGCCACATTTTACAGAATAACGTCGTTAAATACCTATGCTTAACTTCCTGATCTCAATGGGCGTGGCCTGTGATCCGTCAGTTAACAATAGAGCCAAATAAACAACTTCCCATTCGCTCCGTATGTAATAATCATAAGCAGTATAGAAAAGACCTAGAAGAGAACCATTCGATCATGAAACGCTCACCTGAGAATAGGCATGGGTTACTTAAAGACTTTCAGTTGGCCTTTGTCAAAAGCAGTTTAAAAACGTTTGACCTTATAATTCCTCTTGTAAAAAATCATTTAAAACTATTATGGTCTAAGGAAGTCTAGTTACCTCGTAAGAAATGTAGAGAATATCTTTTGTTTTCATAGAGGTATAAAACGACAAATTTAATCAAACTGTATGAATACGCGAATAAGTGTGATTTGATAATTCGGTTTATACCGTCATGAAAACAAAAAGTATTGTATTCATTTCTTATAATTTAACAGCATCGAGCAAAACAAGCAAAGCCTTTACAAATTTGGATACTTTTTGTATGGAACAATTTTGTGCAGAAGCATACAAAATGGCCGCGTGAACAAAATTTTGTTTAAGGAGAACAATCAGAACGCCCGTTTTTGATAGACGAAACTAACAATTGAATTATTTATAAACAAACAATGGACGGACACACTGGCGTATGTACAGACAAACTGATATGTCTACACGACTTCTCTTTCGAAACTTGGCAGGAATGTACCTTGGGTAATCCCTTTAATCATTGCCAAATTAATAAAATCCGTCTGAAGTCTAGTTTCCAAGACAATAAAGTTAAAAAAAAAACTTTGTACTTCTGAACCAGTGGGTCTCTAGAGTTAACGACGGGTGAAGCCACAAGATTTCTTTCTTTCATCGACATCTCTTTACAAGCCGAGAGTCCAATTGCAACAAAAGTTGGCAGAAAGTGGACAAACTTGTTCAATAAAAATACAGCTAAGAATTGACAAATGATTTGATGATTCAAATGATTTAACTGTAAAGTAAGAGAACTAACAGAACATGATTAGGAACATTTTAGTATACTAGAGCCATAACTGTGCTATAAATATTGCTTGAGTTATTAGCCCTTATTTTGTTAACAGCCTTTTTCACATTAACTGCTACAATAAGAAAATTTTTCATATTATACCTTTATCAATCGATAACAAAGAGAAGCACCGCAGTATATATATATATATATATATATATATATATATATATATTTTTTTTTTTTTTTTTTTTTTAGGTATTGTCCTTTACATTTTAATTTTTTGTAGTTTAAAAACAATGAAAGCTTGTTATTTGTAACTTAATAAATGCGTGTAAAGAACTAGAAATTTCATATAATAAAAAAAATCGTGCATCTCTTATCTATAGAGTTATTTATCTATAGAGTCGTTTCTTTTATACACTTTTACACCATTACTTTCTGTAAAAGGAACCTCAAGTACATCGTGCAAAAAGAATTAACCCTTTCCTGTATTTCAAAATTTTAGACCTTTCTAAATTCGAAGAAGTTGCAGACGACAATTAAAAGTGAGTGCAATTTGAAAAGTAAACACTTTACAGGGTAGAAAATATTGTGGGAAAAGAAGAAATTGCTTGTCACAAACAATTTCTTCTTTTCCCACAATGTTTTCTCAAGTATAAAAATCACAGGCACGTGAAACCAGGGATTGTACAGGAAAGGACCAAGCTTTTACCTCATTATCTAACTTATTGTCCCGCTTGTCTATTCTTATATACTAATGAAGTAAGACAACTTTTCATGTTAAACATATACAGTGAGTCGATTACAACAAATGGGTATGTAGAACCATAACTCTATTTCTGATCAGTATGTGTCATCGATAAGTTTTGTCACTTCTCTTTTTTCGAACTGACCTCCGATGTCGAAATGACAGTATATCGGGGGCTTAGAGCAAAAGCATAGTATGGCTCTATACATTGTATAGAGCCATACTATGTTCTTGCTCTAAGCCATCGATATACTGTCACAAATGCCTCCGCTGATAATCCAAAATAGCATTTGAAAAATCAAGGGATTGATTTAGAACGGTAGTGAAACGTTGAACTCCGCTTTTGAGCTCACATGAGCACAACGTGCTCAAGGGGAGTTATTGTCATCGGCAATTGTCCGGCGTCCGTCTGTCAGTCTGTCCGTCCGTAAACAATCATTGAAAAATCTTCTCCTCCTAAGCCTTAAGGCCTTGAGCTTTGATATTTAGTACATATCATCACCTATTGACCCTCTACCAAAATACTTCACATAATTATCGTAATCTGAAAATTAACCCTTTTCTGTGCGATTCCTGATTTCACAAAGGAAATCTTTAAACAGCTTCTCCTCCTAAACCATAAGGCCAAGAGCTTTGATATTTAGTACATATCATCACCTATTGACCCTCTACCAAAGTACTTCATATAATTATCGTAATCTGAAAATTAGCCCTTTTCTGTGCGATCCCTGTTTTCAGAAAGGAATAAAGACGGAAACCTTTGAAAAATCTTTTCCTCCTAAACTATAAGGCTAAGAGCTTTGATAGTTGGTAGATGTAATCACCTATTGACACTCTACCAAAATACTTCAAAGAATTATCGTACTCTGAAAATTAGCGCTTTTCTGTGCGATCCCTGATTTCAAAAAGGAATAAAGAAGGAAATCTTTGAAAATCTTCTTCCAAACCATAAGGACTTGAGCTTTCATATTGGTATGTATCATCATTCATTGATCCTTTACCAAAATACTTCAAAGAATTACCGTATTCTGAAAATTAGTCCTTTTCTGTTTGATCCCTGATTTTACAAAGGAATAAAGAAGGAAATCTTTTAAAGTCTTCTTCTCCCAAACAATAAGGCATAGAGCTTTGATATAGAGCCCTTTTCTGTGCGATCCCTAATTTTAGTTAGGAATAAATAATGATATCTTTGAAAACCTTCTTCTCCTAAACCATTAGGCCTAGAGCTTTTATACTTGGTATGTATTGATATCTATACCTCAGAGATTTATCATTATTCAGAAAATAAGTGTTATATGGTGGGATCATCAATATACCTAAGATTAAGAGAGAAATTCTTAAACATCTTCTCCAAAAAAATAGACAGAGGGCTTTGCTATTTTGTTTATATCATAAGGCCATGAACTATCATACTCAGGGGAACGATTTAGGACCATCAAGGTCCTCTTGGTTTTTTTTTGTTGTTTTGTTTTTTTTTTTCCTTTTCTTCTTTTTGCTTTTTTTGTTGATTGTTGACTTTGCCATAGTAACTACAGCCTTTTTAAGACGTTATTATGCCGTTTATGTTGCCGACAATTGATTTGCTCTTGTTTTATGTTACGAGTATTCTTTTTGGAAATTTAATAGCGATACGCGAATACGGATAGTACATATCTAAGAGGAAGCAAATAGTCACTGTAATACTTTAAAACTGATTTTTCTTTTAGGTATTTTACACTGAGTACTTAGGAGGTTTGACATTTATTGGTCTCTATTAGAAAACCTTCACAAGTAATAGTTGTCTAGACATTTTTTCGTAGCTATTACGAATAAATAGTGACTTATTAAATTATTCTGCCTTGGGAGGTCTTTCGGATCTACGGTTAAACTATAATTTACCATTAACTGGCGATCTTTTGAAAAGGTTCTCGATTGCTTTTTAAAAAGTCATTTAGTCGCTAGTTATATCTCTAATGATAATTGGTGGATCTTAATAGTCAATCAAAGAATCGATCGACTAATCAATTCATTCATTTAGACCGGAAGTATAATTTGACTCAACTTTGGCAGACATTTATATGAAGCGTCTCTGGTGATTTTGCGACTTAAATGTCGCAACTCCAGCTTATTCAAGCTGTAGTTACTACGTTTAGATCGCCAACCTACCACTCTACGACTTATGAATCTGTCCCTCTTACAAATAAAATACGCAACAACAATGATTCGGGTCAGTTTGAAATCGAATTTCTCTAATGTTTTGTTGCCATTATTTCCACTAAATCTCCGTAAAATGGTTGTCATAGAAATGAAGTAATGATTTATAAAACGATCCAAGTTTAACCACAAGATTAATGAAGCCGCATCGGTTAAATGATGTAAGAATATAATCGTTGATTTATGAAAAGGTGTCTAGTTCCCATTCACATCTAAATCGGGGGTCCAGCATGACCAAGCGAATTGACCAATCGCGGCCGTCAATCAAATAATAAGTCGACCAATGCAATCATTATTAAGACTAGAAGTTCACTTTGAACTCCAACATTGGCCGTCATTATGGTGAATCATTTTTGTTGGTTACGACGTTTAGATGGCGATCCAACCATTCTACTTATTTGTAAAATGCTATAGGCCATAATTCTTGCAAAATAACGCCGTTAAAAATCGAAGCTGAACTTCCCGTCGTAGTCCATTGTCGGGACCACCGGAGTCAATGGGCGAAGCCGGCGATTGGTGATTTGGCGGTGTACTCGTACTCTGAATAAGTCGAGGGTTACGGATCGAACTTGTGCCGCGCTGTTTGTCACTTTTGTATATCCTTGGACAAGTCATCTCAGAGCCCTTATCTAGTAAGTTGATGAAAACCAGAAATTAACAGAGATAAAACTGAAAAAGTGCTAAAAAGCGATGGTTAACGTCATATAAACAGACAAGTTATATCTCAAGCACAACTTGCGATCCATGATAAATCAGGAATTTATCCTACTAACGTCTTCAGAAATGGAACAAAAATGTTTCTTGCAACATCTTATATTTGTAGTAGTCAGTGGGTCTTCAACCAAATTCTTTACTAGAAAGGCTGGTGCCATACAGTCTCTGAAAGTCTATTTGCTGTCAAGGGAATATCCAGGTTTTTGAAAAATATATACCTGGCACGAAAAGGGTTTTATCCGTTCTTTGTTCGTTTGTCGGCTCTATGTCGCTTCCGATTTTCTAAAACAATTTACTTTTTTTAACAGCTAAATGCCCAGTTTGAGATTGTCATCGTCCAATGACCGACGTAAGTAAACCTCATCATCGCTTTACGTTTGTCATTAATTTCTTAAATATCTTCTCCTCCTCAACCAAATGACCAACCCTAATTAATCTTAATAGGTGTGTTCATTTTTAGTATGTAGTATCTCGTGATTGATCTTTTTCAAGTTTGTTAATAATTGATCCGGGGTCGTAGTTTGGCTCTGCCCGCATATACTCTACATTCCGTTATTAGAAACAGAGAAGAGAATCTTGATATATTTTCTTTAAAACTAGACTGGATAGAGCACTGATATTATGCATATGATATCACCTAGTGGCCACCTGCCCCCTGTCAAACCCTATTCTACATAGAAGCAAAGAAAAAATGTACTCAGAAATAAAAACTAGAAAGAATAGAGCATTGACATTTTGTACGCAGTAGCTCCTAATGGGTCTCTACATATCAAGGTGGACCTTTACCAAGTTTATTCGCGTGATGCCATTGACGTCATATATTGTTTAATCTGACAAGGTGTACTCTGTCTTACACAGAAACAAAGAAAATAAATTATAGCCAGAAAGCCTAGGCAATTGATGCATTGTATTTGGTCTGCAGTATCTTCTATTGAACTTTTAAATTTGTCTGTGTGACGCTAACACCTTGCTCAGTAATTTCGTTGTACAACATCCGTTTTTTAAATCAGATATATATTGTCTTTTAGTGCGTTTTGTCATGAACCGAATAGAATGCCAGCATTTTGTACCAACACTTTTGACAGATAAAGACAAAACCATATAAAATTTTATCATTGCACCAGCTCTTATTAGTATGCGAGTACCGAAAAAGAAATACTGAATATCGGAAAATTGACATAAAATGGTTATACTTGAAATTGTGACTGATTATAATGAGGTTAATAGCAAGCATAGAATAAGATATTTCGGTCTCAAATTCCCTTTAACGATGTTGTTGTTGGTGTTGTTGTTTTTTTCCCAATTTTTAGAGCAAACAACTTCAATAAGCATCGGACTTTAATTGATATCGCATAGGTTCCAGCTGGCACTAAAAGTTGCTAAGTTTGTTCACATGCTCTTTTATATTATAGATTATCTTAAGATAATTCGACCATTTTTCAGAGGTTTAAAATGAAAACAAAATGTATATTTTATCTGCAAAAAAGTGTTAAGTTTAAGAAAATGTATATTTTATCTGTAAATAGTGTTTAGTTTAACCCTTTCCATTTCATTCCCTGGTTTTTACGTTTTACGTTGATTTGCAAACTTTATAGCCAGTAATATGTAACAAAAAAAGAAGAATTGTTTGTTGGTGACATAAACGTCGTAGCTAAAGCTTTAACAAGCTGTAGTTACGAAGTTTAAGTCGTTAAACTAACAAATATTCCTCACAATGAAGTCGGCAAATGTCGTTATTCAAAGCTCACTTTCGGTCTAAATGATTGATTTGATTGTACGATTAATTGTTTGATGAACAGCCGCGACCAACCAATTAAACCATTCCCACACAATCCCTCCTTTCAAGCCCCTCAAGAAAAAAGCTTTTGAAAACATTGTGGAAAATGAAGAAATTTCTTGGACCAAAATGACAAAAAAAATAAAATTCTATCAACTTTATATTGTCGTCTGTAACTCCTTTTAATTTGGAACAGTCTAAAAAAAATTGTGTGAGATTTGGTTAAAATGAGTGTCACTATGATAAATGGTACCTAACAGTGTCTTTAAGAACGTCACTGAAATCCAATCTGGTTACGTCATCATTTAGTGTGTTCTTTACTTTTCTACCAACGAGTATGAACGTAATTATTTTTTTCCAATAGAAAATCGTTTCGTTTGTCTTTTGCAACATTTAACATGTTTATACTTTTCGTTTGATTTTGAAAATTTTAATGAAATTTTATAATATGTTTTCTGATTTGTTCTCTACAGTCCATCATTCCCTCAAGCAATACCACAAAAATCTGTATCGATTTTTACAATTGACAATGTAACAGGATGAAAAGTCTACTTCTAATTGGCTCTAACTGTCGTAAAAAATTACACGTCCTTGTTTATAACTGGGCCGGTACGTGACTCTCTTTAATGAAACACAAAAATTAAATTAACCAATTTGAACGCACAGATATTTAAAGGTTAGAAAAATATTACTCTAAACTACTGCCAACCGAACTAAATTTACTACATCATTCTTAATTTCAAATAGATTACCGAATAAAAATATATTCAAACAAAAACTACCTAAGTACAGAAAGGTTTGTAGAAGTAAACGTGTTTCTTCTTAGCTCTGACGGAAAACTCGGTTTTAACCTTAACTATAATTCAACCTGCGAAATAATGATCAGCCGATAGCAATTCTACAGGTCCAATAATGTTGGTTCAGAGTTCGATTGATTGATTGATTGATTGATTGATTGATTGATTGATTGATTGATTGATTGATTAATTGATTGACTGGGTTTAACGCCGCTTTTTGGTTCAGAGTTCGAAAAAAGAAACCTGAATTCACTAACAATGCTTACAAAACCTAGGGACTCGATCGAAACTATCAAAAGCGCATATAGACAGATACAGGGTTTAAACTATCCCTAAAAAATAAATTGAGCCCTTGCGTGTTACTTCCTATCATTTAACATTTACGTGCATTGCATACACTCGGTAGCCTGAACAGCCACACTTGAAGTTTAGAATTTTAGACAATCGTATAAAATGTCTTTGAAATGGCATCTAATTGTAAAGCGCATAGTGAAGACTCTGATCAGACGGTGCGGATGCACAGGCTGGTCTGAGTCATTACTTTGCGCAAAAGTATATTTGTTGGAAATGTCCCGCACGCTCTCAATTATATTATCTTTAGATAACCTATCAATATAGACTGAATACTTATGGCGCGTATTGGCATGATACCGTATTTTCAAATCATTTGAGCCGTAGTTATGAGATTTTAGTTGGAAACCGACAATGTGATTGTCTAGTAATGAGCAGAAAGTAATCTAAATATAAATCATATTCACAAGGTGTATGTAGCTTGGCAGTCCAGGGTTCGACACTAACTTTACTTCATTGGTATCCCACAGGAATCCCTACCAATAACTTCAGGGTTTCCTCCAGATAATCAGTGATCCTTCCTTGATAATCATCAACTCATTCACACGCAATCCGGCCCTTCTAAATCCATGCAACTTGAAAAAAGCATCGGAAAACATTGCGAAAAATGAAGAAATTGCTATTTACAAGCACTCATTTTAACTCGTTCCCACACAGCAAAGTTTCATTATCCACAATGTTTTCTACAATAACAAACAAACAAAGTTCAGGAGCATTACTTGATACATTAAGATCTGTTGTACTGGAGAAATATTGAAGGATCCCGACAGAAGCCCGAGATACCTGGGGTCCATTCCAATTTTCAGGGATCCTCGGGATCCCGGGACACTCTTAGTGTCGACCCCTGCAGTCGGGCATTAATCACATCATTATTGCAATACTTCCGAAATATTGTCATGGTAATATTCGAATGTTGATTTTATCTTGTCATTATCATTAGGATAATAAGACAAACATTGGTAACACACAATGCTAGGCTATTGTTAGACTTTAAAGCACTTTACCATACGCAAACACTGACAGTGCCAAATTTAAAGAAGTTGCAGACGACAATTCAAATTTCGTTTAATTAACCCATTCCCACACTGTGACGCATTTTAATGTCCCTCTGGAAAAAATTGTGTAAAATGAACAAATTGCATATAACAAGCAATTTCTTCATTTTACACGCTGTTTTCTAGCCAAAAAGTTGAAACAATCTAAAATTTCATAAACTTAAAATTGTCGTCTGCAACTCCCATCAATTTGGGCCAGTCTAAAATTTTACTATCTTGTAATGGGTTAAATCAAACAGAAAAGTCATGCAATGTAAAAATAAATGTGTGGGGGTTTTGTTGCTGTTGTTGTTGTTTGTTGCTGTTGTTGTTTAAAGCTTTTCACCTATTCAAACAATGTTTAGCACCGTAACATTTATATATATTTATCACGAGCACGAATGAAGTCGGATTGTGTGGTATTTGTCGAAGATATTTGTCACTGACCTTTGAGAGATGTGAAGGTTGTCCTATCTCTCAAAGGTCAATGGCAAATATCTTCGTTAACAATAGGCAACTATCTTATATGCTTGCGCGCAAGGTAGATCCTGAAAATTGTACTCAAATCTAGTAAAACATTTGCTTTGTTCTGATTAATGACATCCAATTAAGAAATAAAGAGAATAACTGACAAATCGTAGATGGACGATAAGACCCTCTTAACCCTCTTTTCCTGTTTTATCAAATTGAAAGGAGTTGCAGACGACAATTAAAACAAAGTGCAAGTTGAAAAATAGCCAATCTACAGGGTAGAAAATATTGTGGTAAAAGAAGATATTGATTGTGACGTAAAAACCAGGGATTGAACAGGAAAGAGTTAACTACAGCATAATTCAAGCTACGGCTCGGGCTACAGGGTTTGGGTCACTCATCAACGAAGTATATATTGAGTTAAACCCTATATATACTTTTTGAATGACTTTATTTCAAAAGCTGAATGGATACTGATCACTAATGTTTAATGTTGTATCCGAAACCAATAATATCAATACTAATTGATAAACTGACTTGTAGAAACCTTTCCGAAGTAATGATATAATGCGAAGCAGATCGGTTAAAACTCATTTTTAATTATGACGCAAGCATACGCTATACTCTTAGTATTTTGATCTAATTTATACAAAATACACCTTTTCTGATCATAAAAATGTATGAAATATTTAAATGTGAAACTAATGCAATGATATTAAAGTCAATCCGTAGCATTGAGCTAAGTGTAATGGAAGTAGCCATTAATTTCATTAGAGCCGACCTACTAATTGAAGGGATATTAGCAGGGTACCAGACCACACTGTATGAAACAGCGAGGTGGATTCACATCGATTTTAAATTCTTAATCTCAATTAAAACAAAACAAAATATGTTTATCTTATGATCTAATATTGTCTAGGTAAATGTCACACGAATACACGAGATGGTCAAATATTATGAGCTTGAGACAGTTTTTTATGAAAAAAAAATGTAAGCATGCAAACAAAACATCTTCGTAGTTAAACTATTTTTTTCATCAGGGGTATAAAGCATTTTTAGCAATTTTGTACTATTCATGTTCTTTGGTACTCAAGTGGATCTCAATCGACCTTGATATCTTATTCAAACAAGTAATTGATATCAATTCCGACTCGTTTACCGTAGGGTACATAGGTTTAAATGAATTTGCATTAATTTACAAAACAGGCAGAATTTATGCTTTCTTTCAAATGTTGTCTCGTGAAGTAACTTTCATTCCCAGCCTTTGTATTCCCAGGACTTCCATGCTTCCATTTTTCGTGTAAATCATAAATTTGACTACCGCTGAAAAAAATTATTTTGCTAAATCCTTTTATTTGTTATCTTGACAATTTATCGTCAACTTATAATCAGAATCTTCAGACGACAATATTAGGCTAATTTAACGATCGTATCTTTCATTCTTATATATTTTTTGTAATAGGTAATCTACATAAGAAGAAAACTTCGTATTACAAGTGCTGTACGTGCAACTCTGTTCTACTTTTCGTCTTATAGTACAAAGTTCTTGAACGGGGAATTCTGTTTGAACTCTAAAATGGCATTAATATTATGAATGAAAACTACATAATAATTTCAATTTGAAGAAATCATTTAAAGAGGAATGTCTTATTATTGCAAATTTAAACCCTTAAATAAGACAGCCAGATATTTTGCGTGAATCTCAAGAATTGGTCCATCAATGAAATTACATTTTGATTCCTGTTTCACTGATTACTTTATTGAATACATTCTCCTTTCTTTAGCTTTCTACTGCTAGTTATTTGATATAAGTTAATTGTAACATCAGAAAGAGTCGTGTTTCCTAAATATTTATTTCTTTTACATATCGCCCCCTTGGTGCAAGAAGGTACCAACTGACATTTTCATAGTTTTGAGAAAATCGAGTTTAAAGATTTACACAGCTATATCAAATCAGGTTTTTATTCAATGAATATGATATTTGGTATGGTGAAAGATATAAACCTTATCTAAATATACACAATTTGACAAGTAGATTGGTTCATCAATAACCTTTATTTGATTGATTTTGTCTTTTGGTACCTTTTTGCACTAAGCAATTTCGAATAGTTTTTATGTCAATAAGGTAGCATGTGATCAAATGGTACCTTATTGCATTTATCAAATCCATGTACATTGTATGTAGTTCAAAATAAAAGCAAAAACGTACCTTTTGACAATATGGATCCTTCTTGCACAAAGTTTTATTTAAAGTATCAATAAGTTTGAATGAAATTATTTTTATGAATCCACCACAAAACGTCACATATTTTCCTCACAACAGTTATCTGTCTAGAAAATTAATTGAAATAATGAATTGTGTCATATATAATCATGAATACAATACCACTTAAGCACAAATATAGTAATATTATACATTGATAGAAATTTGACTGTAACTACTATAAAGTGACCTAATCATCATCAGTGTCATTGTCATCAGAACCAAAGGGGACAATGTCCTATGTCTATTTCCATGAATTTATCTGTTTCATAACTGTAATTTACAAAGACAGATCTGGGGTTGTCCTTTCGAACTTGAATCAATTTAACGTTTAGCCAGTTTACCTTCTCTACTGTAACTGATTTGGACATAGTTTCTTTGCAAAATCCTTGAAATCAATAACATGGTTGAATTTCTTTGGAACAGCAATGTATGGTTGAGATTTTCTTGCAAGTGCTATAAGGGTGCACCTCTGAGATGGAACATACACAGGAGTTATCTTCTTGGCCCCTTCAAAGGTGGAGTGTACTGAATCACACTCCATCTGTGAATGGCCTGACACAAGAAATTTATGACTGATTCTCTTTAATGTTAGTACCTGTGATAATGTTTACAAAAGGGAAAAAGTTACAAATTTGTTCCTGTTCTGTCCTCGACAAGAGTCAGAATAGTCGATTATTTCCTGAATGTTTTTATTCTGACAAGCAGGTAGTGTGTTTTAACAAACAAGTTGCTGTTTCACATGAACCCCGTTTACACTGTGTTTCGTCCCAAATATGGCAAAAGACTTGTTTATCACATAGAGAATATATTGTAAAATTATAACAACACAATTTTCTTGAGTAATAAAGCTCATTGACAAGTGAACATGGTGTTGTAAGGACAGTCTGTAGGTAAAATGTTGCCACATACAGGCTTTGATTAGTTTTTGCCCTTTCTTTATCTTTCATTTTTTCTTCTCTGGCTTTTTCTTTATTCTGTTGATGGGTATCATATTCCTGTTGAAATGATTCTGCCAGTGTTCCAGCAGCTTTTCTTCCATTGTACATAGCGCACATTGAACATTGATCTTTCTTTGGCTTATAAAATACGAGGTAAAAGTTCTCACAAAACACTTTCCGATACAATGAATCTTTAGCAAAGGGGTTTCCTTTCTTTTCACATTCACTTTCGTATAATGCCTACACCTTTTCTATGGTTAAATCATGAGACAAGTATTCTTTTTTGGAAGATTTTCTTGCATAGTGAGATTCCATTCTTGGGAACGATTCAATGTGACAATTTCTTGGTCTGTCTTATTGACAGCAGATGCTTTCCCTCTCATATCTATTCCACTGTAAGCCCCATGTTTCTTTTTAGACAGAGTGTAATCAATTGTTTTTCTTCCTATATCTAACGTTCGCATAAAGAAGTTTCTGCATACCTTTTCTTTTCTCTCATTGAAGACAAGTTTAAACTTCTGTGAGTACTTTCTTTTCTCTCTTGTCCCACGAGAAGTTGGAACTCTTTCTACCATATCACATATGAACTGTCTTTGGCGCTCAAAGTTTCCAAGTTCATAGTACATTTCAAATATTTTTCTTTGTTGTTCTTGTGAAAATTTCTCACTACATTTAAATTTGCATTTGCTGCAAGTATGTTCTTTAAGCTTTTTCGCTGGCATGACTTTTCCAGATGCAGAAATGTACACCTTTCCTTTGTTCTTTTCCCTTTTTCTTACTCTTTGCTTCCACTTCTCAGGGTTATTTCTTCTTTTCCTACTTGACGGTTTCTTTACTGGACTTTTGTATGACGCCCTTTTATGAGGTGTAGACTGGTCATTAGATGTGTTAATCTCTGTATCTAATGTTTCCTTTGTAGATTTAGATTTGTTTCCTTCAATGTGTGCAGCATGTGATGCATCTGTTTTTGCTGGACAGGAATTCGAAATAGTCTTAGTTGCATCATAGTGTTCTTGACCTTTGATAGCAGTATATGCAAGATTAACTACTCTCTCTGTCGCCTCTTCAGGTCTGATATCAAACACAGGAGTTGATATTGAGGTGGAATATATTCTCAAAGTACTTTTGCAACATTTAGCAGTTGCTAAGGGAATGATATCTGCTATATCCAGATTCCATTTTGCACTACATTTTAATTTTTTTATCTGGCTAAGGAATTGTTCTTTGTTGCGAACATCTTTACTGGCACAAAATAAAAGGTATTTATCCGCTTCTGAAGCCATCAATTCACACACTGTGGTATAATGAGACTCAACATTTCCTTTTTCCACTAAAATACTCCTTTCATACAAATCAATAGTTCATGTAAGTTTAATAGCTAATCTCCAAATGAATGACCAAAGACAATATGACTTCTCACCTATCAACTAATTATAAAGATAGGAATTTTGCTTATCAGCATATGGTTTGTGTATTCATTACAGTGCTAAAAGGTACCATTTGAATTATTTTAATAATGAATTTGTACCATTGTCTAAAGATTATCGGAGCAAAAAGGTGCCAATTGTATACTGGTACCTTTTTGATGAAGAAAAATTATAACATAGAAAAAATGCTTAGTGCAAAAAGGTACCTTCAATTCAAATGGTACCTTTTTGCTCAAACTGCATGTCATATGGTACCTTATTGCAAGTTGAAAAACCCTGATTTCTTCCTGGTACCTTTTGACATAACCTTATATTGTAGGTATTTGAAGACCTACAGCTTAGAAATTTCTACACATGAAAGATACCATAAAAATACACTTGCCAGTGCAAAAAAGTCATTTTTGCCCAAAATGTCAGTTGGTACCTTTTTGCACCAAGGGGGCGATATATGAGCCTATGTGTGATATTTCCAAGCATTTCGCATGTGCGTGACTCGCACACAGTAAGCACCCTAGACAGCCATCCGGGGCAATTAGAGCATTCGCTGATTGTTTAAAGAAGCTTTGGGTCAATATCTATCTACAGAGCGCAGAGTGAAGACTCTAATCAGACTGTGCGGATGCACGTGTAATGGTTGGAAATGTCACGCATGCGCTCAAATTCATTAATAGTGTTCTGTCTGAGTAAGTTCTTGCAGTAAACTTGAACTGTTTTACTCATTATTTCTTGTAACTAGGATAAAATACCAAGCTAATTGGTGTGAAATAGTTTGCATAAAAAATGTGTTGTTTCTAAATTGCTAGACTGAGTACGACATTCGTAGCCTTAACGGTTTTGCAAGTGTCTTAAACTATCTACGTAAAAAATGGAATCCAGCAAAGCAGGAAATAGTTGATATCGTAGACCAAAATAAGGGGCCACAATAGCATAACAAAATCTCGCCCCTATTCTTAATATTTTAGTTTCTTTATCTTTACTCTGTCAAAATCGGATGGGGTAATTTAATATGTAACAGAGTTTTGTATTTTAGATGTTATATTTTCTGCTAATGTGAAAACATACAACGCAATTTATATCATCTTCTGTCGCACGGAACGCAGATCGGATCCGGTCAGATAACACGGCTTCGAGTATTTTTTTTCTTTAATCCAATCTTCATCATTAACTCCGCTGGCTCAAAGCCAGCGAGCAATTGTCGAGGCGTTGTGTCCATAGTGTGTGCGTACGTCCGTCCTTAAACTTTCTTTTGTTCAGAAAGT
This sequence comes from Fragum fragum, assembly GCA_946902895.1. Taxonomy (NCBI): domain Eukaryota; kingdom Metazoa; phylum Mollusca; class Bivalvia; order Cardiida; family Cardiidae; genus Fragum; species Fragum fragum. The sequence continues at coordinate 4,754,947 of OX336372.1, read as the reverse complement.
TTCAGCGCTTCCATTATAAAGGTCAGTTTCATATTCAAAATCATATCAAAAACTTTACCCTTTATCTACACATTTTCCAGTGACTTCATATCTATTCAAGTGACAATACATCTGTTCAAAACTGTTTAAACATTAACTCTAGTATTAAAAGTCTTTAACTTTGTTATTTATCTTCAATGAGACTTTTCAAATAATGCCAAAATCACTTGAGATTCAATTTCTATATTTTTTAAACCTTTATCTATGCCATTCTGCTGTGTCAAAGCGAAATTAGATTATGGGTAATTATTTAATTCTCACTTTTGAAAAAGATGCTGGAATTATTGTAATGTGCTCTTGAAATTAAGCAAAACATTTATTTTTCTATCTGCACTGCTACAATCAGAACTCATTAAGACTGTGAGGCTTTGATACTGCAGCTGGTCTGGTTCTTCTGGACAGTTGTCCATACAGGAAAATCTGTTCTCATTTTTATTCCCGGTCCATACGTTTGACTTTGAAAGTTGAACAAGTAAAATTTTAATTTCTGCTTGCACATTCGTAATTTGAATTTAACAGTTGCGAATTCTATTACGGCCGATTTTGAACACCGAGAACTTTCTTCTTAAAGACAAGTTTGTATCATTTTCTTTTTAATTAAACCTTGACATTTGATATTTGAATTAAGGAAAAAGAACAACTCTTTCGTCTTTCACAATTGGGTCTAATCAAACAGCCGTCAAGAATTTGTTATAATCATTAATTTATAGTACAATCATTTCGTCAAGATCTGTTAAGATTATATTTCATTGCATTTGACTTTGAATAATGACCACGAATTTTGAGCTTTACAGGTGCAAATTTGTGAAATCCTATCGAAATAAGTCTGTATATACTGTAGGGGTAGTCAGTGCTAGAGCCTCGTGTCTCATCTTAACTCTTTACCTTGACCTTGAAATTTAAGAAAATGTTGTTTTATTTGTCTCGCTAGGCATGATACTGAATATATGTAATAAATCATATTTAAAACGTGCGTATAGTATAAAGTTTTTTCTCTTATTATTACTTTATTGCTCAAAATCTAAAATCGTTTTGTTTTCGTTGCGAATAACATATTACAATATTTTGATGACATTATAAAATCTTACAGTTAAATGTATGAAAAGAGGCATTTATTTTGAATGATTGATTGAATGGGTTTAATGCCACAGTTTTTCAGTCATATCGCAACGGCTGGAGCACCTTATAATGGGTTCTTGGTATTTCTCACACCAGTACTACCACTACATCATTTTCTAGCCTCCAACTGCTTTCCCTCATAGATTTACGATTATCCAACCATTGGTGAGAGACAAATGTCGGAAAGGATATATGTCGCCGCCGGAGATCGAACCCATGACATCCTATGATTGAAGATTAGGAGTCTGACGCGCTACCGACTGCGCTGTGACGGCGGCTAAAAGAGGCATTAAAAGCAATATGTAACCCTGTTACGAAGTCGCTCAAGTTAGCACCAAATATAAATTCAAAGAAAAATAATGCAATTAAAGAAAGGGGAATGAAACAAAGGCATTTAACCGGCTTATCAGTACAGGATTCGATACCAAAATATAAGTACACATGCTTCTATTCCTCATGCCGTTACCACCATAACTAACAAATCGCTGGCCCACCAAATAGCTCGCTAGGCCCCGCCCATTATCTCCAACGGGATGTTCCGCTTCGATATTAAACGACGTTATTTTTACAAAATTTATGGTCAGTAACATGTAATAAAAAAGTAAAATGGTTGGTTGGCGACCTAAACGTCGTAACTACAGATTGAATAAGGAGTAGCTACGACGTTTAAGTCGCCAAACCAAAAAAAACGTTAACAAAAATAGCGACTAATGCCCGAGTTGAAAGCTCAGGTCCGAGCTAAATAAATGATTTGATTTGTTTGTTGATTCCTTGATTGACAGTCGTGATTGGTCAACTAGATCACCTTAAATACAAAACTCTCTTTACAAGAAAAAACATTTTGTATTATTTAAATAGACGTAGATAGTTTATTATTCATATAACAAAATTGATAATACAGAAAGTAATCACAAAAGTTGCCAATATGTGCGTCCTGTCTATGCATTATTGTTCTAATAATGAGATGTGTAGTTCGAAACATTTATTCAGGGATTTTTCTGCTGGTAAAAAAAATTGCATTTGAAGGTCGATGATTTGCGGTCTTGGCTGCATACTACGTCGAGAAAATCAGAATACGTCTGTAATATGAGACCCGGAGGCACATTAACGTCCGAAAATAGAGAAAAACGTCCTGAATTCATCCCTCGGATGTTTTCTAAATTCACAAGACAATGGGTTTGATTAACAAAAGTATATATACTCTCCCAAAAAGTCAATAAAATACCTTCGAGTTAAATTGAATACCGATGGACATTTTACTTATGGCGTATTCGAGATAGCCGATTCGCTAATGGGCCGTTTCGTTAACCGAGCTACCGCTCAATAAACAATCTCTTTACAAGTCGTCGAATGAGAATCTATGGACTACGTACTAGACTGCGTCATATATTACCGTTCGGGCATTTCTTGTAAACTATGACTTGGGCCGGCATCGCCGAAATTTAAAGTTTCGTCTCCTTTGCAGGTACAGAACGGAGCGTAAAAATGAACAATTTTATTATATACCTTGCTTTGAAATCTTGGAATTTCTCAGTGTAATAAATTTTGATATCGTCACTGCAGGAGTGACAATAGCCTTTACAGTTTCACTGTCTGCCGTAATTTAGGAGCTACTTATTTTCCAACCCAGTGACATTAAAAAGAGTCTACAAGAGTATAAAAATGGCGACTTCTTTAGTTTTGTGGGAGTGGCTTTGGCCTTTAATTATGTATTCATCCGCACTTTTTCAATAGACCTTTTCTCTATCAAAAATATTTGATATTTTAAAAAAGAAATAATATAATAAGGTATATAATAAATATAATAATCAACTGGTTATTCTATATATGACAAAATATTTCAATCGGATGCGTTGTTAGGCATTAAAAAAACTCGTGCTGTGCCCTCTTTTTTTCAACGACTAACAACGCATCCTCGTGAAATATTCTGTCATATCTGAAGTATCCTGTTGATTATCCTCTATATATTGCATTTTAAACACATTCATGACACAATGAATTCTATTTCTTCAATTGACAGGACGTCCGTCGGTCGTGGAAACGTCTAAATTTCACGATTCAGGATTAATCTCGCTAGTTTTCGAGAGTTCTTTCCCTTTCAATGATGTTGCGCATGTTGCCTGTAAACATCAACTTGTAGAAATGAGTCAAGGACGTTCCCATAAATAACATCTCTGTCAAAAGTTTTATTATATACCTATAAATGATATGGATTAAAATCTGGCTATCTAATACAACACGACAGAAAAAAAATCAATATTCGGCGTGTACCAAAAAACCGTATTCGTCGAGTACCGTTAAACACGGACTCCTTTTTTGTGTATTGACGTTCGGGCTTTTTTGGAAAGTTGGTTATTTCTTAATCATTTAAGAGACTTTTCTGAATGTCATGGCCGAAAAGGTATATAATAAAAGGAATATTACAACATTGTGTTTTTTCCATTTTCTATTATCGTGTTCTCGGATCGTGTGTAGGTATTTTTATTGGATTCGACCTTCGGTCTCATCCAATAAAAAATACCTACACACGATTCTCGAACACGATAACAACAAATAGAAAAAGACACTGTTGTAATATTCCCTATTTATTACTTCCTAACCTACGTAAGAGATACTCATGCGGTGTGTACTGAGGTACTTAACCCTGGTCATGCTGAACCTGGAATATTCCGGTATTGGCAGGAGGTGTAGTTCCAGATCAGCTTGCTCAGATGACCAAAGGCGTATAACACGGTATTCCATTTGAATATTGGAAAAAAACATTTGTGCAAATTATGTGTGCTACAGAAAAAGTAATTAAGGACTGTTATAATTACCATTTTTTCTTTAGCTTTAAATTCTACTAGTGTAATAGGGACTTTAAAGCGTGCGGTTTCATCCTGTACCCATACGTATTTACACGTCACTGTGAAATTTCACATCGGGTTTGAGTAATGAGGTTTCCGGAGACACGTCGGAAGTAAAAAGTGTAACCCGACCCGTATTATATGTATTCTCGTATTTCCCTATATTAGATTTTAGCTTCTAAGCAACACTCCATGTCAAACCAAGAACAGGCGGCATACTCTTACAGGTCACATGTTATTATAGGTGACATGCTCTGTGTGTCTACAGAAGTGATATATCGTCGATTTGGGTGCAAAACGTCGTAACTACAGCTTGAATAAAGCTGTAGTTACGACATTTTGCACCCCAATCGACGATATTAAGAGATTATGCTTTTTTCTTAAGTTGGTCACACTAGATATCCGTGTATCTGGTAAATGTCTTACGTACACGTGAAAAACTTAAACCCAAGGAATCAAATATAGATGTTAACAAATACCAAAAATATCTTGATTCTATTCTTCGGAACGCGACATTCCTTAACCCTTTACCACACGGCAGTATTTTAGACAGGTCCAACCGGAATTGCAGACGACAATTTAAAGCTTATGATTTTTCTTTTCTTTTTAAAGTTTCCTTTTGGGTAGAAGACATTGTGGATAATGAGGAAAAGTTGTTTCGTACTCAATTAAGAATTTACCAAACCTTAAAATTTGAATAAATGTTGTCTTTCTACGTTGATTATAGATTTGTGTTTTAAAACATAAATTACTTTACAATGTTTCATTTTCACACAGTTACCATAGAATTTAATATGATATACATCTTTAATTTGGAGTCGAATTTTGAGTAAATTCTCAATTGAGTACGAAAAGAGTTTTATAATCTCGGACCAAGATTTACAGCCTACAAAACTGAAACCATCATTATGATTTCATACGATATAGACTGCATAGCCATGTTCAGTTAAAACCAAAGCGCAGAACGGAGTTCTTAAGGGTTCCATACTCTGTAGCAGTATAAATCAAAGTATTGAAAGTACTGTAAGCTAGCAAAGCATTGTTTTGTTAAGTCATCCTCTTTTTCAAAGGCTATCATAAAAATTAAACTAGGTTCAAGTAACCCAGGAGTTAACTCATTACAACATATCAAAATCTTACACAGGTTAAAACTGAAAGAAGTTGCAAACGACAATTTCAAGATAGTAGAATTCAGAAGAAAACATTGTGGACATAGAAGAAGTTGCTTGTTACAAGCAATTTCTTGTATGTCCACAATGTTTTCTAAAGCATTTTCTTGAGATGCTTAAAAAAAAGCGGACTTGAGTGGAAATGGGTTAGGTAGCATGCTTTTGAAAGAGTACACTGTAATTTGAATAGCGTTAGTAATATTAACTTAAGCTTTCAAGCTTACGCTTTTCTAGCTAGAAATACTTTACTGATGAGAATTATGCCAACGGTCCATCACTATAACTTAACTAGTCCGAAATTTGTCCTATAAATTTTCCCTTTCGTGAACAAGTTTATTGGGGGTATTTTTGATATCAATGTCATACCTTTTGTCTCCTTTGCAATATATGGGTTTAAATTTCTCCCTATTGTTACTGTTTAATGCGACGACATTTCGTGTTCTCAAATGAAAATGCAAAATCATGTTTCTATAGGCAAAATTTTGAAGAGGACCTAACAAACATATCGTGTTTAACAAAGATTTCTCGCAATAAAGCATTTAAAAAGTCTAGCCGGCTAGTGAATCAATTTTAGAGAATAACCTCGCAGTAGATTTAGTATGTGTTTATTTTCTGTTCTTAATGCTGAAGGTATGAATGAAAATAATGTCCCGCAATAGAAATAAAAGATCGATACTTAAATCATTGCCAAAGAACACCGAGAACTGACCAATCGCTAGCCCCGACCACTTACTCCATATGCCACGCCCATCGACTCCCACAGGGAGTCCCGCTTGGATTGTAGACGGCGTATTGTTGCGAAATATATAGCAAGTAGCATGTAATAACAAGATAGAATAGTTGGTTGGCGACTTTAACGTCGTAACTACAGCTTTTTAAGTCGCCAAACCAACAAAAAAGATTAACAAAAGTGGCGACCAATGTTTGAGATCAAAACTCATTTCTTGTATCAATGAAGGATTTCATTGGTCGACTGGTTATTTGATTTGACAGCTTTGTTTGTTTGAATGGGGTTTTACGCCGCTTTCAACAATCTTTCAGTTATATCGCGGCGGCTGGAGCACCTAACAATGGAATCCTGGTATTTCTCACACCAGTACTACCATTACATCCCTTCCTAGCCTCCAGCTGCTATCTCACATAGGTCTACGATTATCGACCCATTGGTGAGAGACAAATAGTCGGAGAGGATGAGTGCCGCCGTCGGGAATCGAACCCGGGACCTCTAGAATGATAGTCCGACGCGCTACCAACTGCGCTATGACGGCGGCCGCGATTGGTGAATATTTCTCATTTCGTTTAATTTGCAGTATACGACTTTAGTGATTGGCTCAACTTTGGATATAGACTAAGAGGGGTGTTACTTTAGTTATTTCATATCAATTTAAATCAAAGAGGGCCTCTGGCCCTCGGGCGCTCACCTGAGATTAAGGCTTTTTTATTATTTAAACAGTTTAATTTTATGTTAAGGTTAGGATCATAATATAATAAGTTATACTAAACATATACGTAGGCTCTGAACCTTTAGATCTCGAAGTCTAAATGACAAATTCCGAGTCCTTACGATTAATTTGCAAGGAGGAGAACATTTTTTCCTCCGTTCTAATCCATGGGTTATAATTTCAGAAATAAGAAAGAAGTCAATGAACTAATGTTTCATTCAAAATATCAAAGCTCTACACAATCTGCTTTTTGAAGATTATTTTAAAATTTCACTTTTGTGACCATGGCAATGGATTTCAATTCTTTTAGCTATTTTAAAGGGGACCACCTAAGGAATATTTCAACCAAATCTGAATCAAAATGGCCCAATGGTTTGTGAGGAGATGTTTTTTAAGAATCGTTCTTTATTTCTTTATAAACCCCACCCCCTAGGACTCCGCCCGTGGGAACCTGAAGGTCATGATTTTAGCTATTTTGAAATATGTCAATATCCTGATGTTTCATGCAAAATATAAAGGCTCTACGCCCTCTGGTCAGGAGAATAAGATTTTTATAGGTTATTTATAAATTTCACTTTTGTTGCCATGGCAACCAAAGTTTATTAACGGATTTCAATTCTTTAGCTATTTTAAAAGGGGACCACCTATGAAATACTTCTGCTAAATTTGGTTCACGTTGACTTTGACTTCGTGCTCAGGTTAGCTAAACTGTTCCTATCAATTATAAGTGAGTACTATGCCCTTTAGAAATCTTGAACGAAGACAAGTATAGAAGACCACTGGCTTCGCCGCTGGTTGAATATTGGCACCCTGGTATGGTAACGGAATCAACCGAGATTATCTCTTTCTTAGTAACATTATACTGTATAAGTTTGTTTGTTTGAATGGGGTTTTACGCCGCTTTCAACAATCTCTCAGTTATATCGCGGCGGCTGGAGCACCTAACAATGGATTCCTGGTATTTCTCACACCAGTACTACCATTACATCCCTTCCTAGCCTCCAGCTGCTATCCCACATAGGTCTACGACTATCGACCCATTGGTGAGAGACAAATAGTCGGAAAGGATGAGTGCCGCCGTCGGGGATCGAACCCGGGACCTCTAGAATACTGTATAAACACAATCTCGAAATGTTTGTAAGAAGACAAAAAATTCTGATGCAGGGCCTTGTGCAGTATGCTTCCCAAATTGTTACTAAATTCTACGCTGTATTCCTCCTAGATCCTCGTTCGTTGTACGTCTGAAAGACAATTACAATAATAGATAAAACCATGTATCATAATTATCGGGTGTCTACTAACTCATTGATATTTTGTTCGGCTTTCGAACAATAAGATAGGATTTCTTGTTCCATTGCGTAAAATGCTGTTAATGCTAGCATACGTTTAACGTCACAAATTTAATGCCCGAACTAAGATTTTCGTTAGCTAAACCAACTTACGTTCCAATCAATCCCTTCCAACACAATGACGCTTTTTTTATGTCCTTCAAGAAAAGCAATTGGGAAAACATTGTGGAAAATAAAGAAATTGCTTGTGACAAGCAATTTCTTCTTTTTCCACAATGTTTTCTACCCAGAAAGTTTAAAAAAACCTGAAATTTCATAAACTATAAATTGCTCCTTTTAATTGGGACCAGTCTAAAATTTTGACGTGTGAGACAGGGTTTAAGCGACAATAGATAACTCATAATAACTCGTGACAGTAATTAGTGATATTTTTTTGTCTGGACAAAGGCAGAGTATACCGATGTAAAAGTGGTGAAAGTTATATGAAGAAAATATAAATGAAAAAAGGTTATAACAATAGTCATATTTCTTATTGAACCACATACACACAATAGCAACAACAATTCCTGTATTTGGATTGGTTAAATACGTTTCATACGTCCATGGAAAATGAGCTGGAAGCTATTTTGTATGGTTATTTATTAAGTAGTTAAACAAAAGGCTGCCATAAATTTGTAGATTCTTTAGTCTTTTTATGACAGATGGCTAGACAATATCAGATTATTTGGAACTAAGAGGATATATTTGATCACACTGAGTAAGGAAACTAGAGACCTGATCGCACTGTTACTTTTATACCTCAAAGGAAAACAAAGTTATTTTCTTTTTTTAAAACAATTGGTCTTAATGGGGCTTAAAGCTACTTTTAACAGTATATCAATCATTGCGCAGAGGCCGGAGCACCTGCCCACATATATCTGGTATTTCTCATACCAGGACTACCATTACATCCTTTCAAAACCTCAAGCTGCTCATCCCACATGGGTTTACGATTAACCATCCAAAGGTGGAAGACTAATGTCAGAAAGGATATTTGCCGCGACCGGGTATCGAACCGTGGACCTCATAATTGAGAGTCCGACGAGTTACAAAATGCGCTGATCAATATATCTTAATAAGACAAGATTTATATTCGACTTTTAACCACAAACTATTAAAGTATAGGACAAGCACTTAAATTATATTGACTATTTATTAAATGATACAATATTGAGCACTTTTTTCTGTAAATCAAATGTCTTTTTTGACAAACCGATTTCAGTTTCACTTTTTCAAATTCCTGGCATTATTTTGTTAGAAAAATAGAACTCGAACTATCTTTACATTTCAATTTCAAATTAAATGTTGGTTTGTCAAATTTCTAAATTCAAATTCAATTGTCAGGTCAAACGCCAAGCAGAAACTTGTATAGTCAAAGTATTAATTCAAAAGAGTTTCATCGTGCTATCTGGTGTATGAAATCATTATTTTATTTTATTTCAAAAGTTTGAGAGCTTACAAATGAAATTAGCCCATATTGAATTGAAATTAACCGCTTATTTAAACAACAAATGACGTCGTTTTAAAGGCAGGCGTATATCTTCGCTGCGCGAGCAAGTTGTGGTAACTACAGCTTTTATGAATAAAGCTGTAGTTACGACTTTTTGCTCGCCCACCGACGGTATCATTTTTGTTTACTGCTGTATTACACGAAAATCGTTGCAAGCGTGTTCTTAAGTCACATAAATACAAATGTCTAGAAATAAAAATGGGTAACAACATTCTAAAATTCTTATTTCTCAACGAAATCGTACGTTGTGGGTACTCATTTGAATCTTCTCGTGGTGGAATATTAAAATCTACAATATGAAATAACCCCTCTGTAGCTGTGTAAATTATTGATATATCTGTTCCAATTGTCAATTGTTTACACCTGTCTACAGTAGACCGAAAAAAACATAATTTCTTTTAAATACAATACAAAACAATTTAAAGCTGCAAATTCGATTTTAGTTGAATAAATGCTACTTAAATAAAGTAAAAGAAAACAAACATGGTGTTATCTATTAGGAACAATTCGCAACGTAACACCTATAGTTTTCACGACAACACATTTCATAGTCCTTTTGTGTTTTTAAAAATCGGCGTTTTCACGGGCAAAAACGGAGAGAATTGGGTTAGTAGAATTTCTAGATCGAATGATGCTTTTCTCCGTGCATTATTTCGTCCCTTAATACATTACCAGACGGCAAAATTTTAGAACGGTTCAAATTGAAAGGAGTTTCTGACGATCATTTAAAATGTATGAAATTTTAGATTTTTTAAACTTTGTGGGTAGAAAAGATTGTGGAAAATGACGCAATTGCTTCGTGCAAGCGATTTGTTCATTTTCCACATTTTTTTCCAATTATTTATTGTGGGGCATCGAAAAGCGTTATGTGTGAGAATAGGTTACAGTGTGACAACTCTGAAAATTTGAACTTCAACTTCAAATATCTTCATTATGCATGTCGGCATTTTTTGTGCCTTTGGCAAAAAATAAGCATTTACAAAATAATATATTTACATGTATGAAACAATAATATTTTAAATGATAAACATTACAAAGAATACAAAATCAAAATACAAAGTATTGTTAATATCGATGTGTTGCGATTCTTAAACATATTAAATTCTTATCAGATTATTTCGAATTTTTATAGCTTCTATTAAATACTTTGAAACATTATTCTGAGTCTTTTTTTAGAAGATGACATTAAGTTTATAAATGAGGGTAAAGATGGAAAAGAACATTTAAAGTATTTCAATCGTTATTCTCTTTAATTAGAACATGTTAGAACAAATTGGTATTCTGACTCTACCAGATTTGGTTACATATTTTAAATGTCCTCTCCGTTCTGACTAAGGTTTTGTACCTTCCTAAACTATGGTCAGATATTCTAAGTTTCATGAGAAGTGTCCTCAGTTTATCGTTTTTGACATTAGTTAAGTATGATTCAAATCCAAATCCTTTCTTAGATTGGTGGTAATAGATTAATTTACTAGATCCGGATATATTTGAATACCATTTTTGAATGAACTGATCTCTTATGCGTCCTTGTATTAAGCGGAAAAATTAGAATGAGTATTTGTCCCAGTCCAGATAAAGTTCATTCCTAAATTTTGCAACAAAGATTTCATTTCATAGACCCAGCTAGCCTTATTGTTAATCAATGAAATACAGTTCTCTAAATATGTATTTCTTAATATAACGTTGTGTGAATTACGAAGTTTTATTAAATACTTAATCGATAGAAAGTGGGTATCGACCTAATTCTCTCAGCAACTACTTTAACTAACACCTAGTATTATCTTGCAAAATTTGATATGTAAAGAATCAACTTGTTTGTAATTGTGAATTCCCCATACCTCCGAACCATAAAGGATAATGGGTGCTACAATTCTGTCGAAAAGTAACAAATTAGTTTTAATATCCATCGGTACTCTTCGAAAAAGCGCCAGAAGACCGAACATAGATTTTAAAGCTTGATCATGCAGCATTTGAATAGCAGGACCAAAGAATACACCTAAATAACAAAATTTATCAACAACCTCTAATGTCTCATCATATATTTTCCAATCAAAATTATACTCACTTTTGCACTTTTCAAATATACAGATTTTTGTTTTAGATACATTAATTTTCAAACCCCATAAATCTGAATAAATTTCTATGATTGAAGACTTTCTTTATTAGTAGAGAAGACAGCAATATCATCTGCAAAAAGAAGCATTTAAAAACTAAGCATGGCAAGGTTATTCGCGATCAAATGTTAAAAGTTTATCCTATCGCTTATATCATTAATAAAAAGTAAAAATAGAATCAGCGAACAGTAGTTGTTGTGTTAGATACTGGGGACTTTTTCAAAACGTTTTGCCAACTAACGATGGGTACTTTGGGGAAAATTGATATTCGAAATTTCGCCGTGATTATCCGAATTTATTCGAAAATTCGTTTACATCAAGTCAAAACCGAGTGTCTGAATATTGATTATATCCGATCACTTCCGATCACTTCCCTCTTGTAGTTGAAGATATTTTTACCTGTATGATTTTGTAATGTAACTTGTAATGTAACTTGTTTTGAAACTTTTGATGAAAACGAAGCTTTTTACACCGTATAATGAACACTGTGATAACAAAATCACGTTCATTTCAAATAAAATACGTGAACAGTCGCGATTTGTGTTATCTTTTGATTAGCCTTTCTCTGTCCCCTTCTCTCTCTTTCTTTGAGATGCTTAAAAAGCGGAATCGGGTGGGGATGGGTTAAAAAGCATGTTTTTGAGTGGAGTGTACAATATTACTGAAATACATGAGAGCTGCTTTTTACGGCGTAATCATTCAATTGATTTAGTGGTTGAGCCTCTAGTTGCATTTTGCACTCGTTGAACTTGAGAAGACCTCAAAATTTTGTCTGTTAACTTACAGGTAGGTATCGATGTTTTTCTCGTGTCATAGAATTTAATTATTTCTATTTAGCCTCGTATACTATTCGAATACAATATGTCGAAAAGAAGTTTTGCGAAAATCTGAGGTCGTTCAACAGAAAAAGCACGGTATTTCCTTAATAGCCTACGTATGCTATTAATCTATTTTTAGATTAATCTGAGACCGTTGCAAAGACTATACGATCGTTCACGTGGTGCGAAAAACTGTTGTAACCTTGAATTTAGTTTAAATTACATGACACCAACGTCAGCGCTACGTCATCAGGAGTAATGTTCGCTAGCCGGTCATTAATTCTGTATAGATCAGTGCAAAACTGTCGTGAGCGTTAATACGAATATAAACACTTACCTCAGTTTTGCACTAACCCTCTCATGTGACATGAATTAGGACGTTGGCTGTTTCGCTAGTAAATTTGTTACCTTCATTTACTTTGGGTCATAAGCAAATTAGGTCATTCGATGTCGACAGCCGAATTCCGTGATATCTAAAAATAACCTGGAATTCCGCTGAAATTTTCCGATCTAGCCACAAAAAGCCACTTTAGGCCTATAGATTACCACCAAGACAATACCTGACCCAACTTAAAGTATTAAATGTTCGTTTGAGTGTATTTTTCGGGTCTTTTTTTTTTTTTTTTTTATCTAAGTTTGAGAATTATCGATACCTCCCTTTAAGCTATCAAAGCTGAATATTCTTTTCATTTCTTAACCCATTTTTCGGGTTCATGAATGAAAAGAGCCAGCCGAGTTATAAACGCAAGAAATCCTTCCATTTATAAACGCGTTTCATTTCATTGTTAAAATTGTTTAACCACTTATTGTTTACTATTTCTACCTGAACGCTTTTTATAGGTTATCTTAAACAGATGTTTTACAAGACAAACAATAGTAATTTGGCAGTAAAACATCGGTTTTTACATCAGATTTATGGTGCCTATTATTGCGTTTCGTTATGAATCGAGTAGAATGCCAACATTTTATGACAGATTTATTCAAAACCATATGGTATTTCAACATTGCACCAGCTCCTAAAAATATACGATTTCTAAAAAGAAATGTAGTGTAGACTTTAAATTGTTTTGAAATACCTGATGCAGAGGGGCATCTTACAAACTCTGAAAATGGAATAAAATTGCTTACTTACCGACCTAATAAGACATTTGTCAAATCGTCTTAAAGGCAATTGGGAATCTATAAAAGCACAAAGTATACTTGTAAAGAAAACACGAAACTTTCTTTAAATAGCTAAAATCGTATGAATATTGAACTATTTTGTTACGGAACACTTTCTCAATAATGTTATAATATGATTTAGCTCGACTCTTTTGAAGAATACCCAAGGTTCTTCTGTAAGCTTTTCTTCCTGTACGTCGCCGAGGTCTGGCAAAAAACTTTGGCATACTGTGATATTTCTAAAAAAATGTTTTTTCATCTTTATGAGATTAATTTGCTTATTTATCATGGTAGCCTATGACAACGAAGATTAGTTAGTAAAAACAATGGTTTGCTAGCTTACAGTTCTTCAGAAATTTGATTCTATATAGTAAATCCCTTACCAGATGGCAAATTTTAGACTTGTCCAAATTGAAAGGAGTTGGAGACGACAATTTTAAGTTTACGAAATTTTAGATTTTTTTCAGTTTTCTGGATAGAAATCATTGCGTAAAATGAAGAAATTGCTTGTGACAAGCAATTTCTTTATTTCACAAAATGTTTTCCCAGTCGTTTTTCTTGTGAGGCGTCCAAAAGCTTCACTGTGTGGGATTTTGTGATACAAAAGTAAACTAAATAGCCGCACCTTATCGGAAATTAAAAGATAGTATTTTATCAAGCTGAAGGGTCTACATGCCTTATCGGCATCATAACGCGGATCTTTATAATTAGTTGAGCCTCTTATTAGTAAATGAGATTATATATCATCTCATCATAAAACAATAATTACCTCTAATTATTATATGTCATATTTCTATCAGCCGGAGTAATAAACGGCAACGGAGGTAATGATGGACGTTTCTACGTTTGAATATTGAAACGGGTTTATCCGGCGGTAAACGAAGATATGACAGTGTTTGTTTTGGATTTAACAAAGTACAAAATGACACAATTTTAGACTAGTCCAAGTTCAAAGACGAAGCAGGCCAAAATCTTTAGTTCGTGAAATCTTTAAAAAGTCTGTGTGGTTTGTTTGTAGTTTTTTTCTGTGGATTTTTTTTTTTTTTTTTTTTTTTTTTACTCTTCTTTTTATGCAAGAAAACATTGACGATAATGAAGAAATTACTTGTTACAAGCAATTTCTTCATTTTCCGCAATGTTTTCCTAAGATTTGTGGATTTTTTTAAGAATTGCTAATTCTATGTTTAAAACGCATTATTATCAAAGAAGTAAAATTTTGATATACCCAACCAATGGAGAAGACAAATCTTAATTGATAATAAGTCATAATTATTACAAAAAAAATTGATAAATCTCCTTTGAAAGTTAGACAGTCTACTTCTGACAGTAATGGGCTGGCGGACTCGTGATTCGAAAAAAAAAAACAACAACCAAGGATGGCGGGTTCGAGTCTCGGTTGTGGCTTTGGTCGTCAAGTGGAATGTCCTTTTATAGGGTTATCAAAGTCCCTATATAGCGCTGGCGGAACTCAGGAAGCGCAAAATTGAGTAAGCTTCGCCTTACAATAACTGAAAGATTGGCATGAAATCAAATCAGCTATTTTCACAGGAATCATGTAGTCCAAGTTTTAAGAAAATATCGTTTAACTCACAGAGTAACACAATTTAGCGCATGCGTGACATTTTCAACCAATACAAATTTGCGACAAGTAAAGACTTAGATCAGCCTGTGCATCCGTACTGTCTGATCTGAGTCTTCACTCTGCGCTTTGTAGATAGATACTGACCCAAAGCTTCTTTAAACAATCAGCGAACATTCTAATTGCCTCGAATAGCTGTCCAGGGTGCTCAAAGAGTGCGAGTCACGCACGTGCGAAATGGTTGGAAATGTCTCGCATATATGCTCATATATTCTTACCTCCTACCCCCCCCCCCCTAACCCTCACGTACAAAATGAACTACAATCACTATATACATACATAAGTAGGACAGAAGCTTTCATAGAGTCGCAATAACAATTTATTTATCTGTAATTCATGTGACAGAATAATATATTCTTGGTGACGAAAGTGCGAAATCATTGGTATTTCCTAAGATTTTCTTAGAAGCGGTCATACTCAAATTAATGAGCACTGAAATATTTAGCTTATCATGAACATAGTAGTTTCTGCTTAGATGATGACTTATTAATTTCGAGAAGATGGGAAATTAAAAGTAATCACATTTCTCAATTCGGTTTAGTTTCATACCTCCATAAAAACAAAAATAGCATTATCTCCTTCCCGTTATCAGTAAAACGAAAAAGAAAGAAAAAGGGAAAAAAACTAATAGTCTTTGATTTCTTTTCTTGTATTCTTCTATGTTCAAAGCAGTTATTATTGCAGGGTTTGATACTAATGCAAGTTTATTCATGGGCCACTTAAGTCTTTCTGGCATGTCGAAAATGGCATCTCTCGTAAAGCTTTTCCATTATATGCTTTTTACAACAAAATATATTAATGCGTGCCATAAAATCTCATGTTTTACAACAAAATAAGTGGGTTTTATGATAGGCTATCTGTCAATCGAAGAATCTGCAAGTACTCTAGAAATAATAATGTTGAATAGACTGTTTTACCCTTGCTGACAGTTTACGTATTATGAACGGAACAAAAAATAATGAAAATGATAAATAATCATTATTTTCCTTTTTCCACTCAAATGAGGTATCTCGATGTTCAAACGGTAACACTTTCACTCAAAATATATCATTTTGAATAACCTTCAATTTATTTACTTTTCATCATCGTCCTCCTGGTGTAAAGGAATAGTTTCAAATCGATACCGCACCAAAACTTTATTATATTAGGTTGATTTCAGAGCTGATATACCCTTGTGTCCCTTCCTCCCTAGACACGGAGGTAGCTGAAATCCGTTTGGTGAAAAGTTTTTTAGGTGCATATATCGATTGCTCAGCGCGAAACTGTTGTAACTGCCTATAGGCATATAGGCAGTTACGACTGTTTCGCGCTGACACATCGATATAGTAAATTTAGCTGAAGCCGGGGAATCTCAAATGTGTTTAGTTAAAGGGAGGTATCGACGTTTCTGACACCAAGATAAGAAAAAATCCAGATTGCAAAAAAATACGACAAAACGATTATGTAATACTTAAATATGAGTCAGACATTATCTTCGCGATTATCTGATAGACTGAAATTGGCTTTTTGTGGTTATAAAGGAAAGGTTCAGCGGAATTCCAGATTGCTTTGTAGATATCACGGATTTCGATTGTCTAAGCGCAATACCTCATTTGCACATGACCCAAAATATTTACAAGGGAAAAGAACCAGCGTCCTAAATTATGTCATATCAAGGTGATCGCGAAGCTACGGTAAGTGTCTATATTTACATTGACTCTTACAACAGATTTAGTGAAATTATCATGAAAATGACATAAACAACTATTGGAAGAGCAGATTATTTTCACATATCAATTATTCATGAAAATATGTTCAAGGCCTGCTTTAAATCACAGAAAAAATAATAGAAAACTATGGCGCATTTTATATGTGATTTGGGTCCAGCGGTGTCCAAAAAACGCTAAAGCGGCCTGTGTAATCTCGATAATTGCAAAGAAAATCAAACGACGATATAACTTCCTGCGCGAGTAACATGATTTTAAAAGAAAATGAAATGCTTTGTGGACGAAAGATCCCTCGAGCTGAATGAAAACGGGCCAGCATTGTCAAAGCAAATGCTGTTTTACAAAATGGTATCTGGTCCATAGTTTAATTGACGAATCGTTGCTTTCAACGAAATAATAAGTCGACCAATGAATCATTCATTTTGACCGAAAGTGGATTTTTGAACCCCGTCATTGGACGCCATTTTTTAGGCTATTTTGTTGTTGGTTTGGCGACGTAAACGTCATAACTACAGCTTATACAAGCTGTATTTACTACGTTTAGATCGCCATTCAACCATTCTATATGCTACTGACCATAGATTTGGCAAATTAAGGCCTTTAGATATCGAAGTGGAACTTGCTATCGGGTTCAATAGGGGGCCAAGGAAGTTAGTGGGTGGGGTCAGCGATTGGTAATTGTATACCGTTTAGGTTATATCGAAGAGATAACGGTGAATTACGATAGTCATGCCAGTCAGCATTTTAAAAAAAAACGCATGTTGTGTTGCAGATGAAAACCAACCAAAATTTAAAAAAAGAAAAGAAATAAAGATTATCATACCATTAACATACCATGGGCTGAATTGATAACAAGAATTGGGTTTCATAGTAACGCCTATTGTTTACAACTTGTAGTTTCCTGTTAGAGCTTAGACTAAATATTTAGGCTGTTTGACATTTATTGGTCTCTAAAGGCCTACGTTCACTAACGAAGTGTCTGGTAATAATCTTAACCGTCTAGACATTGTTTCGTAGCTATTACAAATAAATAGTGATGGGCTCGTTAAATTATTCTGCCTGAAGAGGTCTATCAAATCAACGGTCAGCTAATAAGTTAACGGTAACTTGAGACCTTTTATACGGTTTCTGAGTTGTTGTTTTGCTAAGCAGTTCACTCGTGATATAACGGAAAAAATACATCGTTGTAGTAGTAGAAAGACCTTTAGTTCGACTATTGTGACGTGATAGGTGATTTGTTTTACTGAATGCCTAAATTTAAATTGCATCAAATAATGTTCCAATACAATACCCAGAAGTTGTCATAGAGTTAACTGAACGAACTTTTTTATTGTGTATTTCATCAAATCATGTTCCAATACAATAGCGCTTCAGACTCCTAATCTTCAATCATGGGATGTCATGGGTGCGATCCCCGGCGGCGGCGCATATCCTTTCCGACATTTGGATCTCCCCATTGGTAGGATAATCATAAACCTATGTGGGATGGCAGCTGGAGGCTAGGAAAGGATGTAGTGGTAGTACTGGTGTGAGAAATACCAGGAATCCATTGTTAGGTGCTCCAGCGGCCGCGACATGACTGAAATACTGTTAAAAGTGGCGTTAAACCCCATTCAATCAATCGATCCAATTTAATATCCAGAAGTTATCCTTGAATTAATGAACTTTTTGTATATATATTTCAAAACTATCTAAACTACATATACTCGTTGGTACTACATAGGGTTATTGAAACCAGAATACCGTCGTTGTCGTTCTAAAACCTCGTAACTACTGCTTGAATTAAGCAGTAAGTACGATGTTTAGAACTTCAACGCCGATACGTTTGTTAATTCATGGAACCATATTTATCCTTCTCATCGAAATCTCAACTACGATATTCAGTCCATTGAATAACTAAATTTATTAAGAGATGAAGAGAATATTTTTGTTTTCATGGAGGTATGAACCGAAAAAACTAATCACACTGTATGAATACGCGAAGCGGATTCATACATTGTGTGATTAGGTTTTTCGGTTCATACCTCCATGAAAACAAAAACATTATCTTCATTTCTTATAATCTAATAGCATCGAGCGAAAAATGCAACAACTTAACACATTTTGATAACTTTTTTGTAGTGAACTATTTTGTGCGGAAGCATTCAAAGTGGCTGCGTACTCAAAATTTTGTTCATGGAGGTATGAATTAAATTTTTCGACCAATCAGATCGCTCGTTTTTGATAGACGAAACTAACAATTAGATTATTTGCTCTTGTGTTAACCCATTCCAGAACAATCTACCCTTTATTAGATCTACGTCCCTCATAATAAAGTCTTCGCAAAACATTCTGGAAAATAACAATTAATTTCCACATTTCCTATCACATTTCCTACTATGTTCTCTACCCAATTTTTTGAAACTATAAATTGTTGTCTGCAACATCTTTCATTTTTTGGTCAGTCTAAAATTTTGTCGTCTGGTTATGGGTTTCAAGATGTTTCTAACATATTGCATATTGACCTGTGTCATTTCGTCTGCCAGAATTTTGCCCCAAGGTCCCTAGACAGTCAGGAGCCATAATATCGCTTAAAAGTCCAATTCCATTCAATAAATATATATTATATGTGTGTGTGTTTTAAAACAAGTATAAATTTCTGGCTGGAAAAGGGATTTTTCTTTTTAAGAGAACGCGAGCAAGACTGTTCCTCCTTTTATCGAAATTCAATTCTAGTAGGAAACAGTTTAAATACAGAAAATTCGCTTGAATTCCATGTACAAAGATTTTATTTAGAGTTATATTTACTTGGTATGAGATTGAAATCAGTTTCGTATTTAAAACATCTAAGACAAGGAAAGGGGTTGCAAACCTTGCCATACCAGCAAGTACTTCCATTAATTGACCAATCGCTGGCCCTACCCACTTACTTCTTTTGCCAAACCCATCGACTCCGACAGAAAGACTCCGACAGCGTTATTTCGCAAAATTTATGGCAAGTGGTATCTAACAAAACGGTAGAATAGATGGTTGGCGACCTTTTCGTCGTAACTACAGCTTGAAAAGGCTGTAGTAACGACGTTTAAGTCGCCAAACTAACAAAAAAGCTTTAAAAAATGGCAGCCAATGTCGGAGTTCAAAGCTTATTTCTTTGCTGAATGAATGATTTGATTGGTCGATGTATTCCTTGTTTGACGGCCGCGATTGGTCAGTTATGATATATTTACCGGACTAGCAGAACGTGGGAACTAGAGTTAACGAGGATCGCTGGCCACTGACAACTGAGCTCCAACAGGAAGTTCCTTTTGTATATTAAACGGCGTTATTTTAATATAGTTAATGGCAAGTCACATATTTAAAAAAAGTGTAGTAATTGGTCGGTGGTCAAATCGTGGTAACATCAACTTAAATAAGTTGTAGTTACGACATTAAATTTGCTTAATCAACAACAATGCTTCACTTAAATGTCGATCGATGTTGGAGTTTAAAGTTCCTTTCCGGACCGAATAAAATATGTGATTGGTTTATTGATTCTTTGATTGACAACCGCAATCCGTCAGTTACTTAAACAATTTATTTTAAGGATAATACACTACACATTAAGGCACAAAGCATAAATTTCCAGACTTTGCGCGTCTCCCCTTATCCAAACATTTTTTTGATTTATCAATTACCCTAAAGGTGTCACAGACCAAGGTTACAAACAAGTTTTGCCGAATTACTTAATTGGGGAGGAGAAAAAAATATCTGTATTAAGTGAGTATGACAAGTTTAATTAAAAGACGTCTAGACTATTGAAGCTACTGCCAGACGTTTTATTTGTAAAAACAGTACTTGTGATGTTCGTAGAAAATATTTACTATTTACACATTACAAATCACAACATCTGACATATGTTATCATTTTAATCTCAGTGAAATATTTCGTGATTCAGCTTTCCAAATTGAAAGCCAGACGTAAAAAATAGTATTCCCTTACTTATGACTTTTTCTCACAGTTTTAAGTAATTCACTTTTAGTTTTGTCCATCAAGGCTCAAGGGTTTTAATTGGCGAACTTCTTTTAATACTTCCATGAGCAAACTCTTGAGCTATTTTGTGTGCTTACACAAAAAGTAGGCCCATAAAATAGTACTCAAAACTAGTGATATATTTGCTTTGTTTTGATTAAAGCGTTAAATTATAAGAAATATAGAGCATATTTTTTATCCGTTGATATATGAACCTAAAAACTTATTCCACTGATGTATGAATACGCGAGCGCTTCGTGTATTCATATGATGCAATTCGGTTTTTTAGGTTCATACATGAATGAAAACAAAAATATTCTCTTCAGTTCTAAAATGAAAGAGATAATATTTATGAAGCCACGTTTTGGGTCATCGATCTCAAATTAATTACTACTCTCGACGGTGAAAACTAACTTAATGATTCATAATTGTAGTACACCAGAATTCGGATCAAAATAAACGCGTTTACACTGTTCCCTGGTATAAATTTATAGAAAATGATATTTAAAGTATTCTCAAAATCGAAAGCATATTACTTAGAATGTGGTGATTAAACCCAAACGAGAATATTTTAGAATGTTTCAAATTCAAAAATGTTGCAGAAGACAATATTATGTTGATGATATTTTATTTATACTGGTTTTTGTTGTTGTTGTTGTTGTTGTTGTTTTCCCGAAAGAAACCATTAAAAATCGATGGCTTAGAGCAAAAACATAGTATGGCTCTATACATTGTATAGAGCCATACTATGTTTATGCTCTAAGCCATCGAAATAATGAGAAATTGCTTGTATCATACAACTGCTTTGTTTCCCACAATGATTTTAATTCTATTTGTCGTAAAAACGCGCGATAATATGGAAACTGATTTAAAATATATGAACTTGCCCATGGCATTGCCGATAGTCGACGTATGCTCCACTTTAATTCTCTGATCTGCATTTATATCAACTTAGTCTTAACAGTGTCTTACAAGTCCGCTCGTTTTACACTTTTTCGGATTGTTTGAATATACATGTATAAACTCATATACATGAACCAAAAACGCTTATTTTCGGATTTCGGGGGAAAGAAAATATTTACAAATAGATGAAGAAACAATCCACTAATTGTGGTTCATATAGAATTACTTTGTTAAGAATATTGTCATTTCAATATTTAATTTGTTTTATGATTTTTGAGAAAGCATGTTTAACTATGGCAATGGAGCATCTTTCTGTTCAAGGACTAAGTTCTATAAAATTAATATCGCACTTTTCAGATACATTTTAACGCTTACGAAGAGTAAGACAATGAAATCGATAAGAACTCGCCTGGTCATCCAGTTTCGACAATGATAAATGGTCAAACGGTAAAATTCAGTATCAATTTTCGATTAAAAATACCTTTAACCTATTCCCACACAATCCCTCTTTTTGACGCCCCTCAAGAAACAAGAACAAATTATAAACAACTCGAAATAATAATTTAACAAACTCGAAATTGTCGTCTGTAACTTCTTTCATTTCGGACAAGTCTAAAATTTTGCGGTCTGGTAATGGCTAAATTTTATTGTATGTGAAACAAAATATTGCGGTCTGGTAATGGCTAAATCTTGTTGTATGTGAAACAAATTGTTATTGTTCGACAACAGCTTCGTTCACTACATTTAGACAGGATGGTTTGGTTTAACCCATTCCCACAAAATGACATTTTTTTGGGGTATATTGTGTAAATTGAAGAAATTAGTTATAACAAGCAATTTCTTCATTTAACACAATGTTTTCTACCCAGAAAGTTGAAAAAATCCTAAATTTCATAAACTTTAAATTGTCGTCTGCAGATCCATTCAATTTGGACCAGCCGCCGTCATAGCGCAGTCGGTAGCGCAGCAGACTCCTAATCTTCAATCATGGGTGTCATGGGTTCGATCCCCGGCGGCGGCACATATTATATCCGACTCTTGTCTCTCACCAACGGGTGGATAATCGTAAACCTAAGTAGGGTAGCAGCTGTACGCTAGGAATGGATGTACTGGTAGTACTTGTGTGAGAAATACCAGGAATCCATTGTTAGGTCTCCAGCCGCCGCAATATGACTGAAATACTGTTAAAACTGCGTTAAATCCCATTCAATCAATCAATCAATTTGGACCAGTCTAAAATTCTGTTATGTGGGAAATGGTTAGATAAAGTCGTTGCAAGGGTTTAGGGGGAAATATCATATTACGCTCTAAAATAGATTCTAGAAAATACTAGATAACTTTATCTCTCTAACATGCTTTTATAGAAGAAATAATTTTCTTTTTATTTTCTTGTTATAGCAACGAATTTAACAGAGTTATACAGAATTTAATTTCAGCTAGATTTACTTGGTTTACTCCGTATAATTACGTGTCATAAATATAACTATTTTTACGAAGCGAATGCATTCAAAATTAAAATATCTCAAATATAGAATTTGATTTTGTCAGATAAATTTTAAAGTACGCAAAAAGTATATTGCTGTTTAAAGCTGTCAAAACAACGCTAAATGCTCACAGTTTTTGTATGTTTTGATGTACAGTCTTACTCATAAACAAGAAATGATGACGAATCCTTGCTCGTGGTTCACGTTACGTGATGCCTTGGTCTACCTTCACTCAACGTCATGTTTCTTTGAAATTTATAACCAGGGCTTTGATTGGCTGATACATCTGTCTCGTATAATCAGATTTCTTGAAATAAAATTGATGTACAATTTTACTTGAGAATTAGACAAGTAAATGAAACACATCTATAGCACAATCCAGTAATTCCATTATTAATCGTAAATCAAACAACTCGAATACAATTTCGTATGTAGCAGCGATCGTTTAAAAGATTTGCAGATTCGACCAGGGATCGAACCCTGGACCTCATTATTGAGAGTCCGACGCGCTACCACCTGCACCAAGACCTCGGCCAGTATTTGTCTTCATATTGAATCGTGAAACAAGTCGTCGTTGGGTGAGTAAAATATCATAAATTCAGCTTTATAAAAGCTGTATTTACGACATTTTGTTTTGCTCGCCCAGCGGCGTAATAAGGAAGCTCGTGTCATCCGATATATTTACTTAAGAGAAAAAGAGAATATTTTTCGTTTTAATGGAGGTATGAACCGAAAAACCTTATCACACTGTATGAATACGCGAAGCATATTCATACATTGTGTGATTAGGTTTTTCGGTTCATACCTCCATGATAACAAATAATAGTCTCTTTATTTCTTATAATTTAATAGCATCGAGCGAAAAAAAACAAAAGCTTTACAATTTTTGATACCTTTTTGTGTGGGACTATTTTGTGCGGAAGCATACAAAATCGCTGCGTGCTCAAAATTTTGTTCATGGAGTTATGAATATTTTCATCAGAACCCTCGTTTCTGATAGACGAAACTAAAAGTTAAATCATAATAGGGTAAGTTGTACTCATGCAGTTCGTGAAAAGATCTGCGAGTCGGGTAATCTACCAATTATTTTGAGATTAGGCACTCCATAGAGAGGCTTAGTACTAAAACTGTCTTCAACTGCTCCCCGTTTTGTTAATGATGTGTAACATCGAACAGAAATAAAACTGTTGGAAATATATAACGAACAAATAGAGAACTTCTGAGTGCATTGAGATGAATGAAAAATATTTTTCGTACTTTTTTAATTTCGTAATTCAGGAGGAACATTGTCACCTCTACCTTGCAAAATCTTTAAACGGTTTATGGGGTATTAAGTAGGGATTTGTTCTGTTATTCACTGCGCAATAATAGATGAGTCAAGAGCATAGCTTAATTATGGAGGCTTAAACGATGAGGCATTGTGGTTTAGTTTGGAGGAAACGAAATGTATCCTTTCATCGAATAATGTATGTATAAAGCTGTGGATGAAATCAGACTATTCTTCCTTTTTCGTTACACTGTGGATACAATTGTGAGCTTCTTTATAAAATACAAGGGTGGGAATGGATTAAGCAAAATACTTCATCCCCCAGAAAACAGAGTTCAAGTTAAAACCAGGATTTGGTAAGAAAATCTGTATGTTTTCCCTTAGAAAAGGACTTCCTCTTAACATTTGACTCACTCTGATTGCCATGACATAAAAACAAGGTACTCGAGAAAACCATCTACCTAAATGGCCAAAGGCACGGCGCTCGTACTCATAGTCACATATCCTGTATTGATAATGATAATAATATTTCGGTCTCAAAACATGGATCTGACTCGATTGCCGATTGGTATAGGTGCTTGACTCGTGATCTGAAGGTTACGGGTTCGAGCCCCACTGTCATCGGGGTGTGTTAATGGGCAAGACACTTAATGGCCACCCAAGTCTACCCAGCTTTAAAAGTAGGTAGCAGAGGGATTCAACCACTGCTTCTCTTTCGAGGACGTGAAATCATCTTGATTGTGAGAATTTGAGATCGACTCTATAAGCGTAAAGCTTTCGTCGCAAACGAACTAAAATAAATTCGTATAAACTAAAACATTGATCCGAATCGGACTAAAGCTTAGAGTTATAATTGATTGACGTTGGCAATAGTCGAGGGGGTTGTGTTAAAAGTGACCAAAAGATCCTCTATTGTATACATTATAAACGGTTATCTAACGACCGTAAAAATCGGTTCTCATTTCATTGAACATAATCGACCCTTTGATTAGAATGAAAAGTAATTTCATCCATCATACAACCACACATAAAATTATACAGATACACAGATAAACAGAGAGAAATATATATATACATAGAGAGAGAAAAGAGGGAGAGAGAGAGACAGACAGAGAGAGAGAAGGGGGAGAGAGAGAATGAGAGACAGACAGACAGACAAAAACAGAGATTAGGATACGTGTAGATATATCGTTGAATTCAGCAAATGAAATTCTGGTGGATCCGAAGATGCTGAAACTTTTACTCCATTGACATCTAAATCTAGACTGAATTCACGGATGGCAACTGACTATCAAAAAATCAAATGACCTATCAAAGCATTCATTTTGACAAGAAGTGAAATTGGAATTCCAAAATTGGTCGCCATTTATTTGAATCATTTTTGCTGTTTCGGCGGCTGAAATGTCGTATCTAAATCTTTTCAATCTGTAGTTACGACATTTAGTTCACTTTCAAACAATTTTGCTTTTTTGTTACACGTATCTGCCCATAAGTTTTGCAAAATAACACCGTTAACCCATTCCAACTCAATCCCTCCTTTTTACGCCCCTCAAGAAAAAAGCTTTGGAAAACATTGTGGAAAATGAAGAAATTGCTTGTAACAAGCAATTTCTTCATTATCCACAATGTTTTATATCAAAAAATACGAAAAAATTCACTTATTCCATCAACTTGAAATTGTCGTCTGCATCTTCTTTCAATTTAGACCAGTCTAAAATTTTGCTGTGTTGGAATGGGTTAAATGTAGAAGTGGAACATCCTGTCGGAATAAGTGGGCGTGGTAAGCGATTCGTAAATTAATCATCCGGAAAAAAAGAAGCCAGAGCTATAACGACTATAGTAAGAATGTTTTTCAAACAGAAAGCATGTAATTAACCAATCGTAGCTGTCAATCAAGGAATAAACCGACCAATCAAATAATTTATTCAGCCCGGTCCTGAGCTTATCGACTCCAATATTTGCCGCCGTTTTTGATAAGCTTTACCGTTGGTTTTTGTTACATGCTACAGGCCATAAATTTTGCAAAATAACGCCGTTAAAAAACGAAGCGGTACTTCCTCTCGGAGCCTAGGGAGTCATTTGGCTGGGCCAGCGATTGGTCAATTGGCCATTCACGTTAATAAAATTATTAGATATCCAATAAAACCATTCATTTAAACTGGAAATTAAGAAAACATTCATTCAGGCTGGAAGATAACTATCTAATCCAATATTTGCCGCCATTAATATTTTGTTGGTTTGGCGACTAAAACGTCGTAACTACAGTTTATTTGAGCTATAATACGACGTTTATGTCGCCAACCAACAATATTACTTTTTAGCTCACCTGAGCACAAAGTGCGAGGTGAGCTATTGTGATCGGTCGTTGTCCGTCGTCCGTCCGTCCGTCCGTCTGTCCGACCGTCCACAATTTCTTTAAAAATCTTCGCCTCTTAAACCAGTAGGTCAATCAAGCTGAAACTTTGCAGGTATGTTCCTTGGGTGGAGTTCTTAAAAAGTTGTTAAAAGAATTTCATTCCGTCAAAAACTCTGGTTGCCACGGCATTTGTACGGTTCTCTACCA
The DNA here is from genome assembly GCA_946902895.1 of Fragum fragum. NCBI lineage: Eukaryota > Metazoa > Mollusca > Bivalvia > Cardiida > Cardiidae > Fragum > Fragum fragum. The sequence goes on along the minus strand of OX336372.1, from coordinate 4,727,852 downwards.
AGATTTTGAATATTTAATCTCTGGGGTCAAAAATGGCCACGCCCCTGAAGTTCGAAGTTTGGAAAGATGCTTAATTAGAGCAGTTTCTAAAGACTTATCCTCTTAAACTATAAAGTCTAGGATATTCATATAGGGTATGTAGCATAACTAGATGGTTTTGGACTATATCACTTAAGTTGTCCTCCTATGGGTCAAAAACGGCCCTGCACTACAGGTCGAAAAATTGGGAAAAACGCAAAATTTGAGTATGTTAAAAACAAATCTTCATTTTAATGCGGATTGCATTTATGTTTTAAGTGTAGCATAGCCTGGCTGTTATCTATCAATTTTGATTAAATTATGCCTGTAGGTTAAAAACACCCCTTCCCTGGGTATCCAAAGTTCGTAAAAATGCTCAATTAGACCATCTTCAACAGTCTTCTCCTCCCAATCTACAAAGTCTAAGGCATTCATATTTGGTATATAGCATGATCAAATGGTTCTTTACCATGTTGGCTAAAATCCTAGCCCTTGGATAAAACATGGCACTGCCCTATAGGTCCAAAATTTTGGAAAACATCCTATTACAGCAACTTCGAAAGTCTTCTTCTTCTGAAATACAAGGTGAAGGGCATTCATATTTGGTATGTAGCATGGCTAAATAATTTTGTACTATGTTACAGAAAATGTGCTCTTAGGATAAAAAAAACGTCTCTGCTCCTTGGGTCGAAAATTGCTTAAAACGCATTGAAAGAATTCTTAAATAGAAATGGAGAAAATGCTTGTCACTCCCTTTCTCACAATGCTTTTTAAACCTATTTTCCCTGAAGGTGACAAATTCTGGGATAGTTTGGTAATGGAATAAACAATAAAGCCAAAGGCATTCATTTTTATTGTCAAACATTACTGGATTGTTTTATACAAAGCCCAAAATCTTATATTTGTTTTATTTATTTTGCTCAAGTTGTGTCTTTTTTATACAAAAAAGTACTGTAATTTGCAAATGCCTCAGGTGAGCAATTTAGGACCATCATGGTCCTCTTGTTCATAAATACTACTCGCCATTAATTGAGCATAATAACGCCGTTTAAAATCGAATCAAAGGTTCCTATTAAAGTCTTTGGGCGATAGTAACGGAGTAGTGGCGGGACCAGGGTTGGTCAATTGTGACAGAGACAAAACTTATATAACAGCCATCAGTCTAGTAAGTCGCTCGGGGAGAACATGTCAAGTTCGCCGGATATGGACTATGAGCTGTGACCTTCACCTTAGACATGAAAAAACAAAGTTTCAAATAGCGCATCTACTCATGACGAAAGATTGTGCCAAGTAAGTCTGAAATCTATTTATAGAATGGGAGTTATCACCGGAATAAAGTCGGGACTGACGTACTAACGAACATTAACCGAACATCACGGTGACAAGAATGCCTCGCACATCGCAAGTGGGCTCAACAAAAAGTACATAATTCACTATAGAAAAAGTCTAATCATTCAAACATTCATACAAACGCATGTATCGAAAAATATTTACTAAACAAAGAGACTTGGTCGATTTCTAATAAGGGTGTCATCATCGGAGCTAATTTCAAATTATTTTTCTCCTGAGTATAATTACGCAATTCAAGATTAGATGGGTGACACCCAATAATTCAGCCTTACTAATAATTTCTAGGAGTGTTACTTGTGAAGGGTAGACCATAACCTTTTGATGGTATAGAAGATAACTGTTGTTGTTGGTTTTATATGTATGTGTCTGTGTGTGCGCTCGCGTGTGCGTTTTTGTATAAGATCGATTTATCTTTCATTGAATGCAGAAAAGGCTATATTTACACTCCGTTTATCATTTTGATAATTTCACTGGTTTTTCGATGAAATTATAAAATGATTATCCACCGAGAAAACCCAATAATCCGCCGAAAAGCGATAACCAATTTCCATAACAAAAACAAAATTTTAGAATAGTCCGAATTGAAGGAATCTGCAGACGATAATTTCAAGTTGATGGATTTTTTTTCTTTTTTTTTCTTTCTTTCTTTCTTTGTCTCTTTGGATAGAAATCATTGTGTATAATTAAGAAATTGCTTGATGCAAGCAATCCCTCATTATCCACAATGTTTTCCAAAGCTTTTTTCTTGAGGGACGAAAAAAGGAGGGATTGTGTGCGAATGGGCAAACAAAAGGCAGACTATATTATATGAGTTAAGACTACAGTTTTGACGGCTTTCAAACTAGCTGAAAAATAACTTTTTTTACATCAATTTTACGTGCAAACCCCCCTTACATTCAACGTTCATATAAGATACGAATTTTTTCTAAGTTGGATTTGTATTTGTTTACCGTGCTTGAAATATTATTGCGACAAGTAAAATAATAGTAAAATGGTTGGTTGGCGACCTGACGTCGTAACTACGTCTTGACTAAGATGTAGTTGCGACCTTTTAAATCGCAAAACCAACAAAAATGTTTCACAAAGATGTCGGTCCATGTTCGTGTTCAATGTTCTTTTCCGGTCTACATGAATGATTTGATTGGTCGATTGATTCTTAGATTGGCCACGCAGTCAATTAAGAAATGAAGAGAATATATTTTGTTTTCATTGAGGTATGAACCGAAAAACCTAATCACACTGTATGAATACGCGAAGCGGATTCATACATTGTGTGATTAGGTTTTTCGGTTCATACCTCCATGAAAACAAAAATATTTTCTTCATTTCTTGTAATTTAATAGTATCGAGCGAAAAAAGCAAAAACCCTACATCTTTTGATAACTTTTTATTTGGGACTATTTTGTGCGGAAGCATACATAATCACTGCGTGCTCAAAATTTTGTTCATGGAGGTATGAATTAAATTATCCGACCAATCAGAACGCTCGTTTTAGATAGACGAAACTAAAAATTAAATTATTTAGCTTTATTTTTAGATTTTTATAGCCACCCGATTAAATATTGGTTAGATCTAACCCTTTCCTGTTTTTCAAAATTCAAAGATTTAGCACTTCGAAGTCGACTGTTTTTTAAAAAATAACCTATCTGTAGGGTAGAAAAAATGTGGAAAAGTAGACACTGCATGTTATAAACAATTTCTTTTTTTTTTCCACCAAGTTTTCTCTAAAAATATAGGGGCGTAAAAGCCGAGGATTGAACAGGAAAGGGTAAAATTACTTAGATTTTTCACATAAAATAAATTCATATGATATAAACGTTATCTTTTATCGTCAAAAGATTCGAATTTACATACATGTAACAATGATCGAAATGCTGCAATTAAATATTCTATGAATAGATTTGTTAGAGCCAATCAAACACTTTCGAAACCAGGCAAACCAATTTAGCCTTTACCATACGGCAACATTTTAGGCTAGTCAAAATTGCAAGAAGATGCAGACGACAAATCAAAGTTGGTGAATTCTTAGATTTTTTCAACTTTCTGGGTGTTACATGCAATTTCTTCATTTTCCTCGATGTTTTCCAAATTGTTTTCTTGGGTGGCGCCAAAAGGCGTCATTATAGGGATGAGTGTATTTTTCATTGCGTTTATTGGAGTATAAAGTGCAATTGCCTTAGCACATGGCAAATAACGCCCGTAGGGCGTTATGTTTAAGCCATGTGCTAAGGCAATTGCACTTTATACTCCAATAAACGCAGTGAAAAATACACTCGGCCCATATAATTGCATTACGTCTATTTTCAAATCCAAAACGGATAGAGAGATGAATATAAAAACAAATAAACGAACAGTGGGCGGAGTTACTTTTCTTTGACAGGCGTATGGATACATTGACACAGTTTATCGCTCGAGTCGTTGTAACGGCGGACATTTTATTTCGTCGCTTTGTTTTTTGAAATGGAAATTCGAACATTCGTTGGATTTATTTGGAATTATTATGATGAAATACTAACTTTAAACTCTGTAAATTATGATATCTGGGTCGATAACAGTTAGAATTATGAATAGATGCTTTGTAATAGACAAGAAATATAAACCTACCACATGGACACGATGCATGCTGATGTGGCGAAGCCGATTCGACATCTCGGATTTACGGCTAATAAATGTGAGTTTTTCAAAATCTTCATGTGTAAAACGAACATTATAATTGTTATAAGGACACTATTTGTTTATCTATTTATTGAAAATCCATGGAAGTATAAAGGAATTCGAGGAAATCGAAATTCAAACGGTGATGACTATAAATAGTAACAAAACAAGTTTGGTATTTCTTGGAAGTGAATTCCCAATATCGGAAATCCCTGACCTTGTTTGTTTCTATTTTTGTCGAAAATAGTTCTGCCTTTTATCGAGGTATAAAGTGCAATTGATTTGATCACGTGATACGATTTGGGCCAATTAAAATACTCTATTTTGAAGTATTGCAATTATTTTGTGAGAATGGATTAAATCACGGAATATGATAAATGAAAAATAAATTTTGAATCGATTTGTACGACGTGTATGAATGATTTGTATGGAATAAAAGCGATTTTGAATAAAATTGACTTTGATTACAGTCGAAAACAAAGGTCTAGATAAGAGGGGGTAACATAATTCTAAAATCCTTATTTCTCAATAAAACCCTATATTGTGGGTACTCATCTGAATTGTCTCGTCGAGATGATTCAAATGAGTACCCACACCATAGGGTTTATATCAGTTTTAGTGAATTTTTAAATCTAAAATACGAATTTCAGCCTCCATCTGTAGCTCTGATCGTCATCACAGTGTACTTAACAGGAAGCTATGAATAAGCGATCGTCACTGAGATATCACTGACAAATTCAAAAAAGCGTCTTAAATCATTAAATGTAAATAAATAATGAATCTCTTGTTTCAATTTATTGAAAAAGCCCCTTTTGGATTTCTGAAACATGTAGTTAATTGCTTTCTTTATTACGCGAGAAGTTCCTGGCATTAATTTCCCAAAGCAGTTATTATCACGACTTTGTTAACCTTTATACCTCAATGTGACTAAGCGCTCAACAAATGCCCCATCAATAAAATTGGAGAAAATTTAGGAGACATTAAGAAATCGACGACCATGTTTAATTGAAGAGACGATTTTTTAATCAAAGTACTGAAAGTACTGTAAGCTAGCAAAGAATGGTTAAATTTAGATAATTTTTCCTTTGTTGGATAGAAAACATTGTGGACATTGAAGAAATTGCTTGTTACAAGCAATTTCTTCATTGTCCACAATGTTTTCAAAAGCTTTTTTCTTGAGGTGCTTAAAAAGCGGAATTAATTTTGAATGGGTTAAATAACATGCTTTTGACAGAGTTCTCTATAATTTGAATATAGTTTAAAATATTCCTGAAATACATAAGAACTATTTTTATGGCGTAGGTATTTAACGGATTTAGTGGTTAAGCCTCCAGTGGCAGTTTACACTCGTTTAAGTTTGAGACGACCTCAAAATTTTGTCTGTTAACTTAAGCTATCAAAGTCGACGCTTTGCTGGCTAAAAAGTATGAGAGGGTGGAACCAACAGAAAATTTAAAAAAAAGAAAAACTATATTAAGTCATAAGAATGTTTTCTTTGTTTATTATTGTCATTATTATTAGAACTAAAATACTCGTATATTATGTCACATAAAAGACAGCAACACTTGGAAATTACCCTATGTGGTTCTTTCACACAAGTTATTATCGAGGTTCTACACAAAAATTCTTAAAAGTGTTCCAATTGAAACCATGACGAAGAAAAAATGCGTTTCGTAACGCAATGTCGAAGGCTTAATGGCTTAACATGCATAACCCATAATCATTTCACGTATACAATTCTCTCTCTCTATATATATATCTATCTATCTATCTATCTCTCTCTCTCTCTCTCTCTATCTATCTATCTATCTATCTATCTATCTATCTCTCTCTCTATCTCTCTCTATCTATCTATCTATCTATCTATCTATCTATCTCTTTCTCTCTCTCACTCTCTCTCTCTTTCTCTCTCTCTCACTCTCTCTCTCTCTCTCTCTCTCTCTCTCTCTCTCTCTCTCTCTCTCTCTCTCGCGCGCGCGCGCGCGCACACATGATTTGGTTTTTAAATGATAGAAACAGTGCCCCGATGCATGTAAATAAACATGGAAAAACAAGAAATTTTGGTCAACACTGACGGAGATTCAAATCTCGGACATTATGCAAGCGAGACTATCGTTCCGGCGATGTTATTTGTTTGACATTGTTTCTTTCGTCGCTACAGTAGTATTTGAATCGAGCCTGCGATTTGATGTCAGCCTACGGTTTACGTCAAATTTGTACTTATTACCTGAACAAAGGAATTGACCAATCGCTGATCCCGCCCATTTACTCATTTGGCCACGCCCACTGACTCCAACAGGAAGTCACGCTTCGATTTTGAAACAGAGTTATTTTGTCACAAACATAGCCAATATAACTCAGCAAAATAATGATATGGTTGGTTTGCAACCTAAACGTCGTAACTACAGCTTAAATAAGCTGGAAGTACGACGTTTAAGTCGCCAAACCAACAAAAAAAGTTATCAAAAATGGCGGCCTATCTCGATGTTCAAAGCCCAATTCTGCACTGATTGAATTATTTTATTGGTCTATTCATTCCGTGATTGACAGCTGCGATTGGTCGATTGCGTCATAGGTGGCTGTCCAAAGCAAGCAATTCAAAATATCTTATTAGATGTGAGTCTTTTAAGTTAATAAGTCTATGAAGATTTTGCAATCAGCATCTTTCAAAAAGGTGAGTGTTATTGTTCAGTTAAGAAATGTATGGACTTTATTTTGTTTTCATTGAGGTTTGAAACGTATAAACTAAGCACACAGTATACGTATACGCGAAAAAAAGCGAATATTTTACAAATTTCGATACTTTTCTTTGTATTGAACTATTTTGTTCGGGAACTTACCAAATAGCTGCGTGCTCAACGTTTGTTTCTGGAGGTATGAATATTTTTGGCCGATCAGAACGCTCGATTTTGATAGACGAAACTAAAAATCAAATTATATGGTGATGAACATGATAATTTTACATGTAGAAATAATGATAAGGAATGAGTAAGTCCTCGGACCAAATCCATCCATATGTCAATTACTAAGGTTTTATCTGGCTAGACTTGAGATTGATATAGGGTTAAATTACATTTGGTGTGATTGTTAACATTTACCGAGACCAGAAAGATGGTATAACGCTCTTTGGTTTTGACTACTGTACCGTTATACCACATACATAAGTATGTGTCACTCAGGACCTCAATATCAACCTTAACCCTTTTCATGCTGTATAAATTACCTTACCGAATTGCTGTAAAATCTAAGGGCTGAAAGCACTGATAAAACTTGTTGTTCAAAAATCAGTAGTTCTTGTAAAAATCAATTTCACAAACAAAATTGGCAGGAAAAGTACAAGCAGGAGGTGTAGCCGAAGAAATTGATTGTAAGGTCACGGTGCATTTTCGCTCTCCCCATATCTCTTTCGCAATTTTTTAAACAGAAAAATTGTAAAATATGTCGCTCATGTTTTAGAATCTTATTAAATTTTGTGTGTGTGTGTGTGTGTGGAGGGTTTTGTCATAAGCTTTCTTTTTTTGGATATGAACATGACAATCTTAGCTATAAATATTAACCAGGAGCGACCTGACCCATCACAAGTGATGATATTAAAATTTACTACACTGGAAAATCCCAAGATTTCACAGGTAGAACTGTAATAAAAAGGGTTTTGTTTGTAAACAAGTGATATTTTATCCCCATGGAACTATACATGTAAATTGACGAAATTGGTGTAAGTGTGATTTTTATTACGTGGATCATTCTTATAAACAGTTACGATTTCCGTTAAATAGAGACGTCTGAATATAATTTCTTTTAGATAGATACGTATGAAAATAATACAATGGGTAAAATATAACTTGCTAAACGTTTTTTTCATATCTTATGTGTGTGTTTAACTGGTCCCCGTATAATAGATGACATATTGGAAGTCCGTACATACTGTCCTGTTACTTATTGGCGTAATTAATAATGGTGAGTGACAATGTCTGTATGCGTCTTCACTTTTATCTATCAACAATATAAAATGGACATCGTAAGGGTCTTGAAGAGACTCTTCTAGTAGACGAAGCTTAAAAGTAACATTTCGAATTTTAATCCTATGGTCTATGTCTTTTTTCTCTATCCTATTCCTGCTGCCGAGCGTTTGCAATCGCATGTGGTGCTCCTATTACAATAAACGATCGGTATCCATATTAGAACTTGCCCATTGTTACACAGAGACTAATATTCTGTCTAGGTTTTATCAATTGCCATGTGGAATAAGATCTGTTACAAAAAGATACATTAAATCAAAAGAATTTTAGCACTGGAAGCTGCTAGAGAGAATTTATTTTCTATAGAAAATTAATTATGTGAACAACTCCTGCTCAACAGTGACAATCAGGTGGTGTAGACTAAGATGTGCAGGGTGATCTTTGTCTAGGCCTCCTGTCAAAATAGGAATATTCCGGGTTTAGCATGACGAGGGTTAAGAAATATGAATACATTGACACATGTTTGGCATATGACCTAGCTTTTGTCAGAACATGAGCAAAAATACTGAAGGTTTACAAGATATTCCAATAATATAGCAATATTCAAGATACTTCGACTTAAGGTTGGCGCATGGTTCTTAGCATTTTTTTATTAAGTTTGAACTGAAACAGTTGAAAAAGACCTAGTCATGTTTTTCTTCAGCTTTTGAGCATATTGTTAATGAACATTGTAAAACGGGTAATGGAATTGGGTTATTAAAGCCGTTATTTGTTAAAGGGAGGTATCAATGTTTTATCATGTCACAGATTTACTATTTGAAAGAGAAAATCAGGGGCCGTTTATTAGAAATAACTAGGGTACTTCTCTTAGCTTACATTGACTGTTAATCTTTTTTTTTTTTTCGTTTACGCCGAGATAGTTGCAATGAATATAAGGCCATTCACGTAGCGCGTATAACCGTTGGAATCTCGCATTTAGTTTGAGTTTGCTCAAACCGACGTAATTGTCATCGGGAGTTATGTTTGCTAGCCGATCTTCAATTCTGTAAACATTAGTCCTAAACTGTCGTTAGAGTTAATATGAATATAGATACTTACCGTTGTAGTACGCTAACCACTTGAGGTGCCATAATTTAGGACGTTTGTGGTTTCCCTGTTTTCTTTAGGTCATATCCAAATGAGGTCATGCGGTGTCGACAACCCAATGCCGTGATTTCTAAGTAGCGTGGATTTCCGCTGAAGCTTTCCACTTATAGCTTATCAGATTTCCCTCCTTGAAGACAATATCTGACTCGTATTTAAGTATTGAATGTTAGTTTGAGCATATGCTTTGGGCAATTGGCACATTTTTCGCCGTACGGTGTCAAACTCGTAACCTCAACATAACTAGGTAAAATTGTAGAAGTACCTCGTGCACACTGTAGAGGATATACGTTTACCTCAATTATGATGATAATTTGTCAGAATTTGTGCTTCTTGTAAATAGCTTAGTCAAGTTTGATGTTGGCTCGAATTTGGGATAAAATAGGTCACAAGGAGAAGTCTAAGAATTACATATAGTGCACTTTAGCATATGCATTTGCCTAAAATGTGTTGATATTTTGTGATATTTAATACTATCTTAATAAAGTCTGACGTGGAGTCAAAAAGGGTGAAAAACTAGGTCACAGCGTCAAATCTTAAGTTGTCTGTGCTCTGGACGCCTTATTTTAGTCATAAATCTTCGATATTTAGTCAGGTTGCTTGTCTAATATTTCAGTTAAGATAGATATTCGGTCATTGTGAACAAATCAACAACAAAACCCTCACAAACCCGAGGTCCCTAGGTCAAAACTTTGATTATTTTGTGTACATCGACATGGCTACATTTCTGGCTAAAAATATCTGAAAACATTGCCTAAATATTTTCTAACTTTGATATTTATCCAAGACAATTTTATGGCTATTTGAAGCCACTGACTCAGGGCAGCACTTTAGGACAAGAACACAGGACCCTCTTGTTTCAAGCGTACCCAGATTTTTGTAAGTAGCTGTTTGCAATATGAATATATTTTTATGCGAAATGGATACAAAGACTTTGTCTCTGTGGAGATAAAAGGTATATACTTAGTCGATTCAATGCACACTCCTATAAATCGCAAGCGCAAGTTGCTGATCTATGTTTTAGTTTGGTAAGAATCTATCACCAGCTTCTATCAAATAAGATACTCAACATGTTCATGACCAACACACTTTATCTAGTCCTTCTCATTTCACCATCACCCTGTGTATTTTATGACCAATGATTACACAGATAAGCCACAATAATGGTCAGTTTTTACAGACTAGACTGGCACCATTTCAAACAAATCGATGGTTCAGCGGGAAGCAGTTGTAACATATGGGCAGTTAAAACTGTTATGCGCTGACCCATCGAAATGACATGATATTTTTCAAATGAATACTATAGTTATGCCGATGGTGCGCATAAAAAGAGTTCCGCTCATTTTCAAAAAATAGTACGTAGTGTACAATTTAACCATATTTACGATGTAAACGAAAGCTTAGTCATTTATTTGTACATGCTCCATTTAAAAGACAGGATTTTCCTTTCCGTATTTCGTGTTTGATACGTTTGGCGACACATTGTCTCAAACGGTTTGTGGTTCTACACACGAGTGACGTTTTATCCCTACACTGTTTACTAAAGGTATGCAATGTGACATAATTATATGTTTCATTCACTTCGATACGTTAACTGTATTTCAATTTTGGTGGATGTTTCGACATCCATTTAAGTTTAGTAACGATTGGGTTCTCTCTGGAATAAGTTACTAAGCATTTCCCAGTAGCAAAAGTGTTCCCCTAGAACTTCTATAGTGCAACCTTAATAAGCAATAGTAAATTTCGTGTTTTCAGACTCCATCCTGACCATTTGAAACAGTCTCGCTTGAATACTTTATAAGAACGATTTATAGGTCAGATTTAGTACTTTTAGCCCAGGAAACGTAAGAGTACATTTGAGTTTATTAATGCACGTCTTCGCCATTTAACTTTTCTAACGATTCTAGTGATCTAACACTACATATAGAAAGTACATTTATTTATTGTTTTATAGTTATCACAATAATGGCATGCAAAACTTCATCTAAGCCCTAAAACAAGATTTGCATCTGATAAAACAGAAACAACTTTCTGACATGGTTATGAGTTACATGTACTATTTAGTTGACATATTTGTCTAAATAATAATTCGCTTTTGCCCTATTCATGGCACCAAATGAATAATGAATAAATATGCCTACGCAGTAACGTTTACAATTTTGATCATGAAAATTCATCGCTACTGTCGCATATGGCTCCAACCAGGAGTCTATCTTTATATAAGTTTGCGAAAGATGTTCATCCTTTAATTTGAACAACCAACAGCGTTCTATAGGAGGGTGATAAGCATCGGTGAAGTACGTAGGTGTGGAGTCTGTACGTCTAAATGGACTTTGTTCATGCGAAAACAGTCCATTTTGTTTAACGCCCTGGTGATCTAAATCAGTCTACTTATCTCACAAGACAAAGTCGGTTACGTTTCTCTTCAATTATTGAATTGGCATGTCTGCTATCTTTTTTGTCAGGTTACAGGTCTTCTTTATGTTATCTCTTTATTTTGTAATTACTGCATGGTACTAAATGATATTCTCGAAATACTCAATATTAGTCTGAGATTTGATGAAAGAGAAGCACTTATCGGTTATATATTGATTGACATTTACATTGATTTTTATGAAAGGTAAAATATCGACTTAAACCACAAAAATAATAACATCATAAAAACTACATATCAAATGCAGATATATAATTCTGGGACGTATGTAGAGGTGACGATTTGACACCGTACGAAAAAAAAGCCAATTGCCCAAAAGTACGGTCAAACGAACATTCAATACTTAAATATGAATCAAATATTGCCTTCACGGTTATCTGTTAAGCTAACAGTTGCGTTTTATAATCATATAGGAAATTTCAGCGGAAATCCAAGTTACTTTGAGAAATAACGGCATTGGGTTGTCGACACCGCAGGATCTCATTTGGATATGACCCAAAGAAAACTGACCAACGTTCTAAATTATGTCACACAAGTGGTTAGCGCAATGCAATAGTATATGTATATATCCATATTAGCTCTTACGGCAGTTTTAGACTAGTTTTTTACAGAAATGAAGATCGGCTGTAAAGTATAACTCCTATTGGCGTAACGATGACGTTGGTTTAAGCGAATTAAAATTAGATGCGAAATTCCAACGGTAATACGTACTACGTGAAAGACCTAATACTTGTTACAACTATATCGGCGTAATCTAGGCCATAAGACAAAACATGTGTTCACTGTATTCAAATTTCTTAACCCAGTTCGTGCTGAGCCCGGAATATTCCTGTTTTGGCATGGCAGGAGGCATAGACAAAGATCGGCTTGTACATGCCTGCAGCCTGGTCTTAGTCTACACCGCCTGCTTGTCCCTGTTAAGCAGGAGTTCATAAAAATCACTTGTCTACAAAAAAGTTCTCTGCAAGAGCTTCCATTGCTAAAATTATTTTGATTAAATGTATCTTTTTGAATCAGTTTTTATTCAGCATGACTGCAAGTCTTTGTTACATTGGCAAGTCCTAATGTTGATAACGATCGTTTGTTGTAACAGGAGCATCACATGCAAGTGCAAACTCTCGGCCGCAGGAATGGTATAGAGAAAAAAGGCTTGGACCATAGAGTTTACCTACTAGAAGAGTTTTTTAAAAAACTTAACGATGTGTATTTTATTTTGTAGACAGATAAAAGTGAAGACCCATACAGACATTGTCACTCCCCATAATTAATAACCCGAAAATACCAGGACAGTATGTACCCACTACTCACGTGTAATCTATTATCCGGGAACCCGTTGAACACATACATACGAAGTGGAAAACGTTTAACGTGTTTTCTTTTACCCATTGTATTGCTTTCATACGTTTCTATTTAACGAAAATTATTTTCATACGCCTCTATTTAAAGAAAAAGGAGAATGTCGTAAGAATGGCCCGCGCAATAAGAATCACACAGAAACCAATTCATCAACTTATAAGTGTGCAACTTCTTTCAATTTGGACTAGCCTAAATCTTTGCTGTTTAGGACTAGCCAAATAACTTTCCGCTCAAATTCAATCATAACCAAATTTCAGATACCCCTTTATTTTCGCCAGATTGACCAGTTATTTGCTGTCTTGGCAGCCTATCACATTAATCTTTTTCACCTGATCGCAATAACTCTGATAGAAGATGTCCCGAAGATCATTCACGTAAAGTCTGACAGACCCAATAGTTCTACACAATAGTTTTGAAGATGTTTAAATGTAAAGATTTACGCGAAAGCAAGACGGACGAAACACAATGGCTAGAGCCCTTCTAGATTTCCTTCTTTATTTCTTTATAGGCACCGCCCCTGGGGAACCGAGGGTGACAATTTTGCGTTTCTGAAAGTGGTCAAGGTACTGATGCTTCAAAATATCAAGGCTCTACGCCTTTTGATCTCACATTTTTTTCTGAAGAAATTCTGTTAGGGTGTGAAACAAAGTATGCAACAGCTGATAAGCCCCATATGGAAACTGACAGATTATATAATTATTAGACTTTCTTCTCTGAAAAAAGCATTCAATTGAAAAGTATTTTTTGACAAATAGATTGATCTCTTTTATATTTCTTCAAGAAAATTTGTTTTGGAAAGAATTGGGTGTGGCCTAGCCGCACAAAATTGAACGAATGATTGTTTTACGTAGAAAATAATTGCCCAGATGGCATTGCCTTTCATCTGGAGTCAAATAACTTTTTTTTTATTATATACCTATAAACTATCCGAGGCTTTATATCGGCATCTGATACAACTCGACAGAAAAAGAATCCGTATTGGTCGAGTACCTCAAAATCCGTATTCTTCGAGTACCTTGTGTAATGCAAATGTCAACCAATATGATTCTTTCGTGTTACACTATAATGAAGTTCAGCATAATTCATTTATAAAACATACCAATACACATATCCATATTATATTGCATCTTAACTTGCATCTTATCTTGGGTTTTCAACTCATTGTACATATTTTGGCACGGTCAGTTTATTTTTTTATTCGTGTATTATGTGTACTGAAATTTCGACTTGGAAAAGTTTTAATGCGGCTTTAATTTAACCTCCTTCAGTTATAAATCTCTTACACACAATGAACGTACGTGTCAACCCCATGCAGGGTATTTGTCATAGAGTAGCTTACAGCAGATTTGTCATTATCCTGAAAATTTTAAAACTCTATGAAGGTCTCCGTCGTTGAAATATTTATCAGTCATCGGATTTACAAAGTTCACAATTTATGTAAGGTAGATGTTTTAATTATTGCTTATTTTCTGGTATAAAATATGGAATACTACAACAGTCTTTCTTTCATTCAGGCCGTATCTTGTCTCGTAGCTTGTGTAAAAAATTTATCAGCGATTCATAAAAATCTCGGATTTATAAAGTCTACAAATAATGTAAGGTAGATATTTAATTGCTACTATTTTCTGGTATATTATAACAGGAATACTGCAACAGTCCTTCTTTCATACAGGCTGTATCTTGTCTCGTAACTTGTTTAGACGCTACTCGACAGATATGGCATGTAAGAAAAAAAAATAGTTGTAATGTTCCTTATATATTTACCTTTGATCCACTTTCTTAAAGAATGGTTTACCATGTGTAGGAATGTTATATTTAAAAGAATGTTGACAGATTTGTTCATGTGGTCTCATCCTCTATGCCCTTTAACATACTTTCTGAATGTTCAACTTAATCATGGTACTGTATCACCTCTAATACACCAATGAATAGTGATTTTTTTCACCCGGCCTTGTTATCAGCCTCTAACATTGACGTTAACCTCTTTTCATCGTTGGGTAGGCAAAATTTCGTAAAAAAGTTTGAATAAAAGTGTATTAGGACATTTTGCTCGCCGAACGACAAAGGTAAATTGCGTATTTATATTTCCAATCTGGCTTCATTTGAAGCCTTTTTTCCTTGTCCTACATTGAAATTTGAATTTGATTGATTTACCTTAAATGATTTCGAAACATTAAGTTTAGGACAGGAATGAATTATAATAATCTTTGAAAGGGCGTTTTTTTCCTTATTGCATCATGGTAAACCTTTGGCCTTGGCTTTGATTTATGACATACTTTCTGAAGTCTTAAGTCTTTCAGAGTATACTTTCAAAATTAATGGCTGAAAGGAGATTTCCCTTTCATTTCTGAAACTTTTACGGTATATTTTAGATACTAAAACAAATGTTGATTTTTTTTTCATCCGGCGTCATGGTCATTGACAGAACAGTTACAGGCGAGCGATACAGGACCTATTTGGCTTCATATTAGTTGATTAATTGATTGATATTTTGTTTGTTGTTGTTGTTGTTTGTTTGTTTTGTTTTTTTTCCTGGTCAACAACTGGGGTCATATCGGATCGGGCCTCCGTTTAAAAAGTCTCACCGAATAACTAAAGAAGCGGAGTTCGAACCTTAATCCCTGACGCCTGAGTCTGAACTATTTCAAATAGGCAATATCCGGTCCCGGTCTTCCATAGCGAGATTAGTACTAATGTGAAACAAAATTTAACTAGAACTATTTCATCTTTGGACCAAGATCTTTACCAAAATCAAATCAAAACTTCCATCTGTAATCTATAGTTGTGAACACGAAACTTTTTAAACCCTTCGTAAATACCTTTTCACGGGATATTCTCATACGAATTTGTATATATAATACTTAGATCTCATTTATTTTCCAGGTATTCAACGAATGATGTCATTTTATTGACGGGTGTAACGATGTAAGTTAAAATTCACCTTTTTCTTCTTGGTCGAAAACATCATTTTAAATACAACTCGATTCCACATTTCATGCTTTGCTGGTATGGTTAAACTTGTTGTATTTAAGTCGTATTCTAGTTTCATTTTGCAGAGTCTTGTTTAGGTAAGGCTGTATTAAAGAAAGTTAAATAAATCTGACTAGAATCTAATTAGCAAAGCCTTATAATTAATTATTAGTTTCGTCTATCAAAAATGAGCGATCTGATTGGTCGATAAATTTAATTCATACCTCCATGAACAAAATTTTGAGTACGCAGCCATTTTGAATGCTTCCGCACAAAATAGTTCACTACAAAAAGGTATCTAAATTTGTTAAGTTGTTGCATTTTTCGCTCGATTCTATTAAATTATAAGAAATGAAGATAATATTTTTTGTTTTCATGGAGGTATGAACCGAACGACCTAATCACACAATGTATGAATCCGCTTCGCGTATTCATACAGTGTGATTATTTTTTTCGGTTCATACCTCCATGAAAACAAAAAATATTCTCTTCATCTCTTAAATATTTATCAACGGTACGTTTCAATGAATTAAATAAAATGAAACATCCTTCCGTTGAAGGGTGCTCTAAATGCCATATATTTGAAATTTGTCTGAACATAAAAAGTAAATAAACGCATTATCAGAACTACGCGTAAATGAATTACTATATCTTAGAGAAATATTAATTAATGTAAGATTACCCAAAGAATATTAATCAGTCCTATATAGCAAATACTCGGCTGTTTATGTTACTGAAATGTTCCTCTTTAATATATAAAACGTTGTTTGGTGTGCAAAATGTCGTGACTACAACTTGTATAATACTGTAGTTACTTCATTTTGCACGCCCAACGACGATATGTAAATTCTTAGCAGGAAAACAGAACACCACAATTATCTTGCAGATACTGATAAAGATTGAAATGGTATGATTCTAATAGTACTGAAGTCAAGGCTTTCACTAAAGAATGGCTGCTATAATCATCTGTTTAGCCTTTTCGGATTCGGTTTGGTGTGTTTTTTAAAGGTTGAAATTAAGGGCACAGCAACCAGTTCGTATTCTTGTGCGAATCACCTGATATTTTCTATAACTAATGCAATTTTATTTGGCGAAGGTGTGTCCCTTTTAAATCACATTATCGGTCTCGTACTATGATAATGATATTATTACCTAAACAAGCACATATTTCTAAGTCATTTGTTCCTGTGTCCAAATCACCTAACCCATTACCACATAATAAAAGTTTAGACCTGTCCAATTTCAAAGAAGTTGTATATCGCCATCGCTAACCCCGCCCATTTACTCGCTTGGCCCCGCCCATTGACTATAATAAGAAGTACCACTTCAATTTTAAAAGGTATTGTTTTGCAAAACGTATGACCAGTATCATGTAACAAAAAGTAGATTGTTTGGTTTGATGACTAAAATGTCGTAACTACAGCTTGAAAAATCTGTAGTTATGACGTTTAAGTCGCCAAACCAACAGAAATGCTTTACAAAAATGGCGGCCAATGTTGGGCTTAAAGATTCAATCCCTGGCCAAATGAATAATTTAGTTGGTTGACTGTATCTTTGTTTACACCGCTATTGGTCAATTGCTTATGCCCCTGTCGCACTCAGCCAAAACCACAAAGATCGTACTGTGTTCTTAAATCTTAACATACGCAGAAAGAACGGGGTGAAATGCAGAAAAAAAACACTTCTTTTTGTTGGTTGTACGTCTTTACTACGCCAGGATGTCACTCCGTCTAACACGTCCAAGCTAAGTTTTGTCGCGCGCTTGAATAACTACGCACCACGTCCTTTGCATTTTATTACGTTCTTTCTATGACCTTTCAGATCGCACCACGCGCTTGATGCTCGTTTACTACCTTCACAGCGCCCTTCGTGATCTTATTATAAATTTAAGTCCACACACTTGACATTATATGAACGCAGGAATAACGCAGTGCAACCTTTCCCGTCAATGCCAGGTTTTTACTTTGTCACAAAAGACCATATTATGTTCATGCCCAGTTGGCACTACGTCAATACCGTTGTTACCACGTCCTTATTGAGTCCTTACTTCGTCCTGATTCGACCAGGTCATTGCTGCGTTTTATTTATTACCAAAGTCAGCTAAGACCATATAGACCGCTTCACGTTCTTATCGATTTTGAGTGCGATCCTTCTACGTTGTACGAGTTTTACGTCACTTGGCTTAGTGTTACTGTGGTTTTACTATGTACAGCGGGTACAAACTCAACAGGTGTTTAAAGAACGTTAAATTTAACGAAAATATCGAAATGATTTTGTTGATGTTATCCAAATCCATATTTTATTTCTTTTAACAACGCAAACTCGCATAATATTGTAATTAAGAAGATTTTATCAACTCTTTATAAGATAAACCGAGAGATACAATAGCTCAAGCGTATATCTATATGAATGTTCAGTATTTTGGATTTATAATAACAGTACGCTATTTCGTCGGTGAGTAGTGCAAAAGCCATTTTCTTGCAAAAACTTTTTTCCTTGCATATGATTATATCTTCATTTTAAAGGAGATGGGGTTAACGGTTTTCCTCTGTCCCTTCGTCCGCCCATCTGTATTTTTCGTCGAGGACATTACTCATAGTTTCATAAAATTTGGTTTGGAGCTTCTGTTTATTGACAAATCGCCCACTTACTCTATCGGCCAAGCCCATTGGCTCCAACAGAAAGTCCCGCTCAGGTTCTAAACGGCGTTATTTTGCAAAATGTATGGCGAGCATGTAATAAAAAGGGACAGAAGTTAGTTTGCGACCTAAACGTCGTAACTACAGCTTGAATAAGCTGTAGTTACGACGTTTAAATCGCCAAACAACAAAAAAGGTTAACAAAAATTGTTGGAGTTTAAAACTCATTTCTGGTCTAAATGGATTATTTGATTGGTCGACTGGTTATTTGATTGACAGCCGCGATTGGTTAATTGACAGATTGCTGATCATACCAGCTGATCTCCGACATAGAAGTTCGACTGTGATCGTAAACGTCGTTATGTGTGATTGGCGACCTAAACGTTGTACCCATAGCTTGAATTTGGTGTGGTCAAGACGTTTAAGTCGCCAACCTAACAAAATGCTTTATATAAATGTAAGAGTTCCAATGTCTCTATCCATCTTAAGAAAGGATATACCTTTTAAGAGATAACGGCTTTCTGTAAATTTTTCGACATCGCGTAGACCAAATTCAGGCCTCCGAGTGTTCGACTGCCGGTTTTTACGATCCTGTGTATGTGTTGATTAAGCTTTTCCTGTTTTACAAAATTTTAGACCTGTCCAAATTTAAAGGTTTTGCAGACGAAAATTTACAGTGGACAGAATTTGGAAAATAAACATTCAGTAGGTTAGAATATATTTTGGAAAAAAGAGAAATCGCTTGTTACAAGCAATGTCTTCTTTTTCTACAATGTTTTCTCGTTTATAAGATCACAAGGACGTAAAAACCATGGAATGAACAGGAAAGGGTTAAGTGTATTTTTCAGAACTTTCGCAAAATCTTTTCAGATACTTTGACTACCTTCAACTTCAAATTTGGCATTTAGCTTCAAATCTAGGTCCTACATCGAATCAAATGAGCAATTAATCACCTTTGGGTTTAGTACAGCGAAGTTTTATTCAGTACCTAAGCTTGGATCTAACATAATTAAGGTCAAAGTCTGTAAAGAGCCGCCGTCATAGCGCAGTCGGTAGCGCGTCAGACTCCTGGTCTTCAATTATGTCATTGGTTCAAACCCCGGCGGCGGCACATAATCTTTCCGACATTTGTCTCTCACCAATGGCTGGATAATCGTAAACCTAAGTGGGATAGCAACTGGAGGCTAGGAAAGAATGCAGTGGTAGTAGTGGTGTGAGAAATACCAGGAATCCATTGTAAGGTGCTCCAGCTGCCGCGATATTACTGAAATACTGTGAAAAGCGGCGTTAAACCCCATTCAATCAATCAATCAAGGTCTGTAAAACGTCAGAATAACGGTAGAAAGGGTTTTCGGTCTTAGTTCTTTGAAACAATTGACCAATCGCGGCTGTCAATCAAATAATCGACCAATGAAATCATTTATTTAGACCAGAAATGAGTTTTGAACTCCAACATTGACTGACATTTTTGGTAACCTATTTTGTTTGTTTAGCGACATTAAATTCGAATCTACAGCCCATTCAAGCGTTTGGTCAATGGTATGGGGGACTCTTCGATAAATGGGAAAAAAACGTTAGACATAAATGTTATTGTAAAGATTTTGAGACCTGATTTTACAACATGTGCAAATTCAGTGCATCTCATCTTGTAAGCGTATATCTACAATGCACCCTCTCCGGATCTTTTCTTCCTCTCCATATCACAGTGACTCTTATCATTAAAATACCTGTATAAAACAAATATTCTTTGAGATACATGCGACATAACATGATTTAAGATCAACAAATTCATTTTTGCATTACATAATACAAATAACCCTTCCCTGTTTGCAAAATCTTAGGCCAGTCCAAATTCAAAGATGTAGCAGACGAAAATTTAAAGTATTTAATATTAAGACTAACCATTCCTCAGGGTAGAAAATCTGTGGAAAAAGAAGAAATTGCTTGTTACAAGCAATTCCTAATATTCCTACGATGACTATCAGTTTACAAGGACGTGAAAACTAGGGACTGAATAGGAAGGGGTTAAACACAAAAGACTCGATGTGTCCAAACAAGAATTTAAGAAAAGAAATTTATTAGCGATCGTTTCCGTTTCAATTTATTTTGTATCATACTGTTTGAATTTTGGATTTTCTTTTAGTATTTGATATGAAATGCTGATATAAATGAAATGGTTTTATATCAAGATCAACAAAGAGCCGTTCATAGACAATCGTCCACATGTTAACCCATTCCCGTATGACAAAATTTTAGACCAGTTCAAATTGAAAGAAGATGCAGACGACAATTTTAGTTAGATGAAATTCTAAATTTCTTTGTCTTTTTGGAAAGAAAACCTTGTGGACATTGACGAAATTGCTTGAAACAAACAATTTCTTCTATGTCCAGAATGTTTTCCAACGTTTTTTCCTTGGAGGTGTAAAAGGGAAGGCTTGTGTGGGAATGGGTTAATTGGTGGGTCGCGGCTGTTCACCTAACAATTAATCACTCGGAAAGGACATATCCATCAAAACTAGTTTCCAGATTCGTTTTCATGTTCGATCTGAGTTGAGGGTCTAAACGTTGGTTCAAGCTTGCAACCACAAGTATATTTATTTTTAAAAGTCGATAAATCCCAAGCTAAAGTTTACTCTTTCTTTTTGCTACATTCCTAATGTTTGATAAATAAAACTCTTTCACTTAATGCATTAACAACATAGAATTCCCATGCCAGACAGTCTATTACTTGGACATACGAGGCTTTCGCCAAGGTTGCATTTACATTTGAAATATTTCTGAAAATAATTATGGACTGATTTCATTGTCCGAAGTGGTCAGTAGCTAAGCCTGCAGAAGTTGACCTCTGGTGGGATTCTAAAGTTTTTACTGTAATTTGAAACCAGCAAATCATTTTTAGCTAAAGAAATTGATTGCGATTTCAGCTGACTTTCGAAGTGGTGAGTTCGTCTCTGCATTTGTTAATATTCAAGTTATTGACAACTTCTTTCGTCTTCATTACGAAACTATATCCGTCGTCGATATGAAATGTAATTTGTTGAAAGATAGATAGAGATACAAATTAGAAACAAACGCCTTGTTTGAATACTCGAAGATTATAACCCCTTTCCTGTTTAATTCCTGTTTTTACGTCCCTTTGTTTTTATACTCGAGAAAACATTGTGGGAAAAAAGAAATTGCTAAGTACAAGTAATTTCTTCTTTTTCCAAATATTTTCTCCCCTAATGAATGATTATTTTTCAAAAAGTCCGACTTTACATTGTCCTCCGCAATTTTGACCAGTCTGAGATTTCAAAAAACGGCAAATGGTCTTTGCACACTAGGAGGTATATATTTGATGTAAAGCAGATTAAATTAAATGTATAAAATGCATTTAAAGGATTACAAATCAGATCGTCTTTTGGCGTGCAAAATGGCGTACCTATAGCTTGAAAAAAGCTGTAGGTAAGACATTAAGCATGTCCAATGACGGGATGCTTTATACTTTATCAATTCAATCTTTCTGGTTATAAATTATACAGTACCTTCTTACGCAAAATAAGAAATTTAATGCAACACTCAGAACAGGTATATGTATAATGGGGCGGGTTAAATCAACCATTTTTGTCACATGCTTCTGGCCAAAACTTTTGCAAAATATCGCCGTTTTATATCGAATTGGAACTTCCTGTTTGAGTCAGTTGGTGTAGCCAACGATTGGACAATTTCCCCGATAATCCAGCCTTGGTTGTTTTGTTTTTTGTTTTTTTTTCGAACAAGGTTGTGAAAGAATGGGATGCAGCACAACTTAATTCTAAGTATTATTTACGTTGTTCTTGGAAAGCTTTACCGTCACATTAATTCAAACTGCTCGTTAAAACTGTGATTGCCGGAGGGGTTGTCTTGTTTTGGGGTTTTTTTTTTGTTGTTGTTGTTGTTGTTGTTGTTGTTGTTTTTTCAACCCACCAACATATTATCGACGTAATGTCATGTTAGACATATTTGCCATCATCGTCGATACTTTCATTAAATGACCAGATTTATCTCGAAATACTCAATATATCCTCTTTTGTACCATCTTTAAATCGTATCCATCCATCGAAAAGTCTAATATTGTTATCTTTAACTAGCTTCAAATATGTGTTTTAGCGGAAGTATCTAATCTATCTTCATTTATATTATTGTGTCCATTGTCCCTATTACAATGTATACCTTGTTGCACCTGGACGAGGTAAAAAGATATGTTGTGGCCTGTTAGAAAATGATTTTAAAAAAAGTAAACTTGTTCACCTTGTGATACAAACACTCATTTTGGCACAAACATACGATGCGGTACACAATCCGAGAAAAGTACTTTATCGAAGTTGACAAAACAAGTTGGTTGCCATGTTAACCCTTGTCATGCTGAACCCGGAATGTTCCTCTTTTGGCAGGAGGCATAGACAAAGATCAGCCTGCACACAAGTGCAGTCTGATCCTAGAATATGCTACCTTCAACCCCAAATTATCTATAGAAATTTATTTTCCAAAAGATATTGATCCGTAATCAAGCCGTAAAGTGCTTTCAATCCTTTGATGTTAATACAATTATGAGAAGGTATTTTTTTCAGCTTGACAAGGGTTAATCGCCAAACGAATCTTGGTGTAACAGCTTCAGTCCCACCGTAAAGACAAAAAAGGCATAACAAACACGGCGGAGAATGCTAGAAGATAAAGCTCTCTTCTGGTCGAAATGAATTGGTTGACTGTTTATTTGAGTGACAGCCGCGATTGGCCGATTGCCGGTTCGCGGCTTTATTTTCCAATCAAATCATTTCTTTATAATGAAAATGACCTCTGACACCTATATCAAGTATCTTTGTTGATTTGGCGACTAAAACGCCGTAGCAACACCTCATTAAAGCTGTAGTTACAACGTTAAGATCACAAACCAATCATTTGCTTTTTGTTTCATATTATTTTCCACTTTTTGTTTTACAAAATAATATCGTTTATTATATACCTTTGAAAGATATTGATTAAAAGCTGGCTATCTAATACAACTCCACACAAAAAAATCCGTATTCTGCGTGTACCAAAAAACCGTATTCGTCGAGTATTGTTAAAAACGGACTACTTTTTTACGTATTGACGTTCTTTTTTTTTTTTTTTTTTTTTTCTTTTTTTTTTCGGAAAGTTGGTAATTTCTTAATCATTTAAGAGAATTTTCTTAATATTATGTCCTAAAGGTATTTAATAAAAGTATATTACAGCAGTGTGTTTTTCTATTTGTTTTTATCGTGTTCTCGAAAAATACCTTCACACGATTCTCGAACACGATAACAACAAATAGAAAAACACACTGTTATAATATTTCCTATTTATGACCTAAGTAAAACTACCATGACGGATGTAAGTTGGCGCGGTCAGCGATCTGGTGTTGCGTAAAAAAGTCTCGATGTTGTATACATGTATAATCCCTTCTTATCACCAGTATGAAGGTTTTGTTAGAAAAGCTGTTTTAAATTTCTCTTTGCCTTAACATCTCTAGTTAAACAAATTACGAAAATGATTTAGGAAAAACATTGCCAAAAATATGATAGTATAGACCGAGGTCAAATGGCACCACTCTATTATACGTAAGTCGAAACGGCCTCTAGCAAGGTTGAGCAATGTTCATTTGCATAATCAATAATGTCGCAATTCTTCAATTTGATAACCGAGGACGGTTAGCCAAGAGATCAACTCGGTGTGATGTCACTACTGGGGTTGTGAATTTTATACCTGACTCGGCCAACATTCCGATGTCCGAAGTCATCGATAGAATGGGTCACTTTTGTTTCACGAATGTTATTATAAATAGTATATCTGCGTAGGATGAGCAGCTGGTGGATGCTATCGTTTATGGAATTTGCATTTTGGTAACTTCTACAGCGTTTACTTGTGATTTATCATACACTATTCATTTTTTTCTAGAGCTACAACCACTTGGCATTTACATACGGTGACATTGAGGTGACACATGCGGGTTTTTTTATTAAGAAAATAAAGAAGAAAGAAAACGAATTGCTATGTCGTGGGAACGAGATACACAACCTATCAAAGTCGGTCTTTATTTATTTGAATTATTTATAATTTTAAAATGGATGCCGCGTTAGAGAGGTAACGTGGTGGATGTAACGACTTACTATCTCGTGCGCACGAAATAGAGACAGGTTTTTGATTGGCTGAGTATCTCGTTCCAAAGAGATAGCATTTCGTTTTCTTTCTTCTTTTATTCTTATATAAAAACAACTTCTATAACATTTTCCTCTTTATACATTTTTTTAAAATAAAAAAAAACGATTTAATGAAAGATTATTTTATACACCAAAATTAAAAAAAAAACTCCTAAAACATTTACATTTTTCTTTTATATATATATATATATATATATATATATATATATATATATATATGTGTGTGTGTATATAAAAAGAAGAAAGAAAACGAATTGCTATCTCGTGGGAGCGAGAAACTCAACCAATCAAAGTCGTCTTTGTTTATTTGAGCTGTTTATAGCTTTTAAATGGATGCCGCGTTAGAGAAGTAGCCTGGTTGGATGATTATCTCGCGGGAACGACTTACTATCTAGTGCGCACTACATAGAGACAGGTTTTGATTGGCTCCGTTTCTCGTTCCCACGAGATAATAATTCGTTTTCTTTCTTCTTTTATTTTCATATGAAAAAAATAACGTGTTATAACCGTTTCCTTAAATCGATTATTATTTTTTGAAAAAAAAAGACCTTAAAGCGAAAAATGATTTGCAAGAACATAAAAAAAAACGCACATCTGTATGAATATTTTTCCTGTTTTTTTTTTTTTTTTTTTTTTTTTTTTTTTTGTTTTTTTTTTGTTGTTGTTGTTGTTGTTGTTGTTGTTGTTGTTTTGTTTTGTTTTCTTTATTAGGTTTAAATTAAAAAAAAACGCACATGTCACCTCTATACCACCGTAAATAGGTGAATAGAAATTTGATATTTTTCCAACTTTGAAAAACTGGGTTGAACTATAGAGAGAAGAATGATATAAACTTTATATAACTCTTAGTATAAGATTGATTTTGTCGAAATTTAATTGCGGTGATACTTCAACATTATTTGCAAAGGTACTACATTCTTGAATTTGGGGGGTCGCTTGCCACGCCCACTAAGCTCCAACAGGAAGTTCCACTTCGACATAATACGGCGTTATTTTGCAGAATTAATGCTTATTATTCTGTACAAAAAAGGGAAATGTTTGGTAGACAGCTAAAGGGCGTAAATAAAGCTTGAATAAGCTTTAGTTACGGCGTTTAAGCTACCAAACAAACAAAACGGCTTCGCATATTTGTCGGTCAATGTTGGAGTCTAACGTTTACTGTCGGTCTAGATGAATGATTTGATTGGTCGATTGATCCTTTGATTGGCAGTCGCAATCTATCGATTACTTTTTAGCTAGCAAAGCGTCAGCTTTGATAGCTTAAGTTCACAGACAAAATTTGAAGTCGTCTCAAAGTTCAACGAGTGCAAACTGTCACTGGAGGCTTAACCACCTAATCCGTGAAATGCCTACGCCATAAAAAGTAGTTCTTATGTATTTCAATCATCTACTAGGTATTTTTAACTCACTTGTGCACATCGTGTCCACAATAACTCTGATCAGAGTATTCTAAAGGTTGCAGACGACAATTTCAAATTGTTGTAAATTCTAAAATATTTATATCTCTAGGTAGAAAACAATGTGGTAAATGAAGAAATTGCTTGCAACAAGCAATTTCTTCATTTTCCACATTATTTTCCACAACTAATCTTTACAATGATAATGCCTGACAAAGTAGATTACTGAATAAACAATGCTTTGCTAGCTTACAGTACTTTCAGTACTTTAATAAAAATTGCGCATGAAAACTTTTGAATATTCGTTTTTTTAAATTATTTACTAATTGATTTATTTTACTTTGTTTTGTGTCGAATTTGAATGGCTCCAAGTCTGATCTTTTACATTTCGTGGAGTGACGACTAAAATATCGTAAATACAGTTGAATTTAAACCGTAGTTACAATATCTAGGTTGCCCTTCGCCGATGACTGGTTTGTATTGACCTATCTGTTTGTATCTCTCAGTTCGTCTTTGGCTATTTTGTGACGCTTCCTACCATTTTTTTGTAATACCTATAACAGAAAAAAAGACAGCGACAATAAAACATTTATATAACTTAGAAAAATGCAGACAACATTTAAAATACGATGTAACATAAAATTAATGATCGTAGCCTAATTGAATTTTGTCTGGTCCCGGAGACTGTGTAACGACCAAAATAAGATTGTTAAATCACGATTTCCTCGGATAAAGTCTATGATTACAATCGATACAATGACATTCCAGGAAAAGACGAAGCAACAGGACGGACTAAGCTTAAAGTTACAAATCGACAAGGAAATATACCGCCATATTGCCATATAAAGAAAAAAATAATTTCATATGTGTGTATCAAGTTTCGCCCGTTTTGATTGGCTGAATGAACTGTTGTGCCATACCTCCTTTTGAATAGACGGTTTTCTGTTTGTTATTGTTTGAATTTGGGTTTAACGCGACTTTAAACAGTAGTTCGGTTATAAATATATATAATGTATTCACGGGGTTTAAGTCGCCATACCGACAGCAAAGAATCTTCATATTTCACATGGGGCATCATTCGCTAACCTTCTTCAAGAAATGTTAATGTGATTCTCTCGGGGTTGCAATTTCAACAAACCATTATTCATAGATCTTTCGACCTTCTTCAAAAAGTGTCTTATTAAGACGATGGCTCAGATGGGCGTTTATCAAGGTTCTCTTGCAATGATTTGTATTGCGGATTTTTTTTAAAGGTGTTCTTTAGTCTTCATTGAAATAGGGGTAGCGGATCTAGCATACCTAAAGAATTTATAATAATTACAAAATGAGCGCATGCGTGACATTTCCAACCATTGCATATATGCGCAAAGTAAAGACTCAGATCAGCCTGTGCATCCGCACAGTCTGATCAGAATCTTCACTCTGCGCTCTGTAGTTAGATACTGACCAAAAGCTTCTTTAAACAATCAATGAATGTTTGTCCAGGGTGCTCAGTGTGTGCGAGTCACGCACATGCGAAATGTTGGATTTGACACGCATAGGCTCAAATATTTTAGATTTTCCTTTTCAGATTCAGAATATCTGCGATGAACAAAAGGCTTCCATCTTGGTCAGTTTTTGTAGTCCGCCAATTATGACTGGGCTCAAAAATTTTCGCACTCCTCAGAAAATCGTTTTCCGCACGACGACATGTGCATTCAGTACGCTAGATCAATGCGTAAGATTAGAAACGACTCAAAGTCTACCAAAATAATTTTTTGTACAAACAAGCGCCTAATGACGGTATGATACAGTTTCGTACTTTTTGTAGCAGTATCGTTCAAGGATATGATTTTGGCAGAAATCTTTTCTTTCATTTAAAAAAGTTCATTTGGTGAAAATTCTTTGTTGTCTCTTATTTTCTCTAGAAAATAGTGTGTTGATATGACAATGAACAATAAGCTATGCCAGACAGTTTGGGGTCCCATACAGCCTGCTGTATTGTATTCTCGAACCCGTATTTGTGCGAAACAATATGGTTTGGAAGTTCCAAGATTCATATGTGCAAATATCATATCAGACGGGTTTGTGGGACCTAGAAATAACACGCATTTGAATCAAATGATTTAGATAATCGGATCTTCATTCATAACCCAATTTTGTCTTGGTTTACCATGTTCTAAAGCCTCGTGATCTCCTGGATACACTTACAAGAATATCAAAAAGGTTAGGAACCGTAAACCTCTCCTGGGGATTTTATAGATTCTATCCACGTCCTGTATCGATGCTATTTTAAATTTGATACAGTCTTAAGGGACACCACCTTATTACCTCTCAATAACAGGCAGTGCGCATGCCTAAAGCCATCTCTCAAGGTTGCTTCTGAATCTTTCCATGTAGAAGGACTTAAGGGGAGGTATCGATGTTTTTTTCGTGTCACATATTTTAATTATCCTTATTTCCTCTCATTTATTATATGAAAATGGGCGTAACATTTCTGTTGTGACGGTTACCTCGCAAACCAACCATTTTATTACGTTGATACACTTAACTGCTCATCAGTTTGGAAAATAATATCGTTTGATATCTAAATTGAATTTCCTATCAGAGGTCAATGGGCAAGTTCGGCGATCCGTGAAATACTTCATCTTAAGCTGACCTCTCTCTACTGTACGAGCCCTATCACAGAAAACACCTCATTTCCGACAAAATATTTTAGCCTTAGTAGAAAATTTGAAAATTGGGCGATTTTAGTACAATGAACTCGATATCTTTTGATTCTCATAAGACCTTATACAGTGTGGACAATATGTTACTGATAGTCTTAATTTAAATGCTGGCTTTCGCCAGATTATTCTTTTACAAATAACATAAACATTTAACCCGCTCCCATACAATGTCGCTTTTTACGCCCCTCAAGAAAGAAATGGAAAAACATTGTGTAAATGGAAGAAAGTGCTTGAGTCAAGCAATTTCCTCGTTGTCTATGATGTTTGCAAACCACAAAGCTTAAAAAAATTGAAGATTCATTATTTTCTTATTTTCGTCTATACCTCCTTTCAATTTGGACCCGCCTAAATTGGAGTCATCTGGTAATGGGTTTATGTACTGGAAGGCTATATCTTTCATGAACATTTATCAGTTACATTCATTTTCCTTAATCTAAAAATAAGTAACACTTCTAATCAAACTGAGAAGCTCACTGTGGTATATATTCAATGTAGATTATTTGCACTACACTGTAATTATTAATTTTGATTCTGTATGCAAAAACTGGTTCATTTAATGAAACCTGTTTCTAGTTTCAAAGAGCCATGTAATTCTAGAATGTTTAGCAATAATCAAAATCTTGCCTAGAACTAATTTGATTTTAGAGCAAAGCAATAAAATGTGGAGTTTAATCTGACGAAATCTTACACATTATAAACGAAAACAATTTGCATTCGACTTGGACGGGGGTTTACGCCATTTGAACGACTTTTCAGTTATATAAACCTCAATATCATACCGCCACTTCCATAGTGTAAGCAATACTAGACTGGGGCACCAAATGCCTTGCCGAAGCAAATGCCCACGTAATCAGCGGCAGGACAGAGGCTTGAACCCACAACCCTTTTTAATTCTTAGGTTACGAGTTCGACAATCTAACCACTGAGCAACGAAACAACAAAAATTGTGTTCACACAAGTTTGTGATTTTAGAATGTTTCGGAATCACATCTTTATGCGAATATCGTTTACGGTATACCATTTAGGCATAGAGGCATAGTGTGTTTGTGTGTATTGGTGGTTGTTTTTTGTTTGTTTTTTCGTTTATTTGTTGTGTTTGTTATATTACGTTTGCTTATTTCTTGTGTTTTTCCTTACTTTGTCCTTACTTGTATAGTACAGGATTTGAGATTGCAATTATTAAATTTGTTTAAAGTATGAGAACGATCGAAAAGACTTGTGAATAGTTCGGTTTTAGTTTAGTATATCAAACGCCCTGTATTCTTATTACATGAAAGACGTTTCATACCTAAACAAAATAAGGAAAATAACAAAAAAAAGTACGAGACCATTTCATATTTTCGCACGTAAAATATGTCCATCTAAAATCGGTACATTGTTTTCTTTTTTGACATATTTTAAAGGTAAATGTCTTGGTGTACTACATTATAAAAGATGAAGCGAACAAATAAATCTTAAAACATAATCAATTTTCTACGTGAAGTCGGTTCACGGATTACTACAGTGTGATTATTTCTCAGTTTCATACGTCCGTTGTAACAAAATATAAATTATCTTAGTCTCTTAAAATGTTTGCTATAGAATCAGGAACGCTTCAGTCGATATACATATTTATCAAATTAACGAATCGCTAGTCGAGCTAACAGAGTTCTGACAGAAAGTTTTACTTCAATATTAAACGGCGTTATTATGCAAAAAATTAATATGTCAAATAAAATAGTTTGTTTGCGGCATTAATGGCGTATATACAGTTGAATAAGCTGTAGTTACGACGTTCAAGTCGCCAAATCAACCGTAAAGCTTCACAGAAAAGTCGGCAAATGTCGAAGTTCTAAGTTCACCTACGATCTAAATAAATTAATTAAGGTCTATAGACTCTTAGATTAAAAGACGCGATCCGTCAACTATTTGAAGTCAGTTCAATTCGCCAATCGCTGGCCCCGCCCACTTACGTCGTTAGCCACGGCAACCGACTCCGACAGGAATTCCCGCTTCGATTTTTAACGGCGTTATTGTACAAAATTAATGGCCATTATGATGTAACAAAAAAGTAAAATGGTTTGCTGGTGATCTAAACTCGCCAAACCAGCAATAATGGTAAACAAAAATGGCGCCAATGTCGGGGTTGATAAGCTCGTGTCCGGGCTGAATAGATTACATTGTATTTGTTTTGTCGGTTTATTCCTTGATTGAGATCCGCGATTGGCCAATAGGGCATTATACACTGCTGTGATAAAGACGTTATGGTCTCTAAGATCTAGAGTAAGATTATTAGCGCATAATGTCAAATTTTGATTAAAGGAATTCAAATGAAAAAAAATCATAAAATCTCCCCAAAGCTAGCTCTAAAAACCAGAGTAGGATTTAGAGGGGTATAGGGGTTGTTTAACCCTCCTCCCTGTAGCGATATTATTCCATATTCATAGGGAAATTCAATAAAAAATTGGTAATATAATTTATTATATACCTTGCTGTGAAATCTTAAGATTTCTCAGTGTAATGATTTTTTATAATATCGCTGGAGTGTCGTCAACACTTTTCAGTTTCACTCTCTGCCGTAATTTAGGAACTACTTTATTCCTACCCAGTGACATAAAGAGTCTACCAAAAAGATTGGTTTCGATATTTTAATAAAAAAAATAAGATAACGAGGTATATAACAAATAGAATAATCAACTTGTTATTCCAGATATGAAAAAAATATTTCACTCGGATGCGTTGTTAGGCGTTAAAAAAACTCGTGCTACGCACTCGTTTTTTCAACGCCTAACAACGCATCCTCGCGAAATATTTTTTCTTATCTTGAATAACAAGTTGATTATCCTCTATCTATCTTGTTCGAGCGACCACTTCTATTATCCGACCACGTCCATAATCCTATGTTGTTGGAGCTCATTAGAATTGTTCCGGTGAGACGGTTCCAATTACATTGGATAAAGAAAGAATTCTGTTATAATTTAAGTATGTAACTGAATAAATCCTTCATATTTTTGGCTTAAAGATATGCCAAGAAATCATTTCCTTAAGCTACGACATTTGGTCGCCATTTTGGGGGTCGCTTATTATTTAATAAATACAAGATATACTGTAATAGGAAGCTGAACCCCATCGGTTATTTTCAACTCCCTATACAGAAATCCGGGACCCTCCATTGGAAACGTTCAATCTAAAGCTATCTCATATATTGAATGCAATTTATTAAAATTTCTAAAGAATATTTTCTTGGTTCGTTTTGAGCCCGCATGCTACATGTAGGTACCATAACCTTCTAACCTAGTTAAATCTTCAGACAAGGGCTCTAATAGAATTCGCTGTTTTTGATTGGGTTATACCGTCTCGAGAGGCTATGTCTGATACTAGAATCAGCCAAATTTGCCATTGGGCTAGAACCATCGCGGATAAAGACACGCGACGGGAGATTATTGAAACCTTCATAATGAGTCTTCCTTCACAGTCTGAGACGAGTATAAAACACTTTCAATAATTGACATTTACAACTTAGGAGGGAAATAAAGCCGTTGAATATTTTTGATATTACATGGGTGATGCTATACTAGTAAAACGATTATGTAAATGAGCTTAGACATATCAATACTCAATAAATATCAATCACTTTGTTTTTTCTTTACTGTGAAAATGATATTACATAATACATGTAATGACGTCATTTGCAAACGGCTTTATATGTTTCGCGGAATATCTCATATCGAAAAAGTTCAGTTTTTGTCGATTTATAATTTATCAAAGCAGATGTCATATCATATAGAGAATATCAAATTCATGATCCTAAATGCCGAATTCAATAAAATCATCACGTATAAAAAACAAACAAAAAACCTCGGTAAAGCCTCGTTTTTATATGTTTATAGATAATTCGTTTATAAAATTCCACGACTACTCATTCAATATTCTCGATATATTTATGTAATAATCCAGATTTCTGCTCTCAAAGAATGACTTCATCGAAGCGGGAGTTAATGGGCGGGTCCTAGGGAGTCAGTGGGCGGGGTCAGCGATGGGTCAATTACGTCCCTCTCCAGATATTTTACAAAATATCAGTGTTTATTAGCGAAGTTGAACTGCCATGTCTGGCGATCCGTCTGTTATGAACCATCCGTACCGTATATGTCGCATTAGCGATTATGTTACACATAAAATGAATTCGATCGGAAACTCTAAATTACACAAGCGTGGTATATTCGTTCAAATCCAATAGAGACTTTCAACTTGAAGCCAACCTAAACGTTATGTTGAGTCTTTTACTCTTGGCAATTGACGTCAGATCGATTAGTTTTTCATAATTTGCATTCCAAGGGAGATCATTGTCAATTTTTTGAAATGTATAACTACGCCATGGCATTACATAATTTGAAGCACAGGTAACTGTAGTTTGTACCAGGATAGTCTTTGAAACTGGGCATTTATAAGATAGTCATAAATACAAGTCATGTGTACATATTTAGAGACTTGAAAAATAATAGATTTTTCTGTAATAAAGTTAAAAAGGATAAAGTTAATAAGGTTAAAATAGGCGAATATTTATGAGGTAGATCTAACTATATTAATATTCCTGAAAAATATTCGGGGGAGACGTGTTTGGCGATAAAAGAAACTCGTCTTTTTTGTTTGTTTGTTGTATTTTTTGTTTTAATTTGTGTGTGTGTGTGTGTGTTTTGTTTTGGTACAAATACGTCACAAAAATGTTTGCAAATGCATATGATAGGAATTTGCAGTTAAAAGGAAGTGCATATTAAACCCTTTCTCGCTTTTCAAAATTATTAGACTGGTCTTATTTGAAAGAAGATGCAGACGACAATTAAAAGATGGTACAATTTTAAAGGTAACCGACCTACTGGGTAGAAAATATTGTGGGAAAAGAAGAAATTTCTTGTAACAAGCAATTTCTTCTTTTCCCACAAAAGTTCTCGAGTGTGAAACCACAGGGCGTAAAAACAAGGGATTGTACAGGAAACTTAATGTCAGTGTTTTTACACAAAACTAGTTGCAAAGATGACGAATTGCTGTTATCAGGGTTGTAACTAAGAGGATTTTTTTTCAGATTCTGTTTAACATTCAATGCGTGCTTCTAGCAGGGTCGTCTTTGATACAAATGAAAAAGTAAATGAAACATTAAAGTAGAATACTTGTGTGTTACTTGGTTTAGATCCGAACTTTGTTTAACACTGTTAGACATCGGTCAAACATTTCAGTTTTGTATTTAAACACGTATTGTTTCTGGCTTATATCATACGTAAACAAATATATGTCAAATTAAGCTAGTCTTACATAAAATATGCTTATTTATATATAGATAATTATTTTTTCTACTACCCGTACTCGCAAATAAAAAATCAATATTTTTACATTATAGATGATTAACAATCCTGGTGGAGGTGACCTTTTTTAGATTCAAGAATTAACTTCCAAGCTGTTCAATTTCAACCTAGCAGTTTTTTTTTTTTTTTTTTTTTTTTTGTTTTTTTTTTTCTTCTTCTTTTTTTTGTGTGTGTTTTTGGGTTTTTTTTGCGTTATCTCGTATAAGGTTTACTGAGGGTCAAAGACTGGGAGTCTCGAGAGGTGCCGTATATACCCTGGAGAACATGTTTTGGATCCTAGGTTCCCCTTTGTTTAAAAATTTCAAGTTAAAATTCGATAAATCTATTTAGGACAATTCCGAAAAACACGGAACTTTGGACTGTACACAGGGTTTCACTGGAATTTGAGCTAAAGTGATAATTTTAACAATATTAGGTGGGATATATATCAAATAATTTTGAAGGGAAGACTAATGAAAGCTTGCTTATTGACTTCTGGGGGCCGTAAACATCTATTCCACTTCCAGCTAATGTAGGTCTTTCGACTTCATTGACGGTGCAGATAGTTTACAATCGATTATTGATACTGAGAGATACCAAAAATAACACTTTTTTAAAACACGAGTAACCAAATATTATCGAAGCGATCGCTAACTTTGGCGTTGATTTTTATTAATGTACAGAGTTTACTAGGTAGTCCCATTCGACATAGATTTGCCAAGCAAAAGCGATTCTTTTTTTTAAACCAGCGCACTTTAAACCATTTCTAGTCATCATTGATTCTAAGAAAAAAAATAACAATAATCCCATTTTTACATAAGCTGTGAATTCCTGTAACAATAGGAAAAAACTCATTCGGAGGATACCGTTGGTATTTTGAAAGCACTTACATTGTACATATTCAAGTGACATTGATTCTACAAATAAAGAATAAGTTATTTTTAGATTGATTAGCATCTATGAAAAAATCAGACAAGATATATTGTAACTAAATATCAATTCAATCAGCTCCTGAAGAAAAACACAAAAGAAAATTCACTGCAGTGGATTGATTCTGTAAACAATATAAAAAAGAAAATAAGAAAAAATGGGTAACGTTGTAATAGGCCGGAAACGTACCCATCATCGAGAAGGGCGAAAGCCTAATTGTCCACACAATCAGCGACTCAAAAATAAAAAAAGACGTCAAAAACTCTTGATGTCGTATCAATAAAATAAAAAGAAGGGGAAGTAAAGAATAATGAAATTATTATTTTCAATACTAACTATGCTATAGCTTGAAATTATTGACATGACTTTACCTTTATGCATTGGATAAACTAGCTATGAATTAATCTGATCCCGACGAAAGTCTTGCGTTCGTCCATACTCAGAGAAATTTGATGTATATTTTAAAAATCTAATATTTGTATATCAACCTAATTCCTCAACAGATAAGACGTCGAGTGGTACGTAAAGGCTTGAAGCAGTCAACCTGGGTTCGAAACTGCCGAGAAACCATAATTGATGGATTTTTCAACTTTTTTTTTTTTTTTTTTGTTTTTGTTTTTGTTTTTGTTTTTTTTTCTTTCTTATCAAATGCGTTTTAGAGAAAGTGCATCTGCACGATTCCACAATACAGTGAAAATGTATCTGTAAGCGGATAAACAGTTACAATAGTATTATTCAGTGTCATGTCTTCCAATAACAGCTGAAGCGAATTTGGAGAACAACGGTACAGTATCAAGATTATGTGAGGAAACGAAAGAACAACTAAGCTGCTTTATGTACAGTTCCGAATACAAATAATTCTGTTATTCTCTGATGTTTTGAAATAAAATGATTAAAAAGTAGACGAATAAAGAAAAGATTGCTCCCGTCTCGAACTCCCGACTTTAAGAGAAGTCAGACTTCGCTCGGTCATATTCGTAGACATTTCGGTTTATGAATTCGTGCATATAGCAAATATTTATATTTATAAAACGAAAAATAACAAGGACAATAAGTCAAACGCGTAATTATGCAAACAGAGGTCCCAGCCCGTCAGGTCAATAAAATCTTACTATGCCTACGTTTAAAGCGACTCTTGAATAGATTATGCATGAAAAGGTTTTGGCTCTTAATATCCAGATTTCTACCTTAACTGCTTTCAGACATTTTAAAGAAGGGAATTAGGCTAATTCTGCAACATAAATGACTATTCACAACTTCAAAAAAAGGGGAAAAAATATAGCAAAATTAATTATCGTTTCGTAATGCCAAATTAATCAACGAAGTGCAACCCGAATAGAAACGGAATCCATCGGGTATATACGCTATTTTTTTTATTTCACTGAACATCGCTTTCCTTGTGATTTCCATGACGTAGTTTAAAGTTTTGCTTACGCTAGCCAGTTTGTCGTTATCCTCTTCAACAGAAGACTAACGACATAACCCGATGTTACAAATTATGGGCATTAGGAGTACCTGTATTGAATTGAATCTTACAGTGAGTTTAGTATATGAAAAGGGGAAAAGAATATTCCGCGTGAAAATGACATTAATACCAACTATAAAGCAGATACATTTCTCATAGAAATATGTTCAAGAGCATCTTTTACTGGTTTCTGGGGATTACGCACATTAAACACGTTTTGTTCTCGAACAGACGGATGAGTATACTTCCCGTGATCTAATGACTCCCATGGCCTTCGTGTCAAATCGATATGATAGATGTACTAAGTTTGATAAAAGACCGGACTTCTTAAGCATTTGTATACAGGAAATACGTTTCTAAGGTATAAGATGAGAGATGGTGATAGAATTCTACAAGTCACATGACCGGAAAACGACAGCTTTCTGTAAACATCGACCCAGGCCTTTCATTTCTTAAGTATAGACTAATATCTTAACCCTTTCCTGTCCAATCTCTGTGAATTTACTATTCAGAAAATATCGCACAAAAAGAAGAAATTGCTTGATACAAGCAATTTCTTCTTTTTCCACAATACTTTCTAGACTACTGAATTATTATTTTTCAAATTAAATCCTCTATAAATTTTGTTCTGCAAAACTTTTGAATTCGGACAGGTCTAAAATTTTGCGCAACAGTAAAGGGTTAAATAACACTACATACGCACATGCCACAATGAATTATCCTCTCTTTCTATCTTTTCCAGGAATTGTCTTATATATGTCTATAATTTGGAAATATTAGCACCTGCTCGAAATGCAAATATGATCTCAAGATATAGATCTTTTGGCTTTGATCAGACAAGTCAAAACGAATTATTCTCTCATTACATCTCAATTAACCCATTCGAACTCAACAACATTTTAGACTTGTCCAAATTGAAAGCAGTTGAAGACGACAATTTCAAGTTGGTAGGATTTTGAATTG
Organism: Fragum fragum; assembly: GCA_946902895.1. Lineage (NCBI taxonomy): Eukaryota > Metazoa > Mollusca > Bivalvia > Cardiida > Cardiidae > Fragum > Fragum fragum. Next base: position 4,690,353 of record OX336372.1, on the reverse strand, counting down.
TTCATCTTTTTTGGATAGAAAACCTTGTGGAAAATGAAGATAAAGCTTCATACAATCAATTTCTTCATAAACTACATTTTGTTCTAAAGCTTTTTTCCTCAGGCGCGTAAAAAGAGAGATTGGGTGGGGATGAGTTAAGCTGTCGTCTTTCAAATTTTTAAATAGGACAGAAAAGAAACAAACTTAAAATAGAGATGATATATCGGATCCAAAACGAACATAGATCAATACCTTCAAAAATTGTTGATGTGAATTAGTGCAAGAAAGAACGTATTACTATATTTGACAACGTGATCACCTTCTAAGATAGTATCCGATTGATTGTGGTACATGTATATAACTTTGTTCGGTAAGAATTCTTTTGTTTTGTAGTTTTATATACCATAGTGAACATGTTGGACCCTAGGTCCCCCGTTGTTTAACATTCGAAAGTCGAAAATTTGATAGAGTATTGTGAAGATTTCAGCAAAACGTAACTGTACCGTGTGCCTGGTTTAACAAAGTGACAAAGGATTTAGCTACGTTATTCTTTAACGATTTATGTTATAACTGTTTGCTAATTTGTACCTAAATTTCAAATAATTTAAGTCAAAATGAAGTGTTTTTTTCAGAGTGCATACAAGATGACACATAGATTAATACCTTTGACTTGTTTTGGTGTGAACTCACGCAAAAAAGGTACCTACCTTTTTTTTTACTACATGTTCAGTTTCTAAGATGATATCGGATTTATCATTTTACGTGTATATAGAGAATTTTGCATTGCGATAGCGATACAACATCTTGTATTAGCTTTGAGCGAAGATCGAGTGGAATATCAAATTTTCCTCCGTAACGAGGAGGAATACAAATTATTGTATCGCTATCGTAATGTAATTTTCATTTTTATCAACTCCTTTTTTTCAAAATAAAAATCGATGAAATTTTTTTAAAAATCTGCATGAGTTTGTATATGTATTTCAATTCTCCTTCACCATTCTGATATTTATTCGCATCAAGACGTCATCTTCAGAGTGAAACATTATATGGAACCGTATTTGTTACTGTCAAATACGTATTTTTTTCTGACAAGTCCGATTATGTCTGTATGGAATGCATATGTTTTACTAGAAATATTGATAGTAATATAATTTAATTTTTAGTTTCGTCTATCAAAAACGAGCGTTCTGATTGGTCGAGAAAAATTATTCATAACTCCATGAACAAATTTTTGAGCACGCAGCCATTTTGTATGCTTCCGCACAAAATAGTCCCAAACAAAAGGTATCAAAATTTGTAGAGCTTTTCGTTTTTTCGCTCACTGCTATTAAATCATAAGAAATGAAGAGAATATTTTTTGTTTTCATGGAGGTATGAACCGAAAAACCTAATCACACAATGTATGAATCCGCTTCGCGTATTCATACAGTGTGATTAGGTTTTTCGGTTCATACCTCCATGAAAAAAAATATATTCTCTTCATCTCTTAAATAAATAAAATTATGCTTCTTGTATTTAAACCTATTAGGTAGAATTCTTTTTGGACGGTAATGCGTCTCCTATGTGCAAATTTTGCCAAGATATTTAATTGTACAGTATTTCGTTTTCCATGCCACAATCATCATTTACACAATATTGACGGATCACGGTTATTTAAAACTCTACAATGACCAATAATTTGATTTTTAGATTCGTCTATATAAGACGGGCGTTCTGATTGTTCGAACAAAAATATGCATACCTCCATGAACAAAATTTTGAGCACGCAGCTATTTTTTATGCTTCCGCTCAAAATAGTTCCACACAAAAGCGTATCCAAATTTGTACAGTTTTTACTTTTTTTTATCGATGCTATTAAATTATAAGAAATGAAGAGAATATATTTTGTCTTCATGGAGGTATGAACCGAAAAGCCTAATCACACTTATGTACGAATCCGCTTCGTGTATTCATACATAAGCGTGATTAGTTTAGGGGTATTCACATATAATGATTAGGTTTTTCGGTTCATACCTCCATGAAAATAAAAATATTCACTGCATCTCTTAAATAAAGTCGTTGACTGAGACCGAAATTGATCTCAGAACGTCTATATTGGCCGACATCTGTGTGAAGCATTTCAGTTGGTGTTGCGAACTTACCTCACACCCTCCTTTTGCCCATTGATATTTATAAGGCTCTTGTGTATTTCAGTAAAATTACAGACTCTATTCAAATTGTAGAGCTCTCTCTAAATTGCATGCTACTTAACCAATTTCTACTCAAATTTCGCTTTTTAAACATCTCAAGGAATAAAAGCTCTGAAAACATTGTGGACAATGAAGAAATTGCTTGTAACAAGCAATTTCTTCATTGTCCACAATGTTTTTCTCCCTAATAAGGGATTTTTTTTTTAAATTAAACCATCTTGAAATTGTCGTCTGCAACTTCTTTCTGTCATATTCTTTCTGTCATATTGCCATGTGCTAACTCCTGGGTTACTTTAAAAATTATTTATTGATCATTATAACATTTGACAAAGAAAATTCATTAATTTAACAAGCTTTGCTAGCTTACAGTACTTTCAGTTCTTTGGTTTGGTTTAGTGACAAGATAAACGATAGGTTGTTTGAACTATTTTCCTTCCGCTGTGGAAAGATATGACTTTTAAAACGAACCCTCTGTCAAAATACATTGACAGTTATGTGTTTCATTTTAACCTGTAGAACTGGTGGTCCCGAAAAACAAATAAAGATGTGTTTACCGTTGTGATATAATTGAAAAATGCTTAAAAGCGGCGTTAAACCTCATCCATATCAATCATTTTGATCTCAATACATTAATCGATTTCTGGTACAAACGTATTTTGATAATTTTTTTACAATTTCGTTACGTGTCAACCAGCCCAATAACCCTTTCCTGTTTTCAAACTATTTATCTTCTCCATCGTGAAAAAACTGTAGACGACAATTAAAGTATGTGCAATTCAAAAAGTAACCAACCAACAGGGTAGAAAACATTGTGGGAAAGAAAAAATGCTTGTTAAAAGCAATTCCATCATTTCCCACAATGTTTTCTCAAGTGTAAAATCACTAGAGATTAAAACAAGAGATTGTGAAAGATAGGATTAGCAAATACTGTATGATAATTAATGATCAAACACATATGCACAGATCTTTAAAAAGTAGATTCGGGCATTATTTTAGCAAAGGTTTGGGTTAGCGAAGGAGCATTATAACTTTTTTCCGCGTAATCCTGAAAAGGGGAATTTGTCGGAACATTCCCAATGATCGAGACCGATAACAAAAGGGGTATTATTTCTTATTCAATCAGGACACTAAAAAATGGCAGTTGTTTTTAGAACTTTCTAACAGCGTTTTATTCTACAAGGATTTAAAGTTATTTCCGCGAACTGCCCCGTGCCTGATCAATATGAAATTCGACTCGACCTTCCCGTATTATAGGAAAGGAATGTAATGCTTGAGAAAACGGATTAAAATGGATAACTAGGCATTGATAAATCACTTTACACCCAAACCATGTAGTCTACAGAAATACGTTAAAGGAACTCTTTTTTGTCACCCTGTACTTTCTTTCTTTTATCAGTCCAGAAATACGAATCTCATTTTATGCCCCTCAAGATAAAAGCTCTGGAAAACATTATAGACATGGAAGAAATTGCTTGTTTCAAGCAATTTCTTCCATGTCAGCTATGTTTTCTACCCAGAAGACGAGGAATTTTAGAATTTCTTCAACCTGAAATTGTCGTCTGCATCTGCTTTCAATTTAGACAAGCCTAAAATTTTGCCATGTATTAATGGGTTTATATGTACCAATAACTTTACTTTGACTATCAAACTTTTTAATGTCATATATACATTCGTTTGATTAATATGCATTTGGTATTTAAATTACAGAAAAAATAGACGGTTGGCTTGCCCCGTTCAATGACTCCGCATGGCACACCCACTGACTCAAACAGGTAGGTCAGTTTCGATATTAACCCATTACAACACGAGAAAATTTTTAACTTGTTCAAATTAAAAGGAGCTACAGACGATAATTTCAAGTTCGTGGATTTTTTTATTATTGTTATCATTTTTTTCTTCTTGGATAGAAACATTGTGTATAATGAAGAAATTGCTTGATACAAGCAATTTCTTCATTTTCCACAATGTTTTCCAGATCTTTTTTTTTCTTGGGGGCGTAAATAGGAGGACTTTTGTGGGAACAGGTTAAATGTTGATAAAAAGGTACAATTGATGGTTGGCGACCTATACTATGTATTCGGTAGTATAACATAAGACATAGAGAAGAATTCTAACCCAACTTATATAATTTATGATAGAGTCATTGGATGAAAATGTAGTCTAAAACATTTTACAGCAGGTTAGACCTTGCCATGCTGAATTAAATTTTTACTCAAAATTGCATTAAAAACAAAGAAATGAAAAACAGTTGAATGCCTGATATTGTGGATCATTATTTTTTGTTAATTAATTCTATTAACAACTCTGAAATTAAAATGACAATAATATGGTTTACACTGATACAAGTCTGCACATATGGGCAGTCTGATCTTAGACTATACCTTCTGCCAAAGCAGGTATATTCCGGGTTCAGCATCACAAGCGTTAAGGGCCGCAATAACTCTCTCTCCTGTTTCACTACATCATCAATTCGCAGGGCCATTAATCATTTGTCGCAAGTGAATGATGTCTCTGAATATCAGTGTTTTATTTCAACTTTACTTTGAAATAAAATAGATTAATGAGTTAGAAGATGTATGCACAACAATCAAAAGAAAGGGATATGTTTATTGTTCATAAAGACAAGTCATTTATTTTAGGTAAGTCCCCGCCGACTGACTCCGTAAGCCAAAATAACTGCTTCCGACAGGAAGAACCACTTAAATAATAAGCGGCGTCATTTTGCAAATTCTATGGCCAGTAACATTCTTCACAAAAGTAAGATCGTCGATTAGCGATCTAAAAACAGTAACTACGCTTATTCAAGCTGTAGTTACGATGTATAAGTCGACAAACCAACCAAATTGCTTTACAAAGACCGCGTCCATTTTTGGAGATCAAACTTCCAATGAAAATGAATGATTTGATTGGTCGATTGATTCTTTGGTTGACTCACGCTATTGGTCATTGGAGGAATCGCTGACCACGCCCACTGACCTCCACATGGCAGTTCGACAAGTATGACAAAAAATGTCATTTATCACCACAATCGAAGTGCCAAGACGGAGGTCAGAGGTCGTTGTATGAGACCTATCAATTATATTAGTAGAAGAAACTGTAACATAGGACATTTTATTCTAACATATACACTTTTGAAGCTATAACATATCTATTGACCAATCGTGCTGTCTTTCAAGGAATAAACCGACCAATCAAATAACTTATTCAGCCCGTACCTGAGCTTTTCAACTACAAACATTTGCCGCCATTTTTGTTAACTCTTGTTGTTCGTTTGGCGACTTAAACGTCGTAACTACAGCTTACTAAAACTGTAATTATGACGTTAAGGTCACCAACAACCTTTCTTTTTTTTCCGTTTGTTTGTTTGTTTTATGCTACGTGCGATAATTTTTGCAAAATAACACCGTTAAAATCGAAGCAGGACTTCCTGTCTGAGTTAATTGGCAGGGTCTAGGGAGTCAGTGGGTAGGTCCAGCGATCCGTCAATTACCACCTAGTCTGCTGAGATGATCAATATCTTTGCGTCATAATGAAATTTATCGGTTTTTGAAAACTGGCGATTTGATGTACGTATTTTAATAAAAAAAAATCCAAAGGGCGGTAACTATGAGAATTTTTCTATTGTGTTCGATTGTATTTTGTATCTAGGTCAGTTGTCTGAAAATTTGGATATTTTTTTCTCTTTCTTTTTTTTTTTTTTTTTTTTTTTTTCATGCGCTTTCACATAAGCCCAATTTGACCATTTCGAAATGAAGTTTTCATAAAACATGAGGCAATATAATATGTTTAAGTCTAAGCTCGATACAAATAAAATTATAGTGCACTGAACCAAAAGTTGAAATAACTAATTTTTTTAGTTGTTGTCCTTTGTTGTTTTTAAGACTTGAAATTCGCCCGGAGCATGTGTCAGAGAGTATAATAGTCATGATTTGAAACTCAAAATGGGGAGGTGCTGTGTACAACTCTATCCTATAGTTTTCTAGTTGATGCCCGACTTTGATTTTGTCCGGAGTATATATCTGAAAGTAAAGAGTTGTGACAGTGAAACTTCATGGATGGATAGATCATATTACGGCAAGCACATTGCATAAGAACTATAACTCTATCATGCTTAGTTTCTTTAGTTGTTACCAATTCTTTTATTTTTGGGCTTGAATTTTGCCCTGGTATATAAAAGTATATATAAAAGCTATGATTGCTAATGTTCGTGGGATCATATGTCCAATCAAGTGAAAGTGCATCTCGAAATAATTATTCGACATATTTATGCCATTTTTAATTATTTTTCAATTTTAATTTTGTTGTAAGCTTTTCTTCAAAACATTTTATAATTAATCCCCTGTACACGAAAGCAAGTAGTGTAATGGGCATATCTTGCGGCAATATGCCGCTCTTGCTTAGAAGTAGATTTAAAAAATAGATCTAATTTGATCGTCTAGTGATCAACCCTTTCCTGTTCAATCCCTAGTTTGTACGTCCCTGTGATTTTTATAATTGAGAAAAGATTGTAGAAAAAGGAGTAATTGTTTCTAGAAAGCAATTTCTTCTTTTCCTCAATGCTTTCTACTCTACGGAATGGTTATTTTTCAAATTAAATCCATTTTTAATGTTCGTCGGCAAAACCTTTGAATTTGACGTGTCTAACATTTGACAAACAGAAAAGGGTCAATGTCTCATTTGGAGACATTTTGTTGAACTTCCACTTTTTGTTGACCTCCGGGTTAATTGACCAATCGCGGCTGTCAATCAAATAATCAGTCGACCAATTAAATAATCCATTTAGACCAGAAATGGGTTTTTGAACTCCGATATTGGCGACCATTTTTTTAACTTTTTTTGTTGGTTTAGCGATAAAAACGTCGTAACTACAGCTTATTCAAGCTCTAGCTAACTAATCTATATTTTTGTTGCATGCTACTGGTCAAACATTTTGCAAAATAACGCCGTTTAGAATTGAAGCGGGCCTTCCTGTTAGAGCGTGGCCGACGGAGTAAGTGGGCCGAGTCAGCGATTAGTCAGTTGTTTTACAGTATTTTCTCAACACGGCGAAAGGTGGCAAAAAGGTGACGGAATGTTGAATCTCAGAACAAGGTTAAGTCTGTTTATTGGAAACCAGACATAGTCTCGGGAGACAAGATAATATGATAACAAGGCGATTGATATTTCATATTTTGTCTCGTGGCCCATGCTGGCTGAAATGCGACTTTGTAGCGAAATGTGAGAACACTTTAACACGGTCTATACCATACTAATCGTATACCTATGAATAACGGTGATTGACCAAAGATTTTCTGGGCAAATATTAGTCAAAATAACACTATTTCACATTCTTAACTATTTCCTGTACAATCCCTGCTTTCATGCCCCTGTGAATTTATACTTGAGACAACATTGTGGGAAAAGAAGAAATTGCTTGTCACAAGCGATTTCTTCTTTTCCCACAATATTTTCTTAGTTCGTTACTTTTCAAATTGCACTCACTTTTGATTGTTGTCTGCAACTTCCTTCAAATTGGACTGGTCTAAAATTTTGAAAGCGTTGGCTTTTAGTAGAATTATGCTAATTTTAGAACGGCTTATTCTCAGATTAAGGTACCTGACCTAGACTCAAAATTCAATGACACACAGCAAAATATTGCTCCAACACAATGACGTTTTCGACTCCTCTCAAGTTAACTAATTGGGAAAACATTGTGTTAAATGAAGATTTTGCTTGCAACAAGTAAGCAGAGAAATTCCCATATTTTACACAATGTTTTCTACCCAGAAATATGAAAAAAATTAAGGTTAATAAACTTTACAATTCTATTCAATTTGGACCAGTCTAACTTTTTGCCATCTGGCAATTGGTTTATCGTACTCAATTTTCTTTTATCAACTGGTTACCGCTCTTATCGATTGTAATCGTTAAGTGGTTACTATTTCTTGTTAAGAGTCATTTACTGTGCCGTAGTTTGCGTTCTTCAATCTTGTAGTTGGTTCTCGGTTCGGAGCCATCCTGGCCGTTGCACATATGACATATCAGAAATATTTCCACTGCTACGGGAGTTACCGGTTCGCTTGCCGCGCCAACTCTCCTCCGACAAAAAGCTCGTCACATGTTTTAAACGGCATTAGTTTGGAAAATATAAGGTTAATATCATGTATCACTAAATTAAAAATGTTGGTTGGCAAACTAAATGCCGTTAGCTACAGCTTGATTAACAGTAGCTATACGACGATTAAGTCAAACAATCAAAATGCTATACACTAATGTCGGCCAAGGCAGGAATTCAAAGCAAATTGTGTGATTGGTCAATGAATTTTGATTGACCATCGCGATCTGCCAATAAAACTAATGGTTATGGGTCACAATTTTGACTTAATATCCCAAACGTGATCTTTCTGGGCAAATATTAGTCAAAACAACACTATTTTAGATTCTTATTTATGGGAATTACTCTTCGCGTCGGTTTTAGTAGAATTATGCTAATTATAGAATAGCTTATTCTCAATTTAAGGCAATTGACCTGAATTCATAATTCAATCACACGCACCAGAATATTTCTGTAAGTATCCACCCTTTGGGAGATTTTCATTAATCAAATGTATATCAACCCATTACCAAACAATGACGCTCTTTTAACGCCTCTGAAAAAGAAAAAAACACTTGTGAAAACAATGTGTAAAATGAAGAAATTAAGAAAGTTCTTAATTGTACACAATGTTTCTACCCAGAAAGTTAAAAAGTTCTGAAATTATATAAACTTTAAATTGTCGTCTCTAAAATTTATCGTCTGGTAATGTTTTTTTTTTTTTTTTTTTTTTTTACCGCTTTTCAGAGACGTCTTTAGTTGTGACAAATGATACAAAGCATGGTGAAAGCGGGTTAACTTCCGGTTCTATACTTCCTGTAAAACATTGTCGACCACAGAAAACCATTTTATCGTTAGTCGAAACAGAATACGTCGAAAGTTTCGCTTATCAAGGAATAATTATACAAGAAGCTTTATTTATAACTAAAATTGGACAATGTCTCTCTTTTTGGTGTAACAAGGTGTGTTTCTGTTGGGGAAACAAGATGGTATGTAGTGTCGCCCGTAAACTCCCTGAAAAATATGTTAGACATCAGAACATCCAAGTTTCACTGATCAGATCAGAGTAACTACATGTATTAAGTTAAGAAGATAGAAAATCCAAGTGAGATTAGCTATGGTAAACGTTAAAAGGTAAAAGAAACAGAGAATAGTGTTACAAAACTTACCAAAGATATTACTGTAGACTGCATGGTTTAGGTGTTAACATGGTTAAGGTGATTTATAAATGCCTAGTTATCCATTTCTATAATACAGGTAAATCGAGACAATTTTCCGGTTAATCAGAGAAGAGTCAATTCACAAAATCAGCAACATACCATATAGGATTGAGACGTGGGATTTAACATGTATCACTTGACTGATTGCTGGTCCGAAAATGACAGTTTTAGTAAGGTATCAAACGACAATATTTTGTATAATACGTGACAACGAAGCAATTCGTCGACCGAAAACTCAAAAACTGAAAGCACAACTGACATAAGCTGTAGTAACTATATTTAAACTGCCAATGCAACAAAATGTTTAAAATGCATGTCGGTGTGCAAATTTCATTACCGATATTAATAAATAAATTGATTTGTCAATCTTTTTTTTTCATTTTTGTTTTTATCTATCACCCCTGATCCGTCAAATGATGAATTAAATTGGGATGTACAGCTTTCTAAAAACCGTTCAGTTATATTATGACGAGGTTCAGCTATTTATGTGTTGCCTTGGTATCTCAAGTACCAGGTTGGTACTCGAATACCTTTCTTTTACCCATTACCAGCCGGCAACCTTTTAGACTGGTCTAAATTGAGAAGACTTGCAGACAACAATCTTGAGCTTACGGAAATTTAGATCATTCTTACCTTTCGGTAGAAAACATAGTGGATAATGAAGAAATTGCTTGGAACAAGCGATTTCTTCATTTTCCACAAGGTTTCAAAAGCTTTTTTTGTTTGTTTGTTTGTTTTGTTTTGTTTTTTGTTTTGTTTTGTTTTGTTTGGGGGCGTCTAAAAGAGTTTTTGACTGTGATTGAATTAAATTGCATGCTTGCTATATAGCCATTGTTGTGGCCGGAATTCGGACCCTTAATACCCGACACCTTTCAGGTTAATTGTCGGTCTCCATAACCAGTGAGCAACAACGAACTCTGTTAGCATGTTATTTAATCTGTGAGTAAAATCAAGTTAGAGATCATAGTAAAAGATGATCCTTTCCAGAACACTAGCTAATGAACATAATTAATTGTGCTTTTCAAAAACTCAATAAAAATCGCTTAGCTTTTGTACATGTGCATATTGCGGTTGGGGTCTTAATTGACCCATCGCTTAACCTGTCCACTTATTCCGTTGGTCCCACCAATTGACTCCGATAAGTTCTGCTTCGGTTTTTAATGCGCCATTTTGCAAATTTCATGGCTTGTAGCATGTAAAAAAAATGCAAAATGGTTGGTTGGCGAATGTGAACAAGCTGTAGTTACGACGTGTAAGTCATTAGTTACGACATGTAACTCATCAAACCAACAAAAATGTCTCGCACTTATGGCGGCCAGTGTCGTAGTTCAAAGCTCAATTCTGGGCTGAATGAATGATTTAATTGGTCGATTAATTACTTGAATGACAGCTGCGATTGGCCTATTGTTGTTGGTTATCATTTTTCAATGTATATCTTAGGCAAAACCTTGACAAAAAAGATTATGGTAATATTTCATTTTGACTTGTGAGGTTTAAGCGTTATTTAGAATAGATTTATCAATTTAGAACGAAACACTCACGATCTATAGATGACAGAAAGGTTCCGTTTCTAGGGAAACTAAATCCTAGAGTTTAATTTTAAAGCGTGTATTTTCTTTTTTAGCTCAACTGAGCATAAGGAACTGAAAGTGAGATTTTAGGTGTCCATCATTTGTAGTCCGGTGCCGTCGTCGTGAACATTTCAGGCTCTCTAGCCTATAGGTAACAAATTAAGCTTCATCTTTTTTTTAAATCTGCTAGAAACATGTGTTCTTCAAGAAAATTATACCATGCAATATGATATTCCGCATAATAGCGAGGTAAAGAGAACCTTAGTGACAATAGCCTTACCATCGCTTTAGAGGTTACATCTCTGACCCAATCTATTTCAAACCTGATAGAGTTATTTGAAGGTTAGTTGGCCACGCAAGCGGACCTACGGCGTGGTAGTGCGATTGAGTTAACCCCTTTCCCGTTTTGTGAAATTTTAGACCTACCCAAATTCAAAGGTTTCGAAGACGATAATTCAAAGACGATTTTACCTAAAAAAATAGTCATTTAGTAGGGTGGAAAATATTGTGGAATAAGAAGAAATTGCTTGTTACAAGCAATTTCTTCTTTTTCCAAAATATTTTCTCAAGTATAAAAACACAGGGGCGTAAATACAGGAGATTGTACAGGAAAGGGTCAAAAACGGCCTTATTTTCTTATAAATATGTTGTCAGGAACAAGAATAAACGGTAAGGTTTTGGTTGGCTACTTAACGTTAAAGCGACGGCTCGAATAATCTGCAGTTACGACATTCAAGTCACCATACTTACAAAAGTGCTCAACAGGTATGACGGAGTTCAAAGTTCGGTTCTAATTGAACGTTTTGATAGATAGAATTATTTTCGACTGACGACCTCGATTGGCTGATTATAGGAATATGTAAATGTCCCACGGTCCCGTAGGGAATATTGCAAGACCTTTTTGGTTGGGCGCAAATTTTCTAACTTGGTATAAGCTTATCGGAATAATTTATATGTCGTTTTCAATTCCTCTAATACTGTCTAACCCCCAATCTCTGTTTCATAAGGACTGATCAATATTTGCAACTGATTTCAAAGAAAGGGGACCTTATTTACTATATCTTTGTGTCAACCCTTCATTTCTCAAATTTGATTGAAATAATAATATTGTTATGAGTATTATCTCGAGCTACACTTCTGGCTTAATCTGTCTTAAACTTGCTGAATATTTTTAGGAAGGCCAGTGACACAAATGACTACATTCAACCCGATACCAAAGATAAAGTGACATTAGAGAAAACCTCCTTCTTACCTCGTAGCAGGTCATTATTCTAGTCAAATCTTTCTCACTTTGCTGAAATGGCTAAATTTTAAATACAGAAGTCTTACTGGCGACGACCTTATTGCCAGTCTTCTATACCTAATTGTGGCCAAATCCTTTCCCGATTTTCTAAAGTTGTATGCACGGTCATCTGAAAGAATCAAGTCGAAATTCCATGTTATATTGCGCTTAAGTGACAATGTGTCATATGGTATCCACACTGATCTATTTGTTACAAATGTTTGTATGGCCACGATACCACCTTCTTGTCAGCCCGATTAGCTCTGTTGGTAGAGCACTTGACTTCAAACCTCAAGATTACGGGTTCGAGCCCTTGGCTGACCATATCAACTAACAAACTTATTATCTTTCGGATGAGACATGACACCCAGACCCCACATGACGGTGCTATCCATTGAGCACGTCAACATTTCAACATTTCGTCCTTTATCCTTGCGCTATCCCCCGTAACAAGTAACTGTCTTCTTAGGGCGGCACTCATATGGGCATTTGCAACGGTAGCGACGACAAATGAACGGAAACCCAAACACATATCACCATTATTCAAATGCAGTAAATTGGGGAAATTATTCTAGCGCTAGGAAGTTAACTTGATAAGTGAGTCAAAACTTCAAAACCCTTTTTCAACAAAATTTAAGTTATTAAAAACCCCGCTCGAAGTTATTAAATAATAGGATAACCTTTTATCTCATACGATGAATCTTGTTTTACGACCAATATGAAATACTCTATTTAGAGCGAACCTGAAGAAAAAGATCGCATAAAGTATGTGATTTAATTTCAACAAAGTCCCACTTCGTTGATACTCGTTAACAATCTTAAGCCAGGATATTTAGGTAATTAACGACTAGGAAGGTGGTGTTTATATACATAAATGCTAGCCTTCTGTTTTACTTACACATTTTTTGCTTCTTTAAGCTTGCTATTGTTAAGAGTTTAAAATTTTTGGTTCTCCCTATATGCCTGGCGGTAGATAGAAGTTAAACTGTAATTCGTGTCAATAGCTTTCAGACATACGATATTTAAATTTCTTCTTATTGCCTTTTTACAAAATACTAGGTTTAAAATAAGATCCCATTTTTATTTACTCGAACTGAGCAGTCTGCCTAGCTGCCGGGTGAGCGGTCCAGGACCAATCGATTAAAGAAATCGTCTTTTAAAATCAAAAGTGCAAATCAAACAAATGAACTTTTCAGATTGGTTTAATTATATGAGCTTCGCTTTGTACGAAGTGCTCGGAGAAAATAGTCGCCTGTTGATAGGTCTGTTCGGCCATTTTTACGAATCAAATTACTGAAGTGCCTGTAAGCTAGCAAAGCATGGTTTTGTTAAGTAATCTTCTTTGTCAAAGGTTATTATAATAAACTAACAAGGATAAAATAACCTAGGAGTTAACCCATTCCTACACAATCCCTCCTTTTGACGCCCATCAAGCAAATAGTTGTGGAAAACAAAGTGGAAAATGAAGAAATTGCTTTTTGCAAACAATTTCTTCATTTTCCACATTGTTTTCTACCTAAAGAGATAAACATTGTAGAATTTGAAACAATTTGAAATTGTCGTCTGTAACTTCTTTGAAGACTTTGATCAGAGTCATTTTGAACACGATGTGTTCAAGTGAGCTAAAATACCTAGGAGATAAACTTGCATGCAGAGTTTGCAATATTCCTGAAATACATAAGAACTACTTTTTATGGTGTAGGCATTGAACGGTTTAATGGTTAAGCCTCCAGTGGCAGTTTTCATTCCTTGAGCTTTGAGACAACCTCAAAATTTGTCTGTTAACTTAAGCTATCAAAGCTGTCGTTTTGCTTGCTAAAAATTCATTTTTTTCTCAGCTCAAGAACAAATACAGGATTCCGATAGAGCTAGACTTAAAAAATCGAAACACTGACTTAAATTTGTCTGTTTTAAATAAGCAGAATAAGAATGAAAGCAGTTTGAAACATAACCCATTCCAACACAACAAAACTTCAGACTTTTCCTAATTCAAAGAAGTTGCAAACGACAATTTTAGATTGAAATTATTTGGGGTATCTCTGTCATTTTGTGTAGAAGGCTAGGTTAAAAATGAAGAAATTGCTTGTGACAAGCAATTTCTTGATTTCCAACATTGTTCATTCTAAGCTTTTGGAGTTGCGTAAAATGCGAGATTGATTGGCAATGGGTTAAAGTCCTTGTCTATAATCCAAGTACTGAAAAATCTGTAAGCAAGCAAAGCCTGGTTGTTTTAAGTAATCTACTTACCAAAGGTTATTATGATAAATAAACGAGGTTAAAGTATTCCAGAAGTTAACTCATCTTATCATGACAAAATCCAAAAACGAAGTTAAAGAAACCCAGGAGTTACAGCAATTTCTTCATTGTCAACATTTTGCTCCAATTTTTTTTCTAGAGATGCTTAAAAAGCGGAATTTAGTGAGAATGGATTAAATAGCATGCTTTCGAAAGAGATCTCTACAATTTGAATAGAGATTGCAATATTCCTGTAATACATAAGAACTATTTTCTATGGCGTAGGCATTCCATGGAATTGGTCGTTAAGCCTCCAGTGACAGTTTGCACTCGTTGAACTTTGGGAAGACCTCGAAATTTTGTCTGTTATCTTAGGCTATCAAATCTGACACTTTGCTTGTTAAAAACAGACCTTCCCTGCATATAAAACGTAAAACATATATATGTTTCTAATTATATGTCATTATTACAGCATATAACAAAAAGATCTTGAGAAAAGACGAATCTGCTTGTGGCAATCTATATCTCGATTACCAACGATGTGTAAATGATATTTGATCTTTATCACTACTTCTATTCTTTTTATTTGGGGTGTTAGACATACTGTCAATCTTTAATTTGAATGGTTGACACATTTGCAAATTATTCAAACGAAATCGTTGAGAATGCAATATTAACGGCTTTCCGATTTGTAAGCACTAACCATATAAATTCCTGTTGCAAAAATATAGTACTTCCCTAGCCTTAGTGTGAGAAATA
Source organism: Fragum fragum (assembly GCA_946902895.1). Taxonomy (NCBI): domain Eukaryota; kingdom Metazoa; phylum Mollusca; class Bivalvia; order Cardiida; family Cardiidae; genus Fragum; species Fragum fragum. The sequence continues at coordinate 4,675,045 of OX336372.1, read as the reverse complement.
CAGGGAATTCGTGGATAGGTGCTCAAACCGCCGCGTTGGGGTATCCGCAGGGCTTCGTCCAAGGGACTTAGGTCCGGGAGGGATAATTCAAAAAAATATCGACCTATAGAGATTGCCACAAGTGCTTTTACCCTTTTGATTTAAATGCGAATATGAAAATAATCTTATTCAGTATAGTTAGGGTTTAGTTGCGCATGTAATTATCTCTAGAGTAATAAAACCACAGAAATATACGTACGAATTGATTAGTCTTTCTGAATGGAACCGAAGAGTGATTACGATTAAAGGATGATTGACTTTCCGATACAATGTGTCTTTCAATAAGATGACTTGTTAGTCAAGATACACTGTTAAAAAGGTTATTAGATATTGCTAAAAGTGACAAAAAGACAGAAGCTACATAGATTTCCGGACTAGCACGAAGAAACGACTCGGTTGCATCTTCTTTTTCTCCGATACTCATATGTGAGTCCCAACAAATTGTTTTAATGTCCAAATATGTACACACACACATTTTTTTTTACTTTTATTACCTTTTGTTTATCATTTTCATATATCTAAGTGATGTCATATCATTGCTATCGAATGATAATTTTGTATTTGATATTATTGTGATATCGTAGAGAGCCAAGGGCGGGGACGAATCTCACAGGGGGCGTCTATACTTATACACTTCCTTGTTTCAAGAGACTTCTTTTCGACAAAATTTTCCTTCTGCAATCAAATAGTTATACAGTATTCAATCTGGAATGAATCTAATACGAGGTAAAGTCCAATAATTCAAGGACTATCAAAATTTAAAGTGTTTTTGAAATATAAAAAGTAAAGTTTTAGTACCAAATTTAGGCTAATCAATCGCACTACAAACTTGTTTTTGTACTTAACAATTACTATATATAACTACATGTATATTTAACACGGTTTCTGCAATCTGACGTCATATATCGCTGTTTCATTTCAAACAGTGCATATCGTGTCTTTGTTTAAGTAACCAAGAAAGGCAATGATTTCTGAATGCATAAGAGCTTACTAATTAAAAAATGTTCATCGGAAATTAGCGAAACATACGTATTGTATTTTTAATGAAATCCCGTACTTTTGTATTACTTTCGAAGAAATGTCAAAAAATATACCTGGATCATTGAGCGTCTAGATGTTACATTAGATAACAAAAAGTGGACGTTACATTTTTTGTGTTTTTTTATTTTTTGTTTTTTTGTTTGTTTTTTTTTGTTTTTTTTTTTTTGTAACAGGCTAATTTTCGGTCTTTAAGCATTCCATTTGATTTTAAACACACCAGGTTTTATAAGATTTGCACAACAACGTACTCTATAACAGAGTTTCATTCTTATTTAAAGTTACTTTTTAAGAAAACTGATTTGTCATGACCATTAGCTAATGTCCTTTATTATATACCTATAAATGTTTCAAGTTAAATATTATACATTCCATCGGTCTCGTGAAATATCAAAATTTTCCCCCGCAGCTCAAAGCGAATACAAGATATTGTATCGCTATTGTAACATATTCCCTATTTGTATACCAGAAGACCGTTTCTGTCGTTCAACATGTACCTTACATAAATGTGGATTTACTAGCTATCCTTTCACCCATTCCAACACAGGCCCTCCTTTTTACGCCCTTCAACGAAAAAGCGTTGGAAAACATTGTGGAAAATGAAGAAATTGCTTGGCTCAAGCAATTTCTTCATTATCCACAATATTTTCTATCCAAAAAGACGAAAAAATTTAAAATTCCATCAACTTCAAATTGTCGTCTGCAGCTCCTTTCAATTTGGAACGGTCTAAAATTCCATTGTGTTGGAATGGGTTAAGGTTCTTATCCCTTACCACCCCCTGGGCGACTTGTGTAAAGTTGTCGTGAAGGTGCTGATATCATTCCGCTAAAATTTGTTGATAAAAGGCTGGAGCTAAGTAAGTCATTTTGAAAATGTATTAACGTCTTTTGAGTCTCTCACCGAGGTTATGCTACATTACATCGCCTCTAGCATCCCATCTGTTGCAGACACAGTTTGGCGGTTAACCAGGTTCAGGAAGTAACGGTGTATCCGCTGGGCGGCGAAAATACAAACTAGCCATTAATTATCATCTCTATGGGGCTGTTTCTGTGAGAATTCACCAGATATGAGAAATAACAATTAATTATTCCATGTCGAAAACGAACAAATGCTTCAATTTATCTTTTTTGCTGACCTTTCTTTTTATATCTTTCTCTGCATTCCTTATCTTTGTAAAACATCTACTGAGTAATTCCTACAGTAAATGTCCGAAAGGAGTTTTTTACCACTCTCCGCGCCTCTCTTAAATACTTTAACACATCCCTGTGAATCCCTGTGTTTTACGTCCCTTTTAATTCATAATTGAACAAACTTTGTTGAAAAAGAAAAAAATTCTTGTGACAAGCAATTTCTTCTTTTGTCACGATATATCTACCCTACTGAATGGTTATTTTTTTTCAAATTAAGTAAACTTTAAATTTTTGCGTTTAAATCTTTGAATTTGGACAGATCTAAAATTTTGCAAAACAGGAAAGGCTTAAAACAAACAAATATATTGTGATTAAATTGAAAACTACGGTGATACTACAATGACTATTTATCAAATTTAAAATTTCAAAATAAGTTACCCATCTATAGGGTTATGTGACCATGTTAGGTGTATGATTGGATGCCTATTAAAAATTGAGGTTATCGAAGAAAAATGTTATCCTACGCTATTAGTGTGTATCTTAAAGTTTCAACTTCTTTTTTTAATTCATTAGTCCTAATAGTAGTCAAACGTTTATCAAAATTCAAAACGTTGGATTGTCTTTTGTATCAGCTTTGAATGCATTATTGTCACATACATGGGTAAAAAGGACAGACTATTGCAAAGTGAAACTCATCTTCTATTTCCCCTAGATTACAAAACTGACTAAACGCTCATTTCGGTCTTTTGCTTCATCTGCAAATCTACTTGTGTCCAATCTTAAAACAACTTATGAAGTTCTTTTGTTGTTGTTGTTGTTGTTTTTAGCTAAACGGCTTTTGATTCCCTTTCTATGTTAAATTCAAATACTTTTCCATATTGAAGTCTAATTTAATATGGTTATATCAAGAACCAAAAGTGCGACCTTTTTCTATATCACTAAATCATTTTGTTAAGAAAAGAGCGTCAGTTAGTCGCTATTCAAAGGTTACGTGAAAACTCGATTTTACTTGATCTTTCTAATCTCAATTTCACCCATATTATGAATTAAATATTAGAATGGTGGCATAGAACTGCCATCACTTACCTGATAAATTTACGCGTTAAAGTGGCGTATATCGAGTTATTTTTTCATGAAAACTTAATTTTTTTTTTCATGATATCACATAAGTAAGTTAACACGAATTTTGTTGAGTCAGCGCCCTGGAAGTGCCATCACTTACCACATAAGTAAATAGAAAAATAGCGGATATCATGTCTTTTTTCATGATGCCAGTTAGGTAAGTTCATATGAATTTTGCCATGTAAGTGCTCTAAATCTGCTGTCACTTACTAGATAACTTAACAAGAAAAGATTCCACGTTATCGGACAAGGGACCTTTATAAAAACTCTGACAAAAGAAAGGCATGGTCCATGAGTCTAATTATCCATGCCAGAACCATATGTATCAAGTCAGAATGATTTGATCATCACATGGCGCACATTTGTAATTGACCAATCGTGGCTGTCAATCAAAATTAATCGACTAATCAAACCGTCCATTTAGACCTGAAGGTTATTTAGGACTATGACAATAGCCCATGTTTATGTGAAGCCTTTTCGTTGGTTAAGCGACTTAAACGTCGTAAATAGCTTATTCAACAAACAATTTAACATTTTCACCATAAAATTTACAAAATAACGCCGTTTAATATCTACATTGAACTTCCTGTCAGACCTCAGTAGGCGTGGCTAGCAGAGTCAGTGGGCGTAGCCAGCGATCCGTCGATTCCTCGACATGTCACACTTAGCTTCTTTATCAAGCGTATACTAGATAAAACTGAAAAGATGATCTAGTTCGCTAAAAGAGAAATCTCCTTGTTTGCAGTTAAATTAGTCAGACAATAATACAAAATCTTTGTTTACAGAGCTCTTCTATCCCGTTTTATGTAATACGCTATAATAATCAGAGTCATTTGCTTAAACAATTTATAAGTGATCAAAGCCAACCTTGTTTTGATTTGGCCTTAAATAACTATTTACTCAAATAATATTGGAACAACAATTTTAGGTTCCTCATATCGATAAGTTTTGAAAACAAAGAGTCACCTGTGGATCATTCCTGTAAAATTTGGTTGAAATCCACTGACAAACTTCTTAGAAGATTGTCAAAGGTTTAGGTATACACCATATATTGACATAATTCACACCCATAAAGTACATGCTTTTCACTCAATCAAATTCATTTAAGAAATCTAATAATGGGTCTCTAAAGGATAGTTCCTGTGATATTTGGTGAAATCAGTCGACTGGTTTCTGAGAAAAAAAGATTTTTAAGGTTTTCACTATACTTGTGTACACCATATATGGACATAAGCACCACCTTCTAAAGTAATATTTTTCATCCGATTAAAATCCTTTTAAAAAATCTGATAAAGAGTTACCAAAGGGTCTTTCATGTAAAATATGGTTGAAATCCATATGCTAGTTTCTGAGAAAAAGGTTACAAAGCTTTAACCATATAAGGAAATTAGCCCCACCCATTAAAGCCATGCTTTTACTTTGATCAAATTCTTGAAAGGAGTCTGATCAATGGTCACACAAGGATCATTCCTATAAAATTTCGTTGAAATCCGTCAACCTTTTTCCGCGAATAAGATTTTCAAAGCTTTTTCCATATCTCTGGGTCAGTGTGAAGAATCCCGTTTCACAAAATTCTACAGGAGGAAAAAATATCTATCTTAACCAATAATGATTCAATCAAAATTGAATTTATGTAATATGTTCATTTCTAAACCAAATGCTGAGTGTAAGGCTTTAACCCATTCCAACTCAATCCCTCCTTTTTACGCCCCTCAGGAAAAAAAACTTTGGAAAACATTGTGGAAAATGAAGAAATTGCTTGTATCAAGCAATTTCTTCATTATCCACAATGTTTTCTATCCAAAAAGACGAAAAAATTCAAACTTCCATCAACTTGAAATTGTCGTCTGCAGCTTCTTTCAATTTGGATCAGTCTGAAATTTTGCTGTGTGGGAATGTGTTAAATATATCTTTATTCAAACCAGAAGGTCATAGACCCTTGAGGTATATTAAATGTACAGCACAGTATACAATATGGCGGACATTAAAGATTGCATTAAGTATTGATTTTGATTTATAGCAAATATTACCTACAACAGTCCATTGCTATCTATCTTGTTCGAAACGAAATAACAAAACAGATAAATGGGTTGTTGTGAGTTAAGACATGAAAAAGAAGAAAACCTGTATTAATGCAAATATTAGGTAATGCATTAAATTGCTACAATAAGTCATGTAAAACGACAATTTTTAGGTTTGTCCGATATCAAATGTTATGCAGGCGACAGAACCAATCATCTGTAACAGAATGAAAATGTTGTTGAAAAAGAGAAAACACCAGTAATCAGCATTTTCTTCTTTTTCCTCAACACCTTCCACAATTTGGATAACAATTGCCCGATCCATTTTACATTGTCAATACAATATCTTTTCGAAACATCGTAAATACAATTAACGTCAAGGTTTTACTATGAGAAAGTAAACTACTGTACCTTTGTTAGAGTGAAAAATGTTGTTGAAAAGGGAGCAAGTGCCGGTAATCAGCATTTCCTCATTTTCACAACTTTCTTCAAAAACGAAAACAATTACATAAACACACACGTACAATATATATCTATATATACACACACACATACATACACACATACACATACATACATGTATACACACATATATGAACACATATACATATATACACATACATACATATATATACATACACATACATACACACATACATACACATATATACATACATATACACATACACACATTTACACCTACACATACATATATGATCAATACAATTTCATTTTAGAAACATTTTAGAAAAACAATTTTATCAAGGTTAAAGAGTTTTTTCGAATAACAAAAGAGTTCTATATGAAAGTGTCACTTACATTTATTTTGCTACAACTTTTTTTACAGTTCTCAAACTTTTGACTTAAAATGAAACTATTGTATGTGCATTCTGTTCTGTTAATTCTAAGTTGAAAATCATTATATTTTCCTCTGTATTAGGTACTTTAATAGTGTTTCAAACATTTTAAAAATGTTCTCTGTTTAAAAAAATAATTGGTGGTTGCAGGTTATTACTTATGTATAATATTACGGAAAACGACAAGCTGAAAAAGATTTTTAATTTCAAGAAATTGAGACATTTCAATAAGTTTCTAGGAGTATCTACATATAAGTTTTTTATGTGTGCTTGAATCACTTAATACTCAAAAAGAAGTAGAAAAGAGGAAAAATGAAATAAGAAGCACATTTAAGATAGCTAATTAAGTCGAAAAGTAAGAGGAAATTGAACATTTCAGGGCAGGATTTATTCAGTTCACCCAATGTTTTTTTAGCAAGCAAAATAAAGTTATGCATTGCTATTTGAATATCCATTGTTCCTAAATACATAATTTGTCCACTATAGTAAGAAGATTTTTACTAAGATCAGCCCAGACTGTTTGACATATTAGGTTTTGAAAAGCTGTGCAGTACGTCTAGCTATTCTTGAATTAAAGAAAAAACAATGGGACTATTTATCAACACTTTGGAAAACCCCTGAAATATTAAGTGAAATATGGGTGTGCCCAATGATTTCAAAGCACATTCTCATATTTAAGGGCCTAAAGATTGCTGTTATAAGATTTTAGAAAAAAAGTACCAGTACATCAAATCATTTGTATCAAATCATTTGTCCTACTTGGTGAGAAAAAACAAAAATTGTTTGAAGGAAAATAATGAACAACAAGAGGCCCTGTCTAAAGAACACAAAAACAGGAAAAAAAACAGACGATGCTACAAACCAAATATCAAAGCTGTGGGCCTTTCTGTTTTGGAGAAAAGGAATTTTTAAGTTTTCATTATACAAGCCCTTGTAAAACTTGTGACGTTCGGGGATTGGCTAATTATGACCCTGGGGCCATACTTTAAAGAATCTTGATAGAGGTCCATCAAATGATGCTATTTACCATATATCGAAGCTCTATGCCCTTCTGTTTGGGAGAAGTAGATTTTTAAAGTTTTCCCTATTCAAGCCTATGTTAAATTTTAGACGTCCGGGAACGGGCTTATTCTGAGCCCGGGGTCATAATTTATACAAATTTGATAGTGGTCCACCAGATGATGCTTTTCAGAAGATTTCTAAAGTTTTCACTCTATAAGCCTATGTTAAACTCGTCACATCTGCAAACGGGCTTATTATGACCCTTGGGTCACAATTTATACTATGTTGATAGAGGTCCACTAGGGCATGCTACTTACCAAATATCAGAGAGCTGTAGGTCTTTTTGTTTGGTGGAAAAGGATTTTCAAAATGGGCTCTATGTAAGCTTTGTAAGCTAGATTATCAAAGATCGAAGAATAAACTAGAATTACTATCATCCTAGGTGATAAATACCCAGGCCCCTATATTTCATATCACAGGGGCAATAACTTTGCAATAATATTGTTGTTATCCGCAAGGCTAACTAATTTTCTAAGTCAAATCATGGACAATAACTCATTGATTCTTGATAAACGATAAAAAAAACGTCTTGCACACCTGCAACTCCCAATGAACAAGTATCAAGCGAAATGGACTGAAACAATAGGAGAAATTTATCGGATTCAAAGTAGAAACGGGGCATTTACTCGTTGATTTGATGTAGAATTTTCAAAAAAAAATTATCCTGCACATTTTCAACTCCTAATGAAAACTGCTGCCAAGTATAAAGTTAATCAAAAGGAAACGGTAGGAGTTTTATCACGGTGGTGTGCAATTTTAATGGCTTTCTTGGAATCATCAGTTCTGGGCTGACCTAAGGATATACTCATGCATACTTTTTAAGAGCTCAGTTTGTGTTTATGAGTCACTCTGCTACAATTCATTGTATTAAATAATAAGAGTTCAGCCTGCCTACCCTCACCACGAGTGATAACCAGTATATTAGAAACTGCCTAGAGAAGATCTCAGAATGTAGAAACTGATTAATGAATGGCTCTGTTTCGCCCCCCCCCCCCCACACACACACATTATACTCTTAAAGGGCTGCATACATTAGTCAGAAGCGGCGTGGAATTCCCATGGTCGACTTGTCCAAAGTAAGCTTTTCTTCCTGTTGACAAGTACGTTTTACAAGACCACGTGTCTGGAGACAAGTAAATAGGGTAAATCACAATACATCTCAAAGATATTTCATCATCTAAAGGCCTGTTTACACATTCACGATTTTAGCCACGGTGCCGCTACGATTCACCACGATTTGTAAACTCGTCGGGTACGGTGGTGAGTCGTAGTAGAATCGTGGTGAATCTTGATGAATTGTGATGATTCGGGAATCTCCACGGTAATGCTACGGAAGTTTAAACTACTTAAAACATTCGTGGCGAACCGTAGTGGTTATTTGGCGTGGCCTAATTCGTAGCGCAACCGTAGCGGAATCTTACTTAATCGTACTGACGACATAGCTATATTCGCGGCTATTTGTGAGAGATCGTAGCCAGTCGACACCACGAATTCGCACGATTCACCACGTATTGTGTACGGTTGTGTTGGGTTCCAGCATTTTCTTCATTAACAACATTTTTTTTTCTCAAAATTTATCTGTCCGATTTTTACGGATAAGTTCATCTTTAATCTGGGTAAACAGAACTTTATGTCTTACTTATCAGGGGCTCAATGGGTAAAATCTAAGACTTTTATATGACTAGACTATCAAAGATTCCAAACGGGAAAGGAGCATATTGACAAAGCTCTTGTGTTGGCTAATATCAACGTGCTTTGCTTTTTATTGCCCAATTTACGATTTAACGCAAATTATTGGGATTATAATTACACGGTCGCAAAGGATAATTGTACAAAATAAATGTCACTTAATTTCAGCGAATACAATCCAATCTGTAGTTTTATTGACGACGTTAAAACAAGCAATAAGTCGTTGTATTTTGCAAGATAAAGATTCAAGAAAAGGTTCTTTTGTATATTTTTATATATTCTATAATTTGGAATATCATTTCTTTTTTATCGAAGTAGTGAACATTTAGTTATATTGGTTCAAGATTTCAGTAAATTTCTTAAAATGATATACATGTATTTCGATAAACCGAAAAAGCATATGATTTCTCGAAATAGCATATCGTTTTCCAAAAATGCCGAATCGTTTTCTCGAAATACCACATCATTTTCTCGAAATACCATATCTTTTTCTCAAATTCTGATATTGTAGCATATCGTTATCCCGAAATATCATATTTTTCCTCGAAATGTCATTGTTTTCTTGAAATTCCACATCATTTCCTCGAAAATCCATATCATATTCTCGAAGAATCAAATAGTTTACCAGATCATTCTTTCGAAATACTACGTCGTTTTCTCGAAGTACTATATCGATTTCTCGATAAAACATATCTTTTTCTTAAATTACAACATCTCCCTCTCTATATATATTTTTTTTCTTTTTTTTTTTTTTTTTTTTTTTTTTTTTTTTTTTTTTTTTTTTCCCTCTTTTTTTTTTTTTTTTTTTTTTTTTTATTTACTTCTTTTTTTCGAGATACCCTTTTTTTCTCGAAATATCATATCATTTTCTTGAAATACCATATCGTTTTTTCGAAGTTCCATTTTGTTTTCAAGAAATACTTTATTCTCTCTCGAAATAAACATTTATATTTCTCGTAATAACCATTTCTTTTTCTCGAAGTACAACTTCGTTTTCTCGAAATTACCACTTCTATTTCACGAAGTACAATTTCGTTTTCTCGAAATACCATTTCGATTCTCGAAATACCACTTCACAACTATAGACTGGCTCACAAATATATCAATATAGACAAAGAAAAAAAGTAGTATTTGAATTTATAGAACTAATTTAAGAATAGACGAATCGCCGCTGTCAATCAAAAAATAAATTATCAAATCAAATCATTTTAGGCCGAAATTATTTAAGCAGAAGATGTATAAAATATCGAGACTAATTGGGATATTGTCTTCATATTCGGTATGTACAGTTAATTCATTGATCGAAACCCATCTGCGTACGGTAGTTTGTATGACAAGATGTTTTATGAAGCACATCATTCAGAAATTTCTATAAATGAAATTAGGGCATTTTTCATAAATACACATTTATAAACAGTTTTTGAAAGTATAGAAGCTGAACATGGCACAGTAATAAAAGAAAGAGAGATACATGGTGAAGTTATCGAGAACCTGAAAAACTAAAATAAAACTCAAAACACATTCCTTGTTACAGTGTAAAATGTAGATGTCGGCCTAGTATCCAGTTTTTCTTGGATTTCTATTGATGCAGATTATTTTTTCAGATGCTGTCCCAGAAGACACCGTAATTGATAACAGAAGATAGTTCATATTTCAAATTCTGTCTGCGTTATCTCAAACCATAAATTAGAATGACCTCTTGCCGAGGATGGTGCACTTTATAAATAGAAAAATACACAGTATTAAACTATGGTAGTTCTAGCTAGTTACAAACGTCTAGAAATAAGTACATGTAGTTGAATAACTTTTTGTGTTAAGTACCACGTCCTAAACTTTAATGAAAATTTTACTGCCGCCTAGGCAGGATGGAAATTAATACGATATAATATGTTTGAATGGGATTTAACTCCGCTTATAACAATTCTTCAGTCATATCGTGGCTACTGGAGCACCTAACAATGGATTCCTGGTATATCTCGCACCAGTACCACCATTACATCCTTTCCTGGCCTTCGGCTGCTATCCCACTTAGGTTTACGATCATCCACTAATTGGTGAGAGACAAATGTCGGGAAGGATACGAGCCGCCTCCAGGGATCGAACCCATGACATCCAATGAATGGTAGTCTTATACGCTACCAACTGCGCTATAATGGCAGCTTTTCCGGTTGGCTATTTTTCATACTTATGAAGATATGCAACAGAAAAGCCACCAGCCGTAGACGATTGTATGTGTAACCCGAATTATATAGGCATTATAGAAAACATCCAGGTTGAAAATCAAACCTGTAACAAACCAGATTGTAACTGACACTTCTCGTACATTATGTCATAATTTAATTTTTAGCTTCGTCTATCAAAAACGAGCGTTCTGATTGGTCGAAAAAAATTAGTCATATCTCCATGAACAAAATTTTGAGCACGCAGCGATTTTGTATGCTTCCGCACAAAATAGTCCAATACAAAAAGGTATCAAAATTTGTAAAGCTTTTGCTATTTCGCTCGATGTTTCCGCACAAAATTGTCCCATACAAAAAGGTGTCACAATTTGTAAAGCTTTTGCTATTTCGCTCGATGCTATTAAATTAGAAAATGAAAAGAATAGTTTTTGTTTTCATGGAGGTATGAACCGAAAAACTTCGCGTATTTATACAATGTGATTAGTTATTTCGGTTCATACCTCCATGACGCCGTCATAGCACAGTTTGTAGCGCGCCGGACTGTCAATCTAGAGGTCCTAGGTTCGTTCCCCGACGGCGTCACTCATCCTTTCCGACTATTTGTCTCCTACCAATGGGTCGATAATCGTAGACCTATGTGGGATAGCAGCTGGAGGCTAGGAGGGGATGTGATGGCGGTACATGTGTGAGAAATACCAGGAATCCATTGTTAGGTGCTCCAGCCGCCACAATATAACTGAAAGATTTTTGAAAGCGGCGTAAAACCCAATTCAAATAAACAAATCATACCTCCATGAAAACAAAAAAAGAATATTCTCTTCATCTCTTTAATCGATGAGATTTGATGGACTGAAGACATTCTTAATATGTTTATTGACGGATCGCTGTCAACGTCCACTGAGCTCCGACAGTACGTTCCCCTCCGATATTGATCAGCTTTATTTTGCAAAATTAACCCTTGTCATGCTGTATAAATTACCTTACTGAATTGCTGTATAATCAAAGTGCTGAAAGCACTGATAGAACTTGTTAAAAATCAACATTTGTTTTAGAAATCAATTTCATAAACAACTCTGACAGGCCAAAGTACAAGCAGGAGGTGAAGATCAAGATCAGACTGCACTTATGTGCAGGCTGATCTTGGTCTACACCTCCTGCCAAAACCGGAATATTCCATGTTCAGCATGACAAGGGTTAATGGCAAACAATGTGTAACAAAACTGGTTGGCTGGCAACTTTAACGTCGTTTAAGTCGCCAAACAAACAAAAATGCTTCAAATACATGTCGTCGAATGTTTGAGTTCAAATTTCACTTCCGCACTATTGATTTGATGGCTAGATTGCTTCTTTGATTCACAATCACCATCCGTCAATACCTTTCTTATCCTATCTTAGGATACTTATTGATGTCGCTTAGATTATACAATCGCAATTATCCGCAATATGTGTGTGGTTGGTAAATGGTGGGATTTAACATTGAAATGTTGAAAAATGTATGAACGTATAGTATGTGATATAGTATTTAAAAATCAGGAAGGCTTGTCTAAAGAGGACTCGTAGATGATTTATGAGTTTGTATGTAACCGCTCTGTGGCTTTATAGTGTGATTAGGATTTAGTCTTGTTCCTCAATAATGATAAGATATGTATGTGCATATGCTTCTTCAAACGTATTCTCTCCTGTATTAGATTCCTACGGGATATTTTTATTAGACATGTAAACATTGCTTTTGTGGAAGGGGTTTATCAGTACCATACGGAACATTATAAAGAAGGTCTTCCCTAAAAGCATACAGCAGATTCGTATTGTTTGTAGGAATTTTCCATCGATGACCCTCTTTCATTTTCCTTGAAGAAATATCGCTCACGGGATTAACATGGCCTTTAAGGTCGGGGCTTATTGGAACCCTTAATGAAGTTTTTATTTCAAATTCTTCCTACCTGAACGCATATATAAGACTGTAGGAATGGTCCTTTTGAGAATTCTTTCTAGATATATTCAAGAATCATTGGTCGGAAGGAATACATGACTTGTATCGGTTGCACTTAACACTATATGAAGCATTTAGTTCTATCGTCCAAAATATTCTCTTTAGAAACCAATAATCGGATTTGTATTGTTTTCTGCAGGAATATTTCTAACGTGGACCACTCTTTGACCCCTTCAATAAATTGTTATTGCACGGAAATCGTGGCCTTTATAAGCTAACTTATCAGAACTATTTCGAACACATAGAGAATTTTAAAGGATCTACTTCTCTGGAAGTAGGTATTTGGTTTGACTAAAATTCAGAAAGGTTTTCAATCTAGTGAAACTAGACCTTATATTTATAATCATGACCGCTTATTGCTAAGATTAAACTCCAAATGTAGAGTTCAACTGCTGTTAAACTTAAAAAGTCTTCTTTCATCAAAGCACATTATACACTCACTTTATCCAAGCTTAATATTTTCCGATACAATTGCCATTGGTTACCATTTCAGCGACACAGGCCCTCATAAGTGTCTTATTTTAGTTTTGATAAATCGGAAATGCTGACAGGACCTATATAATTATATTGCATATTAGTAATAAAATGTCGATGAAAGTTTGAATCAACACGTTAAGATCCTTTTCTTGCACTTTGATGTCATATTAACTTTGAGATATCATTAAACACGACCATCTTGATGCCATATTTGAATTTGTACTTTGATTTGATATTTACTTGAAGATATCATTAAGCACGAACATACTGGGGCCATATTTCAATTTGTACTTTGATTTCATATTTACTTAAGATATTATAAAACCGACCACACTGAGGCCATATTTGAATTTGTACTTTGATTTCAAAATTTCTTGAAAATATCATTAAACACGACCATACTGAGGCCATATTTGAATTTAAGCACGGCCACATTGAGGCCATATCTGAATTTAAGCACGACTATACTGAGGCCATATTTGATTTTGTTAATCGATATGGTCGTGTTTAAAGAAATATTCAAGTAAATTTGACATCAAAGTACACGTGCAATTGAATACGAAAATGATCTAAAAGTCTTGAATCTAACGGATTTTTACGTATCTAGTTACCGCATAAAAGGTATGTTCATGAGAGCTTATAAGGTTTGTAGGTGTATAATTACACAGGGTATATTAATTGTTTCCGCTTTTACCCTATTTAATTTCAGTACTCCTATTTCACTTCATTCTTTATGAAATATGTTTAAGCGAATTTATAATGTCAACTTAACCACTAATTATATTATCAATACAATCTAACCATGTGTTTCACAGAGCAAATAGCCACTCTGGGACAACCGTTGTTTGCGAAGCACTTATCTTGCATGATATTATGAACTGCGCTATTGACTTAATTGCTGAAAACATGCTAGAGCCTACACACTGTTCTAAGTGTTGAAATAAACTCTCTACTAGAACGAAAATTAGAATGGCGTTAACTGCATTGGCATGTTGTTTGTAATTCGTTGTTGTTGTTTTTGTTAGTTAGTTCGTCAGTTGGGAATTGCGATTATAAGATTTGTTTAGCTTAGTTTTATTTAGGTTGCTGTGAGTAACGTTCGTTATTTCAAAGGATTTGCTTTAGTTAAGTTGAGTCTAGTTTACTCAAGTTTAGTTTAGTTGAGTTGAATTGTGTTGATTTGAGTTTAAAAAGCTTATTTTAATTTAAACACTTTAATATAGTTTAGTTAAGTTCAGTTCAGTTTTAAATAGTTAGTTCGGTTTAGTTTAGTATTAGTTTAGTATTTTAGAATGTTAAATGAAAGTTATAGTAAGATTTTATTGACCTGACGGACCGTGAACTCTATTTGCATAATTACACGCTAAACTGATTTTCTTCGGCATTTCTCGTTTCATTCCGCTAGTCTGTAATAACATTTATATATTTGTTTAATGCACGAGATTCACAAGCCGAAATGTCTACGATGTGATGGAGCTAAGTCCCACTACGCTTATAGTCGACAGTTCGAGGCGATGGCAATCTTTTCTTTTTGTAATTGTATTCATCTACGTTTTGGTCATTTAGCTCCAAAACGTAAGAGAATATCAGGCTTCCTAGAGCTTGGCACTGTACATAAAATAGCTTCGCCATTCTTCACTTATTCTTGATATGGTCGACCTTTCTCTTAAATGACCACATTTTGGCCGTCAATTCAGTGGTCGTTTAATAAAACTTTAACCGTTTGAAGTCTGCATCACAAAACTGTTATAGATAGGACGATCCATGCGTAGCATTTGGTATGAACGACTATTTTCAGATTTGACACGCTAGAATACTCCCCCTTTTGAAATCCACGAAATAAACTGATTGTAGACGCCAGCGTTAGGTTTAGATACTTATGAGGAAACTGGATTTTTCTCTGTTTTGTAATCCGTTATTCTTACAATCTTTTTGGTCGATACTCTGCTACAGATCGTAAATTTAAATAGCATTGAAGTTTTTTGTAGAACTAGGGTAAGCCATGAGAAACGACGCGTTCTGTTTGGTTGCAAACATCTCCTATTCCATTTATAGATTTGTTTCCCATCAACGGGCGGCCAATCGTACACCTTAGAAAGGTGACCAGCTGGAGGCTCAGAAAGGAGATAGTGGTAGAACTGGTGAGAAAAATTGCAGGAATCCATAGTTAGGTGCTCCAGCCGCCGAGATATGACCGAAATACTGCTAAAAGTGGCGTTAAATCCCCAATTAATTAACCAATCAATCTAAAGTACGTGGCTATATAATTAATTAAGAGATGAAGATAATTTTGTGTTTGTTTGTTTTTGTCTTTTTTTCTCTGTGTGTTTTCTTTTTTCTTTTTTTTTTTTTTTATTTGGTTTGTTTGTTTTTATGGGGGTAGTAACCGAAAAAAGTAATCACTGAATGAATACGCGAAGCGGAATAATACATAAGTGTGATTACGTTTTGCGGTTCTTACCTCCATGAAAACAAAAAATATTCTCTCCATTTCTTATAATTCAATAGTATCAAGCCAAAAAACAAAAACTGTATACTTTTAAAGTTTTTTGTATAGGGCTATTTTGTGCGGAAGCGTACAAAATAGCTGCGTGCTCAAAAGTTTGTTCACAGAGTTGTGAATATTTTTTTCGACCAGTCAAAACGCCCGTTTTTGATAGAAGAAATTAGAAATTAAATAATTAAGCAATGCCCAGTTTGTTTTGCTGTAGTGTTCAGGTAGAACAATTAAGTTTAACCCATTACCACACAATCACGCATTTTTACGCGTCGAAGAAATATAAATTTCGAAAACATTGCGAGAAAAGAAGAAATTGCTTGTTACAAGCAATTTCTTCTTTTCTCACAATGTTTTCTACCTCATATATCATCTGTTTTTTTTTTTCAATTCAAAGCAACTTTCAATGTGGACCAGTGAGTAATTTGTCCTTTTGAAAGTGGTGAATCAAGACCAAACGTAAGGCGTTTCTAATTCACGGCAGTACATAGCAGAGGGTAGATATAAAAATTAATAAAAGCCACAGGAACCGATCAATTACAGTAACCTACAAAAATCCATGGTTTCACATTGACAATTAACATCAATTTTCACAGTACAACCATAATTTCTCGCGTTATTTTCTAGATTCAAAACGGTGCAAACTCCTCATTATGCAAATAGCGCCAATTATCGGTATCTCATCAGACTACGTAAATTTATAACAGGGCCGATAACATTTGAATTGTTGTCTTTCTTCGTAGTGAATGGAAAAGTTGCTAGGTGAGACCAGTACTGGATGGAACTTCACTGAACACAATACCTTGACTGGCGAGCCTGTACTAATCTAACGATACAATATCGGAGAACAGTGTGAAAGGGACAGACTCACCAGTCTACAGATCAACAGACGACAGAAAATTCTCGAGCCACTAAGAGAAAGTAACTCCTTTTGTCAGTTATAAATAATATTACAACACAAGCAAGTTAATAAGGAGTAATCACTTGGGTCTCTATCTGTTTGTCCGTTCCTTTGAATAAAGATTTTTTTTAAAAAAAAATCGCTTTCTCCGCCTTTTTGGAACTGTTGATTTTACTGGCCCCTGTTTTTTTTTTACATAACTAGAAATATGTTGTTTGAAGGAAATATTTCTCAAGCTGTCTTTTATACCAATTCAATACATCTACTGTAGTCTATGTTTGGATTGGGAGTTATTACCCTTGTGGTTATGAATCGGAACTATTTTTTAGTTAAGATCTCTAAAATAGTGTGTTTGTGTGTGTGTGTGAATCTAAAAACCTTTACACATTTGGTATAATCGGTCTTGTAGTTTTTCAAATACATACCGACGCACGAACAAATATCCTCAAATTTTTTCGCCTGTCTTAACAATGAATTGAGCAGGGGAAACATTAACTTGTCGTTTTAAACTTTAAAAATGCCAGTGCTATACTGTCTGTTTTCCAGTTTTTGATGACAAAACAACTTGAAAATGACCTACCAAGTCTCCGAAAAAAATTGTTTTAGTCTACAAATCCATTATTCACTTACCCTATTCCTGCACAATATTTGTTATGACGTTCTTAGTAAAAAAGGGGGTTTAAAAAACAGTGTGGACAATGAAGATATTGCTTTTACCAAGCAATTTCTTCATCATCCACATGTTTTCAACCTCAGACAAATAATTATAGAGATTTCGTCAACTAAAATTTTCGACGCAACACCTTTGAGACTGGCAATCGGTTAACCCATTCCAATACAGTGGAATTTTAGACCGGACCAAATTGAAAGGATATGCAGACGACAATTTCAAGTTGATGGAATTTTATCTTTTTTCTTCTTTTTGGATAGAAAACATTGTGGATAATGAAGAAATTGCTTGATCCAAGCAATTTCTTCACTTTCCACAATGTTTTCCAAAGCTTTTTTGTTGAGGGGCGTAAAAAGGATGGATTGAGTGGGAATGGGTAAATACCCTTCTCCCTAATACTTTGACGAAGTACATGTAAGTGTTGTGCTCAGTAGTCATTGTAACAAAATGCGTCATCTTGTCTCAGAGCGTTGAATAATTCATTTAAGAGATGAAGAGAATATTTTTTGTTTTCATTGAGGTATGAACCGAAAAACTAATCACACTGTATGAATACGCGAAGCGGATTCATACATTGTGTGATTAGGTTTTTCGGTTCATACCTCCATGAAAACAAAAAATATTCTCTTCATTTCTTATAATTTAATAGTATCGAGAGAAAAAAAGCAAAAACTTTACACTTTTGATACCTCTTTCTATGGGACTATTTTGTGCGGAAGCTTACAAAATTGCTGCGTGCTCAAAATTTTGTTCATGGAGTTATGAATAATATTTTTCGACCAATCACAACGCCGGATTTTGATAGACGAAACTAAAGATTAAATTATTTCGGTATGTATGGATGTGAGGGAGTAAGTAGGAGCTAATGTGTTAAACTTTAGCAAAGGAAAATATCAGGACGAAAGAAAATCCTTCGAGGAAAGTTATATTTGTAACACCCAATAATATCTCAGCATGAAATCTTTGATATATCTTCGGGGTGGATTCAAAGAACATTTAACACGTAGGTAAATTGCACCTTCCCTTGCACAGCTCTTAATATTAAACTAAGCACGGTGATTTTGAATATGATCAAATGTGAAAAATATGTGAACTTTGGCTATCTTTCAAATTTACTGTATGAATTGGAACATCCATTAATATCCTACCTAAGATTGTCTGCAAGGTCAGCTTGATCAGAATTTATGTACTAAGAAACAGCCAATCTCATTAACCCATTACCCCACGACGAAATCTTCGGATGGTCCAAATTGAAAGAAGTTGCAGACGACAATTTCAAGTTGATGGAATTAAGAAAAGTTTAACCCTTTAGGGTAAAAAACATTGTGGACATTGAAGAAATTGCTTGTTACAAGCTATTCCTTCATTGTCCAAAATGTTATTCAAAGCTTTTTTCTCGACATTTGTAAAAGAGCTGGATTGTGTGGTAATGGGTTAAAGTAAATACTCGAAGTTTTGTTCGTTAAAATATGTAAAGAAGTGAAGCTAATCAAAACGTTTGAATATTTAAAGACGGCATTAAACTTGAATCATGTTAGCACAAAAAGACGAATCCGAGCAGTTGTGGTACCAATGTCATGCACGTTGAGCATTTGCTGATGTCTAAAGAAATTTTATGTCAGTACCTATGGTCATGTTACTTCAAAACTGCCTAGTCGATACCTTGATCAGTCTGCGTAGTTTGTGAACATTATGTTTGGATAGAGTCTCGTATTTGTTAAGACAATGCAAACAGACACGTAAGAACTGGAAAGAAGATATTCCCAAACTTGTCGTGTTAACGAGATCCTGGCCTTTATATCTGATAAGGCACTTTGATGCGAGCTGGACTAATTACGTTTTGTCTGTGATTGTGGCTGATAGCCTGTCTTGCTTTAATTAGTTTTATCACGACACTTTAGTCCGTACCACCACAAAATAGGAATACGAAAGTTGAACACGCTTGTCGTAAAACGTTGCATTTCGTCAATGGACGTACAAAATGTCGTAAATACAGCTTTATTCAAGCTGTACTTACGACATTTTGTACTCCCACTGACGATAAATAGGTCCTGAGTTCGAGTCATGTGAGCGGTTATCCATCTTTGGTCTTCCCTAGGCCAACCTTACTTTCGTGAACATTCTTCTGGAAGCAGAATTGATATGGATTACATTGTATAGGAACTTGTTTCCGAGTAGATGCTATAAGGTTTAAACCAACATTATATGAAAAAAGCTTGACACTTTATACTTACAAATAATATTCCTAGTTTTAAAAAAACATACTACTCAATTGACCAATCTCAGCTGTCAATCAAAGAATATATCGACCAATCAAAATCATTCATTTAGATCGGGAGTGAACTTTTAACACCGACATTGTTCATTTCTGCATGAATATAGCTTGTGCATGACATTAAAGAAATTAAAATTGACATGAAGCGCAGATATTTAGCTGCCTGGACATCCTCGAAGTGCCAGTTAGTCGATTACTAATCATTTGCTTTAGTCTTTATCTATCTACAGCATGCATAGTGCGGATTCACGTGCTGAGATATGTCTATAGAAGACTCACTTGAAAAGTTGTTGGTAAAATATAACATACAGGCAAAATATGATTGACTCCATACATTAAATGTAACCATTCACGCGATAATTCCTTCTGACAAATATGTGAAAAAGACTTTGAATCTAGCAGAGAGATTGCAATACAAAGACTGATATTAAAAATGTAGAAATACTTTTCTAGATTTATAAAACCCAACTTGAGAGAAAAATTCAATTTTGATTTTCGATCGTAAACCGCGACTTGGGTCAACACCATCCGCACTTGCCCGAAGGCCCTTTTTCTCCTAACGGAGGTGGTGTATATGTAAAAATATTAATTCCTAGCTGAACCACCTTTTTTACTGATATTTGAAATTTAACGATACTTTGATATCTCTATTGCGGGATCCTTTTCTTGTGTTGCCACTTTTCTTTAAAATACTAATTACTTTTCAATAGATTCAGATCGCCTATCATTATATCAATTCTCTTCGTTTATCGCGAACATAAGAAAAGCACTATAGTGCCAATTATTCCATCCCAATAGTTCTTCCAGTCGTCAGTGAACGATCAAAATGTCGTAACTACAGCTATGTTAACTCTTTCCTGTATAATCACTGTTTTTTACGTCCGTGCAATTTTAAACTAAAGAAAATATTGTGATAAAAGAAGAAATTGCTTGATACAAGCAATTTCTTCTTTTATTACAACCTTTTCTACCACATAGAATGGTTTCATTTCAAATTCCAATCACTTTTTATTGTCGTCTGCATCATGTTTGAAATTGGGCTAGTCTAAAATGTCAAGAAACAGGAAAGGGTTAATGATGTTTCTAAGTTTTTTAGTAGTCAACGAACGGTATGATGTATACAATCTTGGAGAATTTGGTCAATATTGAGTTGCGCGTGTGGTTGAGTTGTCCAACTTTAAGAATACGAAACAAAAATAGAGATTGTGATGACTCTTGTATGCCAGCTCATTGTCTCAGTTGGCTCGACTTTAATCCTCGATATCGCGGGATTCGATCCCCGCGCTGACCAAAATATCAAGCTAATTGTCTTTCTGGTGAGACGTTAAACCGTTGCCCCGTGTAACGGTGCTATCTATCCAGCACGTTAAAGAACCAGGCAGAGTTCTGAGCTGGAAGTTTCGTCCTGTATCCTTGCAATATCCCCCGTAACAACTAACATTCTTCTGGGAGGTGGAGGGGTGAGGCTCATATGGGCATGTGCTACGGTAGCGACGATAATTAACGGTGAATACATACACATACAGGTGCAACCCGTCGAGCACGGTAAAGAAAAGGGCAGAGTTCTAAACAGTTTCGTCCTGTATCCATTCACTACCCCCATAACAATCAACCGTCTTTGGAGGGCGTCGCTCATATGGGCATATTCTACGGTGGTGACGACATAAAAATGTAAACACAGACTTGGATGTTTTTCCTAGATGTCTTTTGAATACTAGTCCCTGCAATTCAGTATAACCCAAACGGTGGTTACTAGTACTTGTCAAGGGATTATATGAAAAAGGAAATAATTTTTTGGCTATGTATAATTTCATTGAATTGTATTTAAATCCACTTTAAACGTTAATAGACTTTTATGGATAAAAAATTGTCAGATTCAAGATCTGCAAATATTTGATATTTACTAGGCTGATTTTTGTTTGACTGTTTTAACGTTTTCCTGTTTTCCAAAATTTTTGACCTGTCCAAATTCAAGGTTTTGCAGACGAAATTCTAAAGTGGATTTCATTTGGAAAAAATAACCATACAGTAGGCTAGAAATTAACAGGTATGAAATCATACAACATGCTGCTTAAACTCTTTTAGGAAAGAAGAGTTCACCAATCCGTTCTTAACAAGAAAATATAGGCATTTAAGTCGTCAATCTTTTTTTCCAATATATCAATCTGCCTTAATTTTTTGTTTGATAGAACATGATTTTTTATGAAATATTGTAAAATGTGGACAGCTTTTAAAAGATATAAACGTACAAAGACTAAAAACATAAAATTATATTAATTGACGGATCGCTGGCCACGCCCACTGGACTCCAACAGGAATTGGACTTAATTTGCAAAAGGGCATTACTTGTGTTCGCAGGGTCAGTAAGATAAAGTAAAAAAAAAGGCTTGTTGGTGACCTAAACGTCCTGACTACAGCTGTAATTACGACGGTTTAAGTTGCCAAACCAACAAAAAGGTTTCACATGCATATCGACAAATGTCGAATTTCAAGGTTCATTTCCCGTCTAAATGTATGATTTGATTTGTCCATCGATTTTTTTACTGACAGCCCCAATCCGTCAATCCTATAACGTTTGTGAGATATAAAGTGCAGAGAATAAAAATAGAAAGTGTGGTTAATTCAAATATTGAAAAGGTTAATCCTTTCTTCTTCTTCTTTTTTTTTTTTCTCTTGTCTGTCCATTAGCCAGTCCGTCCGTCCGCAATTTCTTTAGAAATCTTCTCCAAAACCAGAAGACCAATCAAGCTGAAACTTTGCAGGGATGTTCATTCGGTGTAGCTCTACAAAAGATGTTGGAGACATTTCATTCTGTGAAAAACTCTGGTTGCCGCAGCATTTGAAAATGGGAAATTTTAATGAAAACAGAAACTACAAGGCCAAAGGCATTTATACCTTATATGTAGCTTAATCACATGGTTCTCTCTCAAGTTTTCAAATATTTAATCCCTTGGGTTATATATGGCCCCGCCCCTGAGGTCTGAAATTTGAAAAATGCTTAATTAGAGCAAGTTCAAAATACTTTTCTTCATAAACTATTAAGCCTAGGAAATTCATATATGGCATATACCATTACTAGAAAGTTTTGTACTATTTCACTTAAATTATTCTCAAAACGGCCCTGCACTAGGTATCCAGATTAGGGAAAAGGGCAAAGATTCTAGTGAGTCAAAAATCTTCACTTTAAGGCCGAAGGCATTTATATTTGGAATGTAGCGTAGCCGGCTATTTTGTCTGTAAGGTAAAAAACGCACCTTATCTTGGTGTCCAAAGTTCGTAAAAATGCTCAATTAGACCATGTTCAACAGTCTGTTCCCCCCCCCCCAATCTATAAAGTCTTAGGCATTCTTGGGATAAAAAAAACGTCTCTGTTACAAGGGTCGAAAAATTGAAAAAATCCTCTTAAATTGAATATAGCACATTTATATTAAAAACATAGCTTAGCATTACTATTATTTACCATGTCTTTTAAAGTTATATCCCTTTTGACAAAAAATGGTCCTCCCAAAGGCATCCAAAGTTATGAAAAACGCTCAATAAGAGCATGTTCAAATATCTTCCTCTCCAAATGTATAAGTTGTAATTCATTCATGAATGGTAGTCTGTTACGCTACCAACTGCGCTATAATGGCAGCTTTTCCGGTTGGCTATTTTTCATACTTATGAAGATATGCAACAGAAAAGCCACCAGCCGTAGACGATTGTATGTGTAAGCCGAATTATATAGGCATTATAGAAAACATCCAAGTTGAAAATCAAACCGGTAACAAAAAAGATTGAAACTGACACTTCTCGTACATTGTGTCATAATTTAATTTTTAGTTTCGTCGATCAAAAACGAGCCTTCTAATTGGTCGAAAAAAAGTAGTCATATCTCCAACAAAATTTTGAGCACGCAGCGATTTTGTATGCTTCCGCACAAAAAAGTCCAATACAAAAAGGTATCAAAATTTGTAAAGCTTTTGCTATTTCGCTCGATGCTTCCGCACAAAATTGTCCCATACAAATAGGTGTCACAATTTGTAAAGCTTTTGCTATTTCGCTCGATGCTATTAAATAAGAACAATGAAAATAATAGTTTTTGTTTTCATGGAGGTATGAACCGAAAAACTTCGCGTATTCATACAATGTGATTAGTTATTTCGGTTCATACCTCCATGACGCCGTCATAGCACAGTTTGTAGCGCGTCGGACTGTCAATCTAGAGGTCCTAGGTTCGATCCCCGACGGCGGCACTCATCCTTTCCGACTATTTGTCTCCCACCAATGGGTCGATAATCGTAGACCTATGTGGGATAGCAGCTAGAGGCTAGGAGGGGATGTGATGGTGGTACATGTGTGAGAAATACCAGGAATCCATTGTTAGGTGCTCCAGCCGCCACAATATAACTGAAAGATTTTTGAAAGTGGCGTAAAACCCAATTCAAACAAACAAATCATACCTCCATGAAAACAAAAAAAATATTCTCTTCATCTCTTTAATCGATGAGATTTGATGGACTGAAGACATTCTTAACATGTTTATTGACGGATCGCTGTCAACGTCCACTGAGCTCCGACAGTACGTTCCCCTCCGATATTGATCATCTTTATTTTGCAAAATTAACCCTTGTCATGCTGTATAAATTACCTTACTGAATTGCTGTATAATTAAAGTGCTGAAAGCACTGATAGAACTTGTTAAAAATCAACATTTGTTTTAGAAATCAATTTCATAAACAACTCTGACAGGTAAAGTACAAGCAGGAGGTGAAGATCAAGATCAGACTGCACTTATGTGCAGGCTGATCTTGGTCTACACCTCCTGCCAAAACCGGAATATTCCATGTTCAGCATGACAAGGGTTAATGGCAAACAATGTGTAACAAACATGGTTGGCTGGCAACTTTAACGTCGTTTAAGTCACCAAACAAACAAAAATGCTTCAAATACATGTCGTCGAATGTTTCAAATTTCACTTCCGCACTATTGATTTGATGGCTAGATTGCTTCTTTGATTCACAATCACCATCCGTCAATACCTTTCTTACCCTATCTTAGGATACTTATTGATGTCGCTTAGATTATACAATCGCAATTATCCGCAATATGTGTGTGGTTGGTAAATGGTGGGATTTAACATTGAAATGATGAAAAATATATGAACGTATAGTATGTGATATAGTATTAAAAAATCAGGAAGGCTTGTCTAAAGAGGACTCGTAGATGATTTATGAGTTTGTATGTATCCGCTCTGTGGCTTTATAGTGTGATTAGGATTTAGTCTTGTTCCTCAATAATGATAAGATATGTATGTGCATATGTTTCTTCAAACGTATTCTCTCCTGTAGTAGATTCCTACGGGATATTTTTATTAGACATGTAAACATTGCTTTTGTGGAAAGGGTTTATCAGTACCATACGGAAAATTATAAAGAAAGTCTTCCCTAAAAGCATACAGCAGATTCGTATTATTTGTATGAATTTTCCTTCGGTGACCTTCTTTCATTTTCCTCTAAGAAATATCGCTCACGGGATTAACATGGCCTTTAAGGTCGGGGCTTATTGGAACCCTTAATGAAGATTTTATTTCAAATTCTTCCTCGCTGAACGCATATATAAGACTGTAGGAATGGTCCTTTTGAGAATTCTTTCTAGATATATTCAAGAATCATTGGTCGGAAGGAATACATGACTTGTATTGGTTGCACTTAACACTATATGAAGCATTTAATTCTATCGTCCAAAATATTCTCTTTAGAAACCAATAATCGGGTTTGTATTGTTTTCTGCAGGAATATCTCTTACGTGGACCACTCTTTGGCCCCTTCAATAAATTGTTATTGCACGGAAATCGTGGCCTTTATAAGCTAACTTATCAGAACTATTTCGAACACATAGAGACTTTTTAAAGGATCTACTACTCTGGAAGTAGGTATTTGGTTTGACTAAAATTCAGAAAGGTTTTCAATCTAGTGGAACTAGACCTTATATTCATAATCATGACCGCTTATTGCTGAGATTAAACTCCAAATGTAGAGTTCAACTGCTGTTAAACTTAAAAAGTCTTCTTTCATCAAAGCACATTATACACTCACTTTATCCAAGCTTAATATTTTCCGATACAATTGCCATTGGTTGCCATTTCAGCGACACAGGCCCTCATAAGTGTCTTATTTTAGTTTTGATAAATCTGAAATGCTGACAGGACCTATACAATTATATTGCATATTAGTAATACAATGTCGATGAAAGTTTGATTCAACACGTTAAGATCCTTTTCTTGCACTTTGATGTCATATAAACTTTGAGATATCATTAAACACGACCATCTTGATGCCATATTTGAATTTGTACTTTGATTTCATATTTACTTGAAGATATCATTAAGCACGACCATACTGGGGCCATATTTCAATTTGTACTTTGATTTCATATTTACTTAAGATATTATAAAAACGACCATATTGAGGCCATATTTGAATTTGTACTTTGATTTCAAAATTTCTTGAAAATATCATTTAAGCACGACCATACTAGGGCCATGATTTAAAATGTACTTTGGTTTTTCATATTAATTGAAGATATCATTAAACACGACCATACTGAGGCCATATTTGAATTTAAGCACGGCCACATTGAGGCCATATCTGATTTAAGCACAACGATACTGAGGCCATATTTGATTTTGTTAAACAAATTCAAATATCGACACAGTATGGTCGTGTTTAAAAAAATATTCAAGTAAATTTGACATCAAAGTACACGTGCAATTGAATACGAAAATGATCTAAAAGTCTTAAATCTAACGGATTTTTACGTATCTAGTTACCGCATAAAAGGTATGTTCATGAGAGCTTATAAGGTTTGTAGGTGTATAATTAAACAGGGTATATTAATTGTTTCCGCTTTTACCCTATTTAATTTCAGTACTCCCATTTCACTTCATTCTTTATGAAATATGTTTAAGCGAATTCTATAATGTCAACTTAACCACTAATTATATTATCAATACAATCTAACCATGTGTTTCACAGAGCAAATAGCCACTCTGGGACAACCGTTGTTTGCGAAGCACTTATCTTGCATGATATTATGAACTGCGCTATTGACTTAATTGCTGAAAACATGTTACAGCCTACACACTGTTTTAAGTGTTGAAATAAACTCTCTACTAGAACGAAAATTAGAATGGCGTTAACTGCATTGGCATGTTGTTTGTAATTCGTTGTTGTTGTTTTTGTTAGTTAGTTCGTCAGTTGGGAATTGCGATTATAAGATTTGTTTAGCTTAGTTTTATTTAGGTTGCTGTGAGTAACGTTCGTTATTTCAAAGGATTTGCTTTAGTTAAGTTGAGTCTAGTTTACTCAAGTTTAGTTTAGTTGAGTTGAATTGTGTTGATTTGAGTTTAAAAAGCTTAGTTTAATTTAAACACTTTTATATAGTTTAGTTAAGTTCAGTTCAGTTTTAAATACTTATGTCGGTTTAGTTTAGTATTAGTTTAGTATTTTAGAATGTTAAATGAAAGTTATAGTAAGATTTTATTGACCTGACGGACCGTGAACTCTATTTGCATAATTACACGCTAAACTGATTTTCTTCGGCATTTCTCGTTTCATTCCGCTAGTCTGTAATAACATTTATATATTTGTTTAATGCACGAGATTCACAAGACGAAATGTCTACGATGTGATGGACCTAAGTCCCACTACGCTTATAGTCGACAGTTCGAGGCGATGGCAATCTTTTCTTTTTGTAATTGTATTCATCTACGTTTTGATCATTCAGCTCAAAACGTAAGAGAATAACAGGCTTCTTAGAGCTTGGCACTGTACATAAAATAGCTTCGCCATTCTTCACTTATTCTTGATATGGTCGACCTTTCTCTTAAATGACCACATTTTGGCCGTCAATTCAGTGGTCGTTTAATAAAACTTTAACCATTTGAAGTTTGCATCACAAAACTGTTATAGATAGGACGATCCATGCGTAGCATTTGGTATGAACGACTATTTTCAGATTTGACACGCTAGAATACTCCCCCTTTTGAAATACGTGAAATAAACTGATTGTAGACGCCAGCGTTAGGTTTAGATAGCTATGAGGAAACTGGATTTTTCTCTGTTTTGTAATCCGTTATTCTTACAATCTTTTTGGTCGATACTCTGCTACAGATCGTAAATTTAAATAGCATTGAAGTTTTTGTAGAACTAGGGTAAGCCATGAGAAACGACGCGTTCTGTTTGGTTGCAAACATCTCCTATTCAATTTATAGATTTGTTTCCCATCAACGGGCGGCCAATCGTACACCTTAGAAAGGTGACCAGCTGGAGGCTCAGAAAGGAGATAGTGGTAGAACTGGTGAGAAAAATTGCAGGAATCCATAGTTAGGTGCTCCAGCCTCCGAGATATGACCGAAATACTGCTAAAAGTGGCGTTAAATCCCCAATTAATTAACCAATCAATCTAAAGTACGTGGCTATATAACTAGTTAAGAGATGAAGATAATTTTTTGTTTGTTTGTTTTTGTCTTTTTGTGTGTGTGTGTGTGTGTGTGTGTGTTTTTTTTTTTTTTTTTTTTTTTTTTTTTTTATGGAGGTAGTAACCGAAAAAAGTAATCACTGAATGAATACGCGAAGCGGAATAATACATAGGTGTGATTACGTTTTTCGGTTCTTACCTCCATGAAAACAAAAAATATTCTCTCCATTTCTTATAATTTAATAGTATCAAGCCAAAAAACAAAAACTGTACACTTTTAAAGTTTTTTGTATAGGGCTATTTTGTGCGGAAGCGTACAAACTAGCTGCGTGCTCAAAAGTTTGTTCTTAGAGTTGTGTATTTTTTTTCGACCCGTCAAAACGCCCGTTTTTTATAGAAGAAATTAAAAATTAAATAGTTAAGCAATGCCCAGTTTGTTTTGCTGTAGTGTTCAGGTAGAACAATTAAGTTTAACCCATTACCACACAATCATGCATTTTTAAGCGTCGAAGAAATATAAATTTCGAAAACATTGCGAGAAAAGAAGAAATTGCTTGTTACAAGCAATGTCTTCTTTTCTCACAATGTTTTCTACCTCATATATCATCTGTTTTTTTCAATTCAAAGCAACTTTCAATGTTGACCAGTCAGTTATTTGTCCTTTTGAAAGTGGTGAATCAAGACCAAACGTAAGGCGTTTCTAATTCACGGCAGTACATAGCAGAGGGTAGATATAAAAATTAATAAAAGCCACAGGAACCGATCAATTACAGTAACCTACAAAAATCCATGGTTTCACATTGACAATTAACATCAATTTTCACAGTACAACCATAATTTCTCGCGTTATTTTCTAGATTCAAAACGGTGCAAACTCCTCATTATGCAAATAGCGCCAATTATCGGTATCTCATCAGACTAAGTAAATTTATAACAGGGCCGATAACATTTGAATTGTTGTCTTCGCAGTGAATGGAAAAGTTGCTAGGTGAGACCAGTACTGGATGGAGCTTAACTGAACACAATACCTTGAATGACGAGCCCGACTAATCTAACGATACAATATCGGAGAACAGTGTGGAAGGGACAGACTCACCAGTCTACAGATTAACAGAAAATTCTCGAGCCACTAAGAGAAAGTAACTCCTTTTGTCATTTATAAATAATATTACAACACAAGCAAGTTAATAAGGAGTAATTACTTAGGTCTCCATCTGTTTGTCCGTTCCTTTGAATAAAGATTTTTTTTTTAAATCGCTTTCTCCGCCTTTTTGGAACTGTTGATTTTACTGGCCCCTGTTTTTGTTACATAACTAGAAATATGTTGTTTGAAGGAAATATTTCTCAAGATGTCTTTTATACCAATACATCTACTATAGTCTATGTTTGGATTGGGAGTTATTACCCTTGTGGTTATGAATTGGAACTATTTTTAGCTAGCAAAGCGTCAGCTTTGATAGCTTAGGTTAACAGACAAATTATGAGGTCGTCTCAAAATTCAACGAGTGCAAACCGCCGATGGAGGCTTAACCACTAAATCCGGTAAATGCCT
Organism: Fragum fragum; assembly: GCA_946902895.1. NCBI lineage: Eukaryota > Metazoa > Mollusca > Bivalvia > Cardiida > Cardiidae > Fragum > Fragum fragum. Next base: position 4,645,084 of record OX336372.1, on the reverse strand, counting down.
ACGCCATAAAAATAGTTCTTATGTATTTCAGGAATATTGCAAACTCTATTCAAATTGTAGAGAACTCTACATGCTGTTTTACCCTTTCCAACTCAAGTCCGCTTTTTAAGCATCTCAAGAAAAAAGCTTTGGAAACACTGTTAACAATGAAGAAATTGCTTGTGGCAAGTAATTTCTTCATTGTCCACAATGTTTTCCACCCAACAAGGGAAATATTATCTGTCATGATAAACTTTAGCAAGGAAGATTACTTAACAAAACTATGCTTTGCTAGCTTGGTGTACTTTCAGTACTTTGATTTAGTTAAGATCTCTAAAATAGTGTGTTTGTGTGTGTGTGAATCTAAAAACCTTTACACATTTGGTATAATCGGTCTTGTAGCTTTTCAAATGCATACCGACGCACGAACAAATATCCTCAAATTTTTTCGCCTGTCTAACCACTGAATTGAGCAGCGGAAACATTAACTTGTCGTTTAAACTTTTAAAATGCCAGTGCGATACTGTCTGTTTTTCCCGTTTTTGACGACAAAACAATTTGAAAATGACCTACAAAGTCTCCGAAAAAATTTTTTAGTCTACAAATCCATTATTCACTTACCCTATTCCTGCACAATATTTTTTTATGACGTTCTTAGTAAAAAAGGGGGTTTGAAAAACAGTGTGGACAATGAAGAAATTGCTTTTACCAAGCAATTTCTTCATCATCCACATGTTTTCAACCTCAGACAAATAGTTATAGAGATTTCGTCAACTTAATTTTCGATGCAACACCTTTGAAAATCGCAATGTGTTAATACACTTCTCGCTAAATACTTTGACGAAGTACATGTAAGTGTTGTGCTCAGTAGACATTGTAACAAAATGCGTCATCTTGTCTCAGAGCGTTGCATTATTCAATTAAGAGATGAAGAGAATAATTCTTGTTTTCATGGAGGTATGAACCGAAAAAACTAATCACACTGTATGAATACGCGAAGCGGATTCATACATTGTGTGATTAGGTTTTTCGGTTCATACCTCCATGAAAACAAAAAAAAATCTCTTCATTTCTTATAATTTAATAGCATCGAGCGAAAAATGCAACAACTTAACAAATTTTGATACCTTTTTGTAGTGAACTATTTTGTGCGGAAGCATTCAAAATGGCTGCGTACTCAAAATTTTGTTCATGGAGGTATGAATTAAATTTTTCGACCAATCAGATCGCTCGTTTGTGATAGACGAAACTAACTATTAAATTATTTCGGTATGTATGGATGTGAGGGAGTAAGTAGAAGCTAATGTGTTAAACTTTAGCAAAGGAAAATATCAGGACGAAAGAAAATCCTTCGAGGAAAGTTATATTTGTAACACCCAATAATTGCTCAGCATGAAATCTTTGATATATCTTCGGGGTGGATTCAAAGAACATTTAACACGTAGGTAAATTGCACCTTCCCTTGCACAGCTCTTAATATTAAACTAAGCACGGTGATTTTGAATATGATCAAATGTGAAAAATATGTGAACTTTGGCTATCTTTCAAATTTACTGTATGAATTGGAACAACCATTAATATCCTACTTAAGATTGTCTGCAAATTCAGCTTGATCAGAATTTATGTACTAAGAAACAGCCAATCTCATTAACCCATTACCCCACGACGAAATCTTCGGATGGTCCAAATTGAAAGAAGTTGCAGACAACAATTTCAAGGTAGTGGAATTAAGAAAAGTTTAACCCTTTAGGGTAAAAAACATTGTGGACATTGAAGGAATTGCTTGTTACAAGCTATTCCTTCATTGTCAAAAATGTTATTCAAAGATTTTTCTCGACAATTGTAAAAGAGCTGGATTGTGTTGTAATGGGTTAATGTTAATACTCGTGTATGCATGGTCATATTGAGGTAGTCATGGCTAAAAGGCTGTCCAACCGACTGCTGACTTTAATTATCCCTACTGTTTATGTACTGATTCAAACATAATTATTAACCAATTATCGACCATTTATTTTTAGACAGGTCCAAAATTTCATGCCATTTTCTACAATGTTTTCTAAAGCTTTTTTTTTTGGAGGACGTAAAAAAGCGGGTTTGCTTGGGAATGGGTAAAGATACATTAATGTACTTATGTACTTATGAAGTTTTATTTGCGCAGTTATGACCCTGGTGCAACACGTCTCCGAATCGTGTTTTGGTTGTTTTTTTTGTTTTTTTTTGGGGGGGGGGTGTTCTTTTGTTGTTGTTTGTTGTTTGTTGTTTTGTTGATTTCTGTTTATTGGTTGTTTTGTTTTTTTGTTCTTGTTATGTTTTTTGTTGTGTTTTTTTTTTTTTGCTTGTTTGTTTGTTTTGTTTTGTGGTTTCTTGTTTGTTTGTTTGTTGGTTGGTTGTTGTTGATAATGATGGTGTTCGATTGGTTTGGGTTTTTTTATTGTTTTTGTTTTTATAACAGATTACACATGGTATGTTATCAAGGAAACTCTGTCTAGATTAAAAAAAAAATAAATGATTTTTTTTCCAAACTTTAAAATAAAACATTTTTTTTTCTGGATCATAAAAAGATAACAATGTCAATATGTACAAACATTTTATTCGTTTTTCCTTAATTTTTTCCAAAGCTTATTTCTTCGGAGGCTTAGCAAAAAGCAGAAGTTTGTGACGTCATCAAAGCATTTGAACTTTTTCAACATCATAAAGTAACGTTATTTAAGCAGGGTTTCCTGAATGACGGATCATAGTTACGTCTTTGATTTAAACACAAGTGAGTAGTTTTTTCTGCATCACGTTGTTTAAAAATATTATCACAAAGGAACTTAATGAGAATACTGTCTCTGTACCTTTTCATGCACCTAAGCAGCGTTTGCTTTAGAATTTATCATTCTGTTAATAAACTAACGAGGTGCTCTATTGTATGGCCAAAGGTAATTTTTTTGCAAATGAAGAGTAAGCTTGTTTTGTAAGCAGTACTGCCCCGGGAGCTTTTGTGTAGTGGCAAGGACTGAAGTATCAGATTGATTGCTTTGAATTATTTAAGTGATTAAAACTCGTTTCACGGACGTCGCATGTCCATCGCAAAACAAACAAACATTTGAATAGTTTTGAATAAAATCTTATTGATCTACTTTGAGCGCAAACGTACAGAACAGTTGCGTTCTGAAGGTTTCTTTCGTTAAAATATGTAAAGTGCAGCTAATCAAAACGTTTGAATATTTATAGACGGCACTAAACTTGAATCATGTTAGCACAAAAAGACGAATCCGAGCAGTTGTGACACCAATGTCGTGCACGTAGAGCATTTGCTGATGTCTTAGGACATTTTATGTCAGTACCTATGGTCATGTTTTTTCAAAACTGCCTAGTCGATACCTTGACCAGTCTGCGTAGTTTGTGAACACCATATTTGGATAGAGTCTCGTATTTGTTAAGACAATGCAAACAGACACGTAAGAACTGGAAAGAAGATATTCCCAAACTTGTCGTGTTAACGAGATCCCGGCCTTTATATCTGATAAGGCACTTTGATGCGAGCTGGACTAATTACGTTTTGTCTGTGATTGTGGCTGATAGCCTGTCTTGCTTTAATTAGTTTTATCACGACACTTTAGTCCGTACCACCACAAAATAGGAATACGAAAGTTGAACACGCTTGTCGTAAAACGTTACAATTCGTCAATGGACGTACAAAATGTCGTAAATACAGCTTTATTCAAGCTGTATTTACGACATTTTGTACGCCCACTGACGAGGAATAGGTCCTGTGTTCGAGTCATGTGAGCGGTCATCCATCTTTTGTCCTCCCTAGGCCAACCTTACTTTCGTGAACATTCTTCTGGAAGCAGAATTGATATGGATTACATTGTAGGAACTTGTTTCCGAATAGATGCTATAAGGTTTAAACCAACATTATATGAAAATAGCTTGACACTTTATACTTACAAATAATATTCCTAGTTTAAAAAAAAAAAACATACTACTCAATTGACCAATCTCAGCTGTCAATCAAAGAATCAGTCGACCAATCAAAATCATTTATTTAGATGGGAAGTGAACTTTTAACTCCGTCATTGTTTATTTCTGCATGATTTGAGCTTGTGCATGACATTAAAGAAATTCGAATTGACATGAAGCGCAGATATTTAGCTGCCTGGACATCCTCGAAGTGCCAGTTAGTCGATTACTAATCATTTGTTTTAGTCTTTATCTATCTACAGTGTGCATAGTGCGGTTCACTTGCTGAGATATGTCTATAGTAGACTCACTTGAAAAGTTGTTAGAAAAATATAACATACAGGCAAAATATGACTGATTCCATACATAAACCCTTTCCTGTTTAAACCCAGGATTTTACGTTGCTGTTCATTCATACTCGAGAAAACACTGTGGAAAAAGGAGAAATTGCTTGTAACAAGCAATTTCTCCTTTTCCTACAATATTTTCTACCACATAGAATGGTTTCATTTCAAATTGCATCTAGTTTTCATTGACGTCTGCAACCTCTTTCAATTTGGACCAGTCTAAAATTTCAAGAAACAGGAAAGGGTTAAATGTAACCATTCACGCGATAATTCCTTACAAATATGTGAAAAGGCTTTGAATCTAGCAGAGGTCAATTAGTGATTACAATACAAAGACTGGTACGGGAAATGTAGAAGTACTTTTCTAGATTTAAAAAAAACCCAACTTGAGCGAAAAGTTTCAATTTTGATTTTCGATCGTAATCCGTGACTTTGGTAAATACCATTCACACTTGCCCGAAGGCCCCTTTTCGCCTGACGCAGGTGGTGTATATGTAAAAATATTTATTCATTAACCACCTTTTTTTACTGATATTTGAAAATTTACGATACTTGGATATCTCTATTGCGGGATCCTTTTCTTGCGTTGCTGCATTTCTTTAAAATACTAATTACTTTTCAATAGATTCAGATCGCCTATCATTGTATCATTGCTCTCCGTTTATCGCGAACATAAGAAAAGCACTATAGTGCCAATTATTCCATCCCAATAGTTCTTCCAATCGTCAGTGAACGAACAAAATGTCGTAACTACAGCTATGTTAACTCTTTCCTGTATAATCACTGTTTTTTACGTCCGTGCAATTTTATACTAAAGAAAATATTGTGATAAAAGAAGAAATTGCTTGATACAAGCAATTTCTTCTTTTATTACAATCTTTTCTACCACATAGAATGGTTTCATTTCAAATTGCAATCACTTTTTATTGTCGTCTGCATCATGTTTGAAATTGGGCTAGTCTAAAATGTCAAGAAACAGTAAAGGGTTAAAGATGTTTCTAAGTTTTTTTATTTGCCAACTAACGCTATGATGTATACAATCTTAGAGAATTTAGTCGATATTGTGTTGCAAGTGTGGTTGAGTTGTGCAAAGAATACGAAACAATAATAGAGATTGTGATGACTCTTGTATGTCAGCTCATTGTCTCAGTTGGCTCGACTTCAAACCTCGATATCGCGGGGTTCGATCCCCGCGCTGACCAAAATAAGCTAATTGTCTATCTGGTGAGACGTTAAACCGTTGCCCCGTGTGGCGGTGCTATCTATCGTGCACGTTAAAGAACCAGGCAGAGTTCTGAGAAGTTTCGTCCTGTATCTTTGCAATATCCCCCGTAACAACTAACCTTCTTCTGGGAGGTGGAGGGATGACGCTCATATGGGCATGTGCTACGGTAGCGACGATAATTAACGGTGAATACATACACATACAGGTGCAACTCGTCGAGCACGGTAAAGAAAAGGGCAGAGTTCTAAACAGTTTCGTCCTGTATCCATTCACTACTCCCGTAACAATCAATCGTATTTGGAGGGCGTCGCTCATATGGGCATATGCTACGGTGGTGACGACATAAAAATGTAAACACAGACTTGGATGTTTTTCCTAGCTGTCTTTTGAATACTAGTCCCTGCAATTCAGTATAACCCAAACGGTGGTTACTAGTACTTGTCCACGGATTATATGAAAAAGGAAATTATTTTTTGGCTATGTATAATTTCATAGAATTGTATTTAAATCCACTTTAAACGTTAATAGACTTTTATAGATAAAAAATTGTCAGATTCAAGATCTGCAAATATTTGATATTTACTAGGCTGATTTTTGTTTGACTGTTTTAACGTTTTCCTGTTTTCCAAAATTTTTGACCTGTCCAAATTCAAGGTTTTGCAGACGAAATTCTAAAGTGGATTTAATTTGGAAAATAACCATACAGTAGGCTAGAAATTAACAGGTATGAAATCATACAACATGCTGTTTAAACTCCTCTTTTAGGAAAGAAGAGTTCACCAATCCGTTCTTAACAAGAAAATATAGGCATTTAAGTCGTCAATCTTTTTTTCCAATGTATCAATCTGCCTTAATTTTTTGTTTGATAGAACATGATTTTTTATGAAATATTGTAAAATGTGGACAGCTTTTAAAAGATATAAACGTACAAAGACTAAAAACATAAAATTATATTAATTGACGGATCGCTGGCCACGCCCACTGGCCTCCAACAGGAATTGGACTTAATTTGCAAAAGGGCATTACTTGTGTTCGCAGGGTCAGTAAGATAAAGTAAAAAAAAGGCTTGTTGGTGACCTAAACGTCCTGACTACAGCTGTAATTACGACGGTTTAAGTTGCCAAACCAACAAAAAGGTTTCACATGTATATCGACAAATGTCGAATTTCAAGGTTCATTTCCAGTCTAAATGTATGATTTGATTTGTCCATCGATTTTTTTACTGACAGCCCCAATCCGTCAATCCTATAACGTTTGTGAGATATAAAGTGCAGAGAATAAAAATAGAAAGTGTGGTTAATTCAAATATTGAAAAGGTTAATCCTTTCTTCTTCTTCTTCTTTTTTTTTTTTTTTTTTTTTTTTTTTTTTTTTCTCTTGTCTGTCCATTAGCCAGTCCGTCCGTCCGCAATTTCTTTAGAAATCTTCTCCAAAACCAGAAGACCAATCAAGCTGAAACTTTGCAGGGATGTTCATTCGGTGTAGCTCTACAAAAGATGTTGGAGACATTTCATTCTGTGAAAAACTCTGGTTGCCGCAGCATTTGAAAATGGGAAATTTTAATGAAAAAGAATTGTTTTTCAGAAACTACAAGGCCAAAGGCATTTATATCTTATATGTAGCTTAATCACATGGTTCTCTTTCAAGTTTTCAAATATTTAATCCCTTGGGTTATATATGGCCCCGCCCCTGAGGTCTGAAATTTGAAAAAATGCTTAATTAGAGCAAGTTCAAAATACTTTTCTTCATAAACTATTAAGCCTAGGAAATTCATATATGGCATATACCATTACTAGATAGTTTTGTACTATTTCACTTAAATTATTCTCAAAACGGCCCTGCACTAGGTATCCAGATTAGGGAAAAGGGCAAAGATTCTAGTGAGTCAAAAATCTTCACTTTAAGGCCGAAGGCATTTATATTTGAAATGTAGCGTAGCCGGCTATTTTGTCTGTAAGGTAAAAAACGCACCTTATCTGGGTGTCCAAAGTTCGTAAAAATGCTCAATTAGACCATGTTCAACAGTCTGTTCCCCCCCAATCTATAAAGTCTTAGGCATTCTTAGGATAAAAAAAAAAACGTCTCTGTTACAAGGGTCGAAAAATTGAAAAATTCCTCTTAAATTGAATATAGCACATTTATATTAAAAACATAGCTTAGCATTACTATTATTTACCATGTCTTTTAAAGTTCTATCCCTTTTTACAAAAATGGTCCTCCCAAAGGCATCCAAAGTTATGAAAAACGCTCAATAAGAGCATGTTCAAATATCTTCCTCTCCAAATGTATAAGTTGTAATTCATTCATATTTGGTTTATAGTACACCCAGATTATTCTTTACTAAGGTTGCTATAATAATACCAATTCGGTCAAAATGGCCCCGCCCAAGAGGCCCCAAGTTTGGTAAAATGCTCAATTAGAGCAATTTCAGTCTTCTCCTCTTAACACTGGTCCACATTAAAAGAAGTTGTAGACGTTAATTAATGTTTGATTGAAATTGAAATTGAAATACAAGGACTGTTTAGGGTAGAAAACACTTTGAGAAATGGATAAAGTGTTTAGAACTACTTAGTACTCCCTTTCTCACAATGTTATTTAAAACCTATTTTTCTTGAGGGATATTTTGGTAATGGGTTAAATTATAAAGTTGTTGTAGTTGTGGTGGTGGTGGTGGTGGTGGTGGTGTTTTCATTTTGGTAATACTATGCTCGAACTTTCGAATTGCCTCAAGCTGAATTGATTCCGTCTCAATTAACTAACTACATCAAATTTTCTTCGACGATCAATTTGAAGTGCAACATTTTAATTCTTTAGGAAGCTTGGTGAAAATTAATCAATCGTTGGCAACGCCCACTAATTCCATTGGCCCCTCCCATTGACTTAACCAGGAATTTCCGCTTCGATTTTAATTGTCGTTATTTGCAAAATTCTATAACCAGTAGCGTAAAAAGTAAAATCGTTGGTTGGTGATCTAAACGTCGAAACTACAGCTTGATAAGTCGCAAAACCAACAAAAGTATTTTACAAAAATGACGGCAATGTCGGAGTTCAAAGATCAATTTTTGGCTGATTGGTTGGTTGAATCCTTGATTGACAGCCACGATTGGTCAATTGTGCCATTGTAGTATTACATATAAAGCTAATTTTCAAAATAGAGACACAGAATTTTCAGGGTCGAATACCAACTAGTAAGTTTCATCGGGTATTCGTTGGTCCGTTGGGTCCAATTTTCACGTACATAAACGCAGCTGTAAGTAAATCAGTACTTTGATCATCAGTGAGACTAGAATTTTAATAGATGTTTCATTAACTAGGTACCCTGTGTAAGAATATACAAGTGATGCCGATTGGGTTCTATTTGGGCTTCGCCTTTGTGCAACCTTATGTATGTAGTAACAAAAAGGAAATACATTTATGGTATATAAAGTCATGGAGCTACAGGTCCTCGAAAGGTTTTATTATTGCCACTTGTTTTATAGAGAAGCAAATAAATAGGCGTCGATTTTCGTGAGGTAGAACGTTGGCTTCGCGATCGATTCTTATACAGATCCTACAGATTGCAACGGCAAACAAAAAAGTTTTCAAAGTAATTCTTCTGGCAATATTCAAGGTCTAGTGTTTTAACTTTTGCTATTGAGTATCACATCACATATTCGTTTTCCCCACCCCCCTACAAAATATCGTTAACTCTTTCCTGTTCATTCCCTAGTTTTTCGTTCCTGTGATTTTATAATTTAGAAAACATTGTAGAAAAAGAAGAAATTGCTTATAACAAACAATTTTGTCTTTTCTACAATATTTTCTTCCCTACAATATGGTTATTTTTCGAATTTAATCTACTTTAAATTTTCATCTGCAATACCTTTGAATTTGGACAGGTCTAAAATTTTGCAAAAAAGGAAAGGGTTAAGGTACAGTTCAAAGGGTCTTAGAAATTGCCCCATTTAACAAGAAAGACACTACTTAGCATTCAATGGGGTATAATTCACTTACCGATTTAGTTCCATCATACTACAGTTCAAGTTTTGCTGTTTTTATATACAAACAGACATTATAAATTGAAAAACGGATTGCCGATACCTTCCTCTATTACGTTTCTTTTCTTCAAATTGCGGATATTGAAGTTTCCCCTTATTTGGTCTCGAATACTTCTTGGAAGAAGATATTGACGGATCGTTGCCCCGCCCATTGGCTCCGTGGGTCACACCCACTGATATAGCTGGCCACGCCTACTGACTCCTGGAAGCTCCACTTTGATATTTACAGAGTTATTTTGCAATATTTATGGCCTGCAACATGTAAAAAAGGAAAATGGTTGGTTTGTGACATAAACGTCATAATTAAAGCTTTTTTTTAAAACGTAGTTACTTGCTATTGAAAAGTGATTGAACAGCCATTCTTAATGTGAATTTATCGTTCAGATTTGGGTGGATGAGGCTATAGTATTAAATAAAACAACTGACTTAATTTAAGACGAATCGATCTATTTTTAAGATAATGTATTGAGTTAATTTTCCATAACACGAATCGATCTATTTTAAGACCATGCAATAGCAAACTGTTCTGCTCGACATTTTCATGCGAAGGGGGTATTTTCAGAAGAAAAACCTGACATCTACATACTTCCATTGTCGTTCTAAAAACTCGTAACCTCAACTTAATTCAAGCTTAAGTTACGAGATTTTACATCGATTACGACAATATACAATGACCCTACTTCTTTGATGTTTTCATAATTACGGATTAAGGTTGTCAACCAAAGAATAAATCGTCCAATCCAATTGTTCAATTAGACCGGAAGTGAATTTTGAACTCCAACAATGGCCGACATTTATGTAAAGCATGTTTCTCTGTTTTGCAATCAAAACGTTGTAACACCAGCTTATCCAAGCTATAGTTACGACATTTAGGTCGCCATCCAACCATTGTTTCTTCTTAGATCTGCTGCTTTCGGACAAAATCTGAGATAGCCAGGTTGTCGTCAGCGACTTGGTCTGCGTCGGGTCATCGTCGTAATAAAACTTTGACATTTTGTAATATCTTTGGAATAGCTGAACACATTTACTGGAAACTCGTGATAACATCGATGTTTTAGAGCAAAAACATAGTATCTCTCTATACATTGTATAGAGCCATACTATGTTTTTGCTCTAAGCCATCGATATGTGTTAACTATCAAAAGAGAAATCTACACCAACAAGGGGGAAAGCATTTTGAACGAATTATGACCCTTTGTGACTTAGAGTTTTACCCACTATTAAACACTTGAACACCCAAGCGTTGGTATCCGCTGGCGGGGTTCTGTTTGTTTAATGTAACTATCGAAGTGGAACTTCCTGTCGGAGCTCAGAGGACGTATCCAGCGATCCGTTCATTCACACGCTACATTAGGATTCAAAACAAGTTTGAATTTTACCTCTCTAAAGAGCGAAAAGTGTATACGCTTGTTAGAGAACGTCGGAGCACAGGTTAATCACAGTCTTCACCTAGTGTATTTGAAAAGGTACTCGCAGTCTTTATCAGAGCTACAAATTGGGGGCGTAATTTGGTTTTTAGATTTAAAAATTTCACTAACGCTACCACAAGCCCTATGTTGTAGGTACTCATTTGAATCGTCTCATCGAGACGATTCAAATGAGTACCCACAGCATAGGATTTCGTTGAGAAGTAAGGATTTTAGAATGCAGTTAGCCCTGCTTATCTAGAGTCCTGTTTTAACATCATGTTTCATGGGCCACACTCTTTTGAAACTGTTTTACTTTTTGTGAGCCATACGAAATCCCTCATTTGCTACGAACAATTTTGTAAAATAAAACTGTACAGTTCATCTTTCTGAGAAGTTTCTTTTTATATTTTCAGGTGATAGATCCTGTATCTAAGAGAAAAAGAACGATTATAGCTGTATGTGAGACGGTGAAGAGAAAGCTCCTTTAGTATTGAACTATCGGATAGCCCTGTTACCGTGGTATAGATAACAGTGAAGGAACTAGATATCGAATCTCCGAGCACGGTTTCACCAGACACAGTCATACTGCCGTGCCGTCCACTAGAGGAGAAAACGCGCGTGTTTTAGACATTTCACCGGATATTAATGAAAGTTGTTGTTGTCTCAAAAATAATCAAAATCTTTGCACGGCAACTTTTCAATGGAGTTCTAACTAATAATATGATGTTTATTTCTTTTTCTCGTATTTTGCTTTCGAAAAAGGGTATAGTTAATATCCTGCCAGAGACATGATAGAAAAAAATGCAATTATAAGAGAGCGGAAGGGAAAACAGAATCATTTCTAAGAAATAACAAAGAAGAGAAAAAATAATAGAAACCAGTAAAGTGCAATTGTCATCCAGAGAAAGCCTGTCAAAGGAAATTGTGTTTCTATCAATTGAAGAAATTAGAATAAACAGAATTTCATATCGCTTGTAATTAGCCGTAACGGCGTTATGGGGAAAGGTGGATGTTTGTGAGCCATGTCTGTTCTGACGGACGCGTTTTTCGTTAGGAGATCAATTCGGAGAGCTCAGGAACCACAGGATAGTGGGAAAGGCCCCGTGATCGGGAATATCTTCACTTCACCTCGGCCTGGCTCTGTGTACGGGGAAACAAATCACGTGAACTCCGACATCATGCACGTGGATGATAATATGAACTCGGAAGGGAAAAGTGCGGGACCGATGACGGCAGATTATTCCGATCTTGATCCGGGGGAGGGGGTCGACATCAAACAGTTAGAAAATATACCCGCCAATTTTATGATGGACTTTTTCAATGATACATCGAATTCCAGTTTTGGATTATTTGACGGGTTTAATAATTACAGTTTTCTGTTAGACTGTGATAACAGTACGGACCCAAATACTCTGTGTGTTTTCAATAATGATTCCAACCCAACAACTTTAAAACCCCCGGAACTCCCGGAACATACGTACTGGTCGCTATTTCTCCTCATTTTTCCTTTCTTGACAGTGTTTGGAAATGTTTTAGTTGTGTTAAGTATATATAGAGAACGTAGTCTACGTCATGTGACCAATTACTTTATTTGTTCACTAGCCATTGCTGATATACTAGTAGCAGTCATAGTTATGCCGCCCGCCGTTTTCATGGAGGTAAGTCATATCCATTGTATTATCCTAATTCACATAATTTAATTTTAAGTTTCGTCTATTAAAAACGGGCGTTTTGATTGTTCGAAAAATATTATTCATACCTCCATGAACAAATTTTTGAGCACGCATCTATTTCGTATGCTTCCTCACAAAAATAGTTTCATAAAAATGTATCAAAATTTGTAAAATATTTATTTTTTTTCGCTTGATATCATTACATTATAAGAAATAAATAGAATGTTTGTTGTTTTCATGGCGATATTAAACGAAGAACTAATCTTACTTTTGTATGAATCCGCTTCGCGCGTATTTATACAGTGTAATTAGGTTTCTCGTTTCATATCTCTATGAAAAACGAAAGAACTAATCACTCTTATGTGTGAATCTGCTTTGCATATTCATACACTCTGATTAATTTGTTCATTTCATATCCCCATGAAAACAAAAATATTCTATTAATCACGACAAAAACATGATTTCGTGTTAATGTGTTAACATCAAAAATGGGGAAAATTCATTACAACTAACACAAGAATTCACTCGTTCCTTAAAAAGTATGAGTCTTTTTTCTTTTCAAGCTTGAATAATTTAATTCTAATTTCGTCTATCAAAATCAAGAGTTTTGACTGGTGTATTTCCAGCCCCTTTTTGCCCGTACTTCAATGAACAAAAGTTTGAGTACGCAACTATTTTGTATGCTTGCACAGAAAGTAGAAGTGAAAGATTTTACTCAAAATTAGTACATGCTATGTTTTGATTGGTGATATTAAATTATACGAAATGAAGAGAATATTTTTTAGCTTTCATTTAGGTATGTGCCTAAAAGTTAATCACACTAAGGTGTGAATCCTAGAAGTTAAGTTTTTAGGTTCACATCTCAATGGAAACAGAAACATATTATCTTCATATCTTAAGCCTTCGAGCTGGACCCGAAATTTTCCTTTTTTGGCAGGAGGTCGATACAAAGATCAGGCTGCACATATGTGCACTCTGATCTTTGTCTAGACCTCTTGATTGTTTCTTCAAAACCAGCATTGTTTATACCAATGATTTACTAAATAATTACCAATCCGAAACATGTTCTTTTCTGTGCTTTTAGTCCTTTGGTAATTCAACGTTTGAAACGGATAGTCTTTCTCAAACATGTATTTAAAAAGGACTCTGGGAAAGACACTCGCCTGTAGCATTTTAGCCTAAATGTGTTCGGAAAACCAGGGCGTGTTCCAATCGCTTTCGTGTTACCTTAATCAAGTTCGCCCTCAACAAGTATTTTAAAATTATCTAAGTGTTGTTTTATTGTTAAGGAAAATTATGTGATGTGTAATACTATTTTTGCTAGTAAGAAATGTAGGAATCTACCCGACAGTGGGTAGCTGGTGATGGACTTTCAATCACCTGCTAGTAGAGCGTTAGGCGTCACTGTTTTGTTTGGAAATTATGTTGTTTTGGAATTGCTGTTTGTTTGTTTGTCTGTATGCTTTTTTTTTTCAGTTTAGATTTATGTTGACAAGACGTTATACTTTTTCTTACTTCTGATTTTTTGTTTCGGTTCTTTTGTATATTTGTTTGGTTTTAGTTTTGTTTGTTTGTTTATTTCCTCGTTTGTTTGCTTTCTATGAAAATCTCATTTAACATAAAAGACATTGTTACTTTTTATAAGACCAGCATAAGTATTGTTTTTTCTCTTTGAAACAATAGTTGTATTTATATAAATCTGGCTGATTTTGTTTGCATGAGAAATTTAGTTTCATAAGAAAGCATAAGTCCACCGACAAGAGGAAAGGCAAGGCAGATACTTTAATGCGTTCATATCGAGCAATATGGGCTAGGATAGAGTCGTATTAAAGTATTCACATTTTTGTGAACGTATTTCGTTGCGATTTAACCTATTTATGTGTTTTTTGTGTAGTTTAGACCGCCAAAAAGGTTTTGCAGACGACAATGGAGTCGACTTTAATTAAAAATAATCATTTTGAATGGTAGAAAAATTTGTGGAAAAAAAGAAATTGTTTGCTTCAATCAATTTCTTCTTTTTCCACAATGATTTCTGAAGTAAAAAATACAAGGATTTTAAAACAAGGGATTGAACCGGAAAGGTTCAAACTCGTAAATTAATGATAGCCACATATTCCACACTTATTCGAGAAAAGAATGCTTGGTAGTTGCGTATATCTCTGAAATAAAGGCAGTTTTTTCTTATCAAATATAATAATAATAAATACTTTATTTGTAGAAGGTAATTCATAAAGCTGATACCATTATACATGCAATTCAACATAAACAATGAAGAATTTATTTACAATTACACCCTCTTAACCCTTTCCTGCACAATCCCTTGCTATTACGACCTATTGATTTTAAACTTAAGAAAATATTGTGGGAAAAGAAGAAATTGCTTGTTACAAGCAGTCTCTTCTTTTCCCACAATATTTTACCCTATAGTTTGGTTACTTTTAAAACTACACTATCTTTTGTCGTCTTCAACTTCTTTCAATTTTGATTGCAGTAAAATTTTGGAAAATAGGAAAGGGTTTACAGAGGAAAATGGAGATGACATGGCGCACATGAATGATAATAATAATAATGAGAAAACAAAGGATTAAGATGACGGGGGACTATGAAGAAACATAAAGACATTCACAGGACTCTTTTATCAATCATTATTTGATATTAAGTAATCTTTCAGTGAGCGTTTGAAGGTAGATATATTTGTAATATTTCTTATATTAAATGGTACTGCATTCCAATATTCCATACTGGTAAAAGAGAATAGCCTTTATGCTTTTTTGAAATCACGTTTTACAATACAATGACAACGATAGATGAAGTATATCTTTGTAAAAATCGATCACGTTTGCAAGAGAGAAGGCAGTTATCTTTTTTTTTTTTATCTCACATAGTCCTCTTTTTAAATTTAAACAAACTTGTTTTGTTGTCTGCAACCTCTTATAATTTGGGCAAACCTAAGATATTAGTCTTTTGGGAATGGGTAACACCTGAACATATATCGGTGGGTAAAAAGAATATCAAAACTCACATATTTTAGAAAAAAGATTGTCCAAAGACTCATTTATCGAATTTTGAGCTTATTTCTTTGGCGAAATAGGGTAGAAGCAGAGACGTTTACATGTAACTACTGAAAGATTATTCCTTATTAATCAGGAATATAAACTAGTTAGAACCCCGGAACGCTCATTATTCGTCATTTGATAGTTTTACATGGCGTTTCATATTGACATTAGACAGAAGCAAATGTTTATTTCAGAAAATCTTAACTCATAAAGGTTTTTTTTCTTATTTGTTTTGCATAGCGTTTCATGTTGGCATATCTTGCAGTGTTATAAAAGAAGAAGTATACCTCCATGCCACTTAGCAGCAATCTATGTATACTATCTATAATAGGCACTAAACAGGCCCTCAAACTTGGCAACTTTAAGGGCCAGTACGACCATATTGCAACCAGTTTACGTTGCGAGGTCCAGTTACGACCATTGAGACCCAATATTAATTATGCTATTACCAGGCGATAAAAATTTTAGACTGGTTCAAATTGAATAAAAAGTTGCAGATGACAATTTCAAGTTCGTTGAATTATAAAACTCTTTGTCTTCAAGGGTAGGAAACATTGTGGATAATGACGAAGTTGCTTGTAACAAGCAATTTCGTAATTATCCACGATGATTTCCAAAGCTTTTTCTGGGTTTTTGTGTGGGAAGAGATGGGTTTAATTGTACTATTTGGTAGCAGCTATAGTCTCGTTGAGTGTAATGACCTAGAATGATCCGTTGTCCCTCCGTCGATGATCCAAAGCAAATTAGTTTGGGTAATTCGAGTTCAGTAAGTGACCCAAATGCAACCATTGTTTTCCGAAGCACTTTACGTCGACCAAAATTGTATCAACCAACGGATAGTGAACACTGATCATTTTCTCGATCCTGTTAGTTCTTTCAAGACCAAGGATGATCTTACCCGATTAAACACCTGTCGAATATGGAAGACAGACGAAAGTTGTGAATGAGTCTTCTGGTACACATAACCATTGACAGGCTACAAGCATTTACTGCCTTGTTATTTCATCATTTCATTTCATTTATTCAGCAAATCAGCATTATCTGTGCTTTTGGCAAATACCAAACAAGTGTGGCAAATAGCACAGAACAAACGTACTCGTTTGTTCTGTGCTATATGCTACACTTGTATTGGTAACGTAGTTACAACATCTTGCACTCCAAACGATGATATACAAGTAGGATCCAAATTAAAAACCCGAATATTAACATTGAAGATTGGTCATACACAATTTAATCAATTTCCATAAAACCATAAAGGCAAATTATTCTGTAGTTTGCTATCACGACATTTCAATGCGTCCCATAGGTACTTTGCCGTGTTTAGAATATTTGTCCACGAAGTAGAAGTCTAAATTTTAACAAAAGCATTACTCTTCGGTCATTTTATTTTTTTCCAAATGCTTAGCACGAATTTCATGATAAACAAGGCAACATAACAACAAATAATGATCTTTCACAATCTATATTGTAATATTTGTCTAGATGTGTGAGGAAAACATAAATTTTCTCAATGTTCTTAATGTTTGTCTTTAGCCAGCATTTTGAATTATCTCGAAAAAAAATTCATTACAAACATTATTTTAAGTATGTTTGTAATGATCTAGTTTTAGTGATTTGTTGATGGCAAAGTTCCAGTTTTGGATATATTTATCTCTTAATCGTTGCTTTGAAAACGAGAAACAATTAATTCGTGCTTCGAAATTATGTTTTAAATATCCGAAACCAAGATCGTTTACTAATCTTTTTACACAAGAAACACATTATCTTTTTTTAGCTGAAATGTAAGTGAGCACTCTTTGCGAATGGGGGAGAGAGGTATATACCTAATTCGCCATAAACAGCCTCATTTGGTGTAGATTTATTGACCCCTTATATTCTTTTAACAAAATCTCAAATGTAATCCATCAACATGTTTCATGTTGTTTATTCCCCATATCCCAGAATCAAAGAATGAAATAGCCACTACGATCTTATAAAAAAAAGACAGTTTTGTTTTTAATTCTAGTTATTTTATTAACAGTACAATATATATATATAGGGGAAAAAAGTAATGTGCCTTTCTATAAAATATAGTACAAAATGCCTTTCGTGCAACCGTCTTGGCCAAAATGATAATTTAAAGACATTTTTTTCTTTGTAAGGATTATGTAAAACATGTTTGAATAAAGCCACACAATTTTCTATAAAGATATAGTCGCTCGTGGAAGCGATGCAATTGCACTTCAGAAACGTTTTTTGTATTCAGGATGTACAGCGATTTAAACACTTAGATGTTCTAGTCAGATCGACACGAATTTTTGTGAAGAAGGCAAATGGGGATCTTGGCGATGCACTTTTCGCGAACTCGGCGCTCGGCATGACGGTTTATTCTTTTCATTCACTGCTTCTGTTAGTATTGAGTAAAAACGTTTGTCTGTAACATATTCGCTGATTAACATACTACTAGTAAGATAGGACAATGCAATTGTTTTTTTTTTTTTTTGTTTTGTTTTTTTTTTAATAACTACATATATCTGCCTACTTATAGAAATTTAGGACAATTCAACATTCCTTAATTACTGCATACATTTGCCTACTACTATAAATATAGGACAATGCAATATGCCTTTATTACTAGATATATCTGCCTACTACTAGAAATATAGGACAATTCAATCTACCTTAATTACTAAATATATCTACCTACTACTAGAAATATAGGACAATTCAATCCACCTTAATTACTGCATATCTCAGCCTACTACTAGAAATTCAGGACAATTCAATCCACCTTAATTACTGCATATATCTACTTCTACTATAAATATGGGACAATTCAATCTACCATAATTACTGCAAATGTCTTACCACTACTAAAAATATAGAACAAT